>CM038792.1:322000490-322405873 GCA_021764765.1 Vicia sativa | reverse complement strand
TTTAAGAGATGGCCGCATGATATGCTTTTCCAAGATATTGTGTTTTATTACAACCACGTATCTCCGCATCACGAAGGTCACACGCTGGGGCATGGTAAAGAAGACCTGATACTAAGACTTGGGGCACCAGAACTCTCATTCCTTGGGAACCTTACTCAAATGGGTGCGAAGCTCGAGCTCAAAACCTCATGATGCCATTCACTGCTCTACGAAATTATGGAACTACATACAGGGATGGCAGTGTTCTCCATCCCGACATGCCTACTAATTTTGAAGACTTGAAGAGATCCTGGATTCATTTAAGAGAGGGATACTTTTCAAGTTGTTATGCAAGTGAAGAAAGTGCTAGAGTTGACCAAGCTACTTTACGAGGAGTAACATCAATGGCCACCAAGACACCAAGAGAAGCGCATGTGGGAGACTTAGAGCTTTAGGATTTATATGTTTTTCTTTTATTATTTTGAACTATCTTTTGTACTTAAAAATAATAATAAAAATAGAACTAATAAATGTTTGTTCGTGCTTGTTTAACAAATTTAAATCTCTAAGGTCCTTGAAAACATTGCATTGCATTTGCATAAACATTGCATATCATAACATGCATTGTACATTGAAGATTGATTTTCTCATTTGCTCGCTATTTATTTTAGTAGAAATGGCTCTTGAACAGTCTGTCAAAGATCTCCCTTACTCAGAATCTAACGAAGGTCTTTTTCTGTACTTTTTACCTTCCCTTAATTGGATAAAAGAAAAGTCGGTGGCGACTCTTGCTATCCGCACAACTTCTGAATAATGTATCTTGCTCAATTTTCCACATTTTTTAGTGTTCTTGGACTTTTTGGAAAGCTCTAAGAGTCCCCTAACCAACCTTTTTGGTCTCATCTCAATTGGAGTTTCCATGCTCAATATATCTTCAAAACAAAATGTTGACTTTTTGTTTACTTTTGAAAAGGACCTATAATGTTTTGATCCATACCTTCCAAATGAAGCATTTTTTGAACATTCTTGTGAGACATGAAGTTGTAGAGAATTGAATTTCCTTCAAAACAAGAGGTGGTGGAAAATTTCTGAGAAAGTATGAAGAAGTTATGCTCAGTCAAAGTTTGGTTGACTTTTCTCAGAGAAACAAAAATTTAGAGAGTTTGACTTTTGAGCAAATCTTGAGTTTTCTTGATGAATCATGATCAACCCTTGATCAAATGATGAATGTAACTTCAAAATGAGGATGTTGACCAAAAATCATGAAGTTTGACCGTATGTTGACCACAGCTGACTTTTGTCAATACATTACCGACAACCATCCGAGCAATTGTCCGAGGAAACTTGACTCATGAGGTTTAAAACTTGACATGGAGAAATATTTCAAGCATATGAGGAGGCATGATGAACATTGAGATGTTGGAATCCACTTTGATTCGAGAATCACCAAACCCTAGTTTGGGTTGATTGTCTAGAGAGGGTTTGTCTCGATCAACCTTCGAGGAGTCCTCGAGTATGGATGTATGGGATATCTTGAGAAGATGGAGGGAAAATTTTGGGTATGATAATGCCCTGCTCAATCTTCTTGTACCGAAGGGTTAGATTGGCATGTTCGCTTTCGTGACCTGGAGGAAGATGATTGAACACCGAGTACACTGAATTTGCACTCGCATGTTGGTCGATGATGAAATGGGCTTATAGATGCCATTTGGAGAAGGTAGAGACTTCTGGGGAATGAGTCGATGCTAGACTCGAATGTCGTCTAATAGGAATATTGATGGGGATGGGCTTAAGATGCCATCCGAAAGATCAATGCCGAGGAGGAGCCGACGCTAGGCTCTATAGATGTTCTTGATATGAAGGAGCATGGACATGGGCTTAAGATGCCATCCTGAGGGAGTCGTATGTTAGACTTCGTGCGCATCCTCGAATGAAGCTATTGGTTTGTATTGGTTTTAACCAAATATGCAGCATCTCGAAAGTGGAGAAATGTTGACAAGTAGCGGAGATGGGCTTAAGATGCCATCCAAGGCAATCCAGTCGCACACTGCATCAGAGGCTGATAATAAGAATAGTCGGTCTTCTGTACGACTACTCTAAGGGAGGTAGTATTTGGCAAAACGTGGATATCTTCCCCTATTGTGCATCGGTGTTGATCCACCGCCTCAATATCGAGGATAACTTGTGATCGTCTGGACAAGGTTTCGTCTCTGCTTCGGTATTAATCCGGATCCTGTCGGAGGACAACGAGGGCGGCCGCTCGATAGTTTTCCTGATCAATTTTATCCTCGGATCATTGTCGGAGGACAACTAGCGGGTCTTTCGCATAGTTTTCCGCCCGATTCGGGTCTTAATTGGACCTGTTTGTTTCGTATGATTTCAATTGCTTTGGAAAAACAAGAGAAACTTTGATAGAATATTGTTAGTCTTATGCAAGGTATGATGCATGACAATGTGTATGAATGACATATGCACAAATTATGACTTTTTATGAATTATGTAGGAATGATAGATGTTGTGGTATTTCAAAACATATCCATCTTGAAGAAGATGCGGATGTTCTGCTTGGAGATTTCTGGCTTCTGTTTGAGGATGGAGATCCTGAGAAGAAAGAAAACTTTGATTCCTCCGGTGCACTATCTGACCATGTCTTGAGGCTAGATATTGTTGACAATCCTGCTGTGGAGAGTCCTGGAGGTATTTATCGAGGATTGCGCGTAATCCTACCGGAGAGTAAATGGTAGTTGTCGGGTGAACGGGTTGGAAGAGTCCGAACCCGCTGGAATCTCCGGGTGGGAAAGAAAGATGTAAGCTTCCTCCGATGCACTATCCGACCAAGTTCGGGTTTGGACACCGCTGCCGAGTAGGGAACTATTGAGAGACATCCGCCGGATAAATACCTCCCGCCGGATGTGGCCCGATTGTTGAGTGGAATCACCGTGGGGATCCTCCTCTTTGTTGGGGAAGATTTTGTGATGAGTGACATTTCTGTGGGATCACACTCGTGGGGGAAATGCATTGGTGACCTCCGCTCATCTCAAACTTGCCTCGTAGTAATTATCTGTATGTTCTTTTCGCATGTTTGTAAATAGATTTTATTGTCAAATGCATATAATCATTCAAAGCAAACGTTGGACTTTATGCAAACAACAACAAAACAAATTGTAAAGAGAAAGAAACTTGTATTTATTTGAAAGGTATGTGATGGCAGTAGTTTGTACATAAGAAAAATAAAAGCTACGGAAACAATCTCGTTAAGTTCCAACTATGCTAGTGCTCATATATTTCAACTATCTCATCTCCTCCGCACGTCAGAGAGTGAGTGTAACCGATTGTCGCCATTTGAATCTTGAATGCTGATAGAAGGTCTGTAGATAGGTGATCCGACGACATAGTCATACGCTTAAATCCCTAACTTTTGTTTAGACCGCCTTTCGGCCCACCGATACCTTTTTGCCCAAGCCGCTTTTCGTGTTTTCGACTTGCCGGTGTTTGTATATATCCTTAATCTCTTGCCCGAACCTTTGGTTCGCCAGATGCCCTTATTTTTGCCTAGGTTCTTCGACCCAGCGGTCTCTTTTATGCGTAGTATTTTGACTATGTTCGGGTTCACAGTGGGGAAGTCTTCACCATCCATGGTGCTGGCATCATAGCTCCGCCGAAAATACTGCTTTGACTACAAACGGCCTCGTAGGGGGAGTCCATTTTCCTCGATCACTTGTGGAAGAATGATGCGCTTGACTACTAGATCACCGACTGGTAGACTCTTGTGATTGACCTTCTTGTTAAATGCTCTAATCATTCGTCGATAGATCGCCCATGGTAGATGGACGTGAGTCGCTTCTCATCAATCAAGCTAACCGGTCAATGCAGTTCTGGACCCAATCGCCTCGCTCAACTCGCCCGGAGGACTCTAGTCGAGGGAATCAACCTCGGGGTAGGACCGCCCATACCATATACAAGAGAGAGGGTTGCCTCGCCATGTTGTATCAGTAGTGCGATAACCATGAAGAGCAAATGGTACATCTCATGCCAATCTTTGTAAGTCACCGCATCTTCATATAATCTTCTTAATGTTCTTGTTATGGAGTACCATATCGACAGATAAGATTATGTTTGATAAATCAAGCCACAACATTCTTGGTAATGTGATGCTAACGAGGTCCTTACCCACTTGGTAAAATAATCAATTGCCACAAGGATGAAACGATGTCCGCTGGAAGCGGTGGGCTTGATTTCTCCGATCATGTCAATGCCCACATTGCAAAACGCCAAGGAGTAGAACATTCGTAGGTATCGAGGTGTACTTTGTCCGCATATATCCGCATTTGTGACAAGATCGAGCATACGTGACAATCACCCATGGTGGACCAATAGTAACCTGCTCAAAATCTTCTTAGCCATCGATGTCCAATTGAATGAAAGTACAAATGCGCGGTAACTCTTCCATGATACGTATTTTTTCCGTCTACACAATGAGTAAGCAAGTCATGGTTGGCTTTGTATAAGATGTCGCTGCCGGGAAGAATTTGAAGTAAATCTTCTCAAGAACTTTTATCGTTGATAGATGCCTCGCTGGATATTCCCGAGTCTCAAGATACCTCTTCACGTCAGAGTACCAAGGTTTCGTCCCGTATCAAGCTCATAACAATATGCCGGTTCACAAACTTCTCAATGATGATCTGGGAGCCTCGCTGTCCCATCTAACCTTGAACATAGATGACATAGTAGCTAATGCGCTCGCCAACCGATTTCTTCTCGTGGAATGTGATTGAAAGTGATCTCTTCTAAGTAGGGATCAAATCGTAACATGCTCGACACGAATAAGATTCGGTGCTTCGTGATCCCACTCGCCCTTAATCGACCGATCACTAAAGTCAGTCTCCATACACTTGTAAGAACTTGATTCTTAAGTCAATGGCGCTTTAATACCCATAATGCACGCTCGCATTTACCATGTTGTTAGTGCAATCGAAACATAATCGCGGTGAAAGCGATGTCCATCATAGGATGTGATGATGGCGCCAATGCCATTGCAAGTGCGTTGAGGTCCATCAAAGACCATGGTCCATCGATCCTTGTTCGTGTCCTTCGATGGGCCTCGTTCTTCAACTGTAACTAGTAAAACATCTTCATCTCGAAATTGAATCCATAGACCGATAGTCACGGCTTGATGAGCCAAATGATTGGCCATTACTACTTTTGATTGCTTCGAGAAGTATATTGGATGTCGTACGGTCAAGATCATTTGCCATCTTGCTATTCTCCGAGAGAGTCGGTTTCTCAAATATGTATTTGATCGGATCCATCTTGGAAATCAACAAAGTAGTGTGAGTCAACATATTGTCTTAGTCGGCGAAAGGCCTAAGCAGCGCACAAGTTTTCTAGCGGAGTATCTTGTTTCACAACGGTAAACTTTTGCTAAGGTAGTATATTGCATACTCTTTTCGACTGCATCATGTTGCCCCAACACACACCCCATTGAGTTCTCTAACACCCAAGTACATGATAAGAGGTCTTCCTTCACAGCAAATCGTAATGGGAGGATTCTAGGTACCCTTGATTTTGTCAAAAGCGATCCGCAATCGCTGCTCCATTCTACCACTTGATCTTTCTTCAAGAACTTGAAGATTGGCTCACAAGTAGCGCTTAGATGTGCAATGAATCGCAATGTAGTTCAATCGCCCAAGAAACCTCCTCACTTCCTTCTCAAATGGGAGTGGCATTTCTTGAATAGCTTTAACCTTGGCGGGTCAACCTCAATACTTTTACCATCGACAACAAACCCTAGGAGTTTACCGGATCCGACTCAAAGGTGCACTTGTTAGGATTAAGTCTTAGTCTATATTTCTTCAACCTATCAAACAATTTATGTAGATGATCAAGATGTTCTCCTTCAGTTTGTGATCGAGCTATCATGTCGTCGACGTAGACCTCTATCTCGTGATGAATCATGTCATGAAATAATGTCACCATAGCACGATAAGTGGCGCCTGCTTTTTCAATCCGAACGGCATAACCTTGTAGCAGAGTGCCCCACTGTGTAACAAAAGTAGTCCTTTCCATGTCTTCAGGAGCCATTTTGATCTGATTGTAACCGGAGAAACCATCCATGAAGGAGAAAACCTTATGCTGAGCGGTGTTGTCAACCGTAACATCAATACGAGGAAGTGGGAAATCGCTCTTCGGACTTGCTTTGTTCAAATCTTCGAATCCACACACATCCGCACTTTGCCATCCTTCTTAGGCACAAGAACCACATTAGCAACCCATTGTGGATAGGAAGTAATCGCAAGAAGCCTTGAACTGTTCATATAACTTCGCTTTGATTTTCTCGACATCTCGTGACGCATGCGATTTAACCTTCGCTTCACCGAGAAAACCCTTTTGTTTCAAGAATCGGTACCACAATATCAATGTCCAAACTCGCATGTCTTCGACACTAAGCAAAACCTCAACATAGTCTCGTAGCATCCGAACCAACCTTTCTTTAACACTGCCTCAAGACCCGCCCTATCTTGATCTCTTTTCTATCTTCATCAGACTCCAAATTCACAACCTCAATTTGTTTGTGGTCAGATAACTCGCTCTTCTTGTCAGAGCAATCGGACAAGTTCTCCCTGCACTTCACAATCTTCCTCACTTCGTCGGCTTGGTAGATCGGATTATCAAGTCATATTTAGCAATAGCATAGTCGTTATCAACGAGATTCGGAGTGATTCCGCAGTTGTATCACGGGTGTGTGTAAGAAACACATAGCTTTTGAAGGGGTGATAAAGTAAAAGAAAGAAAGCAAACAACTCAATGCAAAAGTCCAACGATTTTATTGAATGAAAATATGCAAATGATGATAATAACCTCTATAACGAGCCATGATGCCCCGGGCAAGGCACTAGGCTTTCAAAGTTTATTGTTCAAAACATAGAAAATACGAAAAGCAAAACAAAAAACAAAAGTAACTACTCCTGTCTAAAGGAGATTGGTATGACGTCTTCAGTCTTCCAATTGCTGAGTCCGTGGTATGGAGTTGGGAAGATCCACTTGTCGATGTCGAAGTCGCCGCCTTCTATAGCATGGATTCCACTCGCCGATGCGAAAGGAAGTTGGCCAAGACGTCATGATATCATCTTCTGACCTTTGATGGTGAAGCCTAAACCGGTCTTCTCAAATTTGAAAGGAAGATCTGGGAGTTGACCCCAAATAGCACTACCTCCTTGTTCAACGGCAGCTTGTGCATCTTTCAGCGAGGCCATCCAAGGCGGGACTTGTGCAACTTCAGGAGTGACAGGAGAGCCAACAGGCGTGACTCTGGGAATTGTTTCAAAAGCTTGACAGAGAGTCTCGTAGAATTCACCCTCTATCTCGAGATATCGGAATGATTGTAGATGACTGACCATATACTCTTCTTCTCCACACACTGTGACAACCTTCCCTTTCACCGGGTACTTCAGCTTCTGATGCAAGGTGGAGGTAACAGCGCCTGCCCCATGTATCCAAGGGCGTCCAAGTAGGCAAGAATAAGCCAGGCGGATATCCATGACAAAGAAAGTGGAGTCAAAAGTCTGGGAACCGACTTTAACAGGCAGAATGAGCTCTCCAAGTACTGTTCGCTTAGAACCATCAAAAGCTCTCACAATTATATCACTGAGTCTCAAAACCAACCCTTCGATATCAAGTCGATCAAAAGCAATCTTCGGGAGGATATTCAGAGCAGAACCGATATCCACCAAAACATGAGACAGTTTAACGCCCTTGCATTCGACAGAGACGTGCAAGGCCTTGTTGTGTTTCTTTTCGGCAGGAGTCAAATCAGCATCAGAGAAGCCTAGGCCGTTGTTGGCAGCCAGGCTAGCAATACAAACTTCAAACTGTTCAGTGGTAGTGTCTTGTGGTACGTGAGCATTCTTCAGAAACTTCACCAAGGCGTTAGCATGAGCCTCAGAGCACAGGAGCAAAGCAAGCATGGAGATCTTGGACGTAGTCTGTCCCAACTGTTCCACATCATTGTAGTCACTCTTCTTGATAATCTTTAGAATTTCCTCCATTTCTTGTTTGGAGGTGTCTTCAGCAACTTCCTTTGGTACTTCTGGCTGAGCTGGATGAGTTACTGGTTCTTTCTCTCTAGCTTGAGGAATGGGTTGAATACCGAATCGAAATGAGTCGCATCGCTCTTCGGAGGAGAGATTTCTGGAGAGAACACTCTTCCGGTTCTGGTCACTTTACTTGATCCGGTGATGTTGTCAATGTCAGGAATGGTAGCTTCAACTGTAAGATCTTCAATGGTCAGAGAGTCTTGCTTGACACCATGATAGTACACATCAGCTCCATAATTCAAAGGAATAGCTTTGTCAGAGGAATACGGAATTGGTCTGGGAGAAGTAATGATGAGAGGTGCCACTCTAGGCACAGGATCAGCATAGGAAATCCTTATAGTGTTACCATCAGCATAGTCTTCTGGGAAATCGTCACCCCACCCGGTCACCTTAACATCTTCAATAGGAATTTTGTAGCTTTCGGGAATAGTGTACTTCACCATGTAATCATACTTTCCACTTGGCTGCCCCAAGGTATCCCACACAGATGGTGCAGTTTCATTCGCATTATCAATCTTCAATTTGGACATTTCTTCACACCGCAGTGGTTTTAGAAATAGTATCTCACTGTTATCCATCATGCACAACACGCCTTCTCAACCAAGCACAACCATCGGTGCAGATGGGCACCAACGACAATTCTCTGGGCATCCGGATTGACACCACTTGCAACAAATTCTTCTTAACATCATCGAGGAATGGTCAAGTCATCTATGTTGAAAACATAAGTATCATCGCCAACAGCATTGGAACTCTTGTCATGATTAAGCATAGGCGCGTTAATCACATTCGGGGTCTCAACAGGAGGGTCAAACTCAATCTGCTTAGCTTCAATCATATCTTGAATTTTGTTCTTCGTGAGCCAACAAATCATCGGACTATGTCCTGGCTATTAGAATGGTAAGCACACTTAGCATTAGGATTGTATCTCGGAGAGGAAGTGTTGACATTCTGAGGAGGATCCCTCAAGGTAATCAGCTCTCCTTTCAACATGTGTTGCAAGGCTTGCGACAATGGCATGTTGATCTTCAAATGTCTTCGTGGCGCCGCTACGCTGTTATCTCACGAGGTTGTGCCGATGTAGGATTGGAGATCACAACCGCCCCAGATTGAGCGGTCGGTCTTGGCTCGGCTTTTCGACCATACACAAGATTAGTTTCTTTCTTACCACCAAAAGATCTTCGCAGATTTGAAGATGTCTCTACTCGAATCTTTCCACTCTTGATACCTTCAATACGCTCTTACATCAATATCACCGGTGAATCCAATTAAGAGTTTCAATCGGATGATTAAAGAACGGACTGTCGTGTTCCCATAAACATATCAACCAACTCCCTATTGGACAAGGGTGGTTGTGTAACACGGTGAACTGACTTTTTTAGGTTTTTGTATCGCAAATGTGCGGATAGCAAGAGTCGCCACCGACTTTTCTTTTATCCAATTAAGGGAAGGTAAAAGTACGTAAAAGACCTTGGTTAGATTTGAGTACGGAGAATGGTTATGGGAAGGAAGGTATTAGCACCCTTTCCATCCGTAGTTATCTACGGGCTCTTAGTTGCTCTTAGATCACTTTAAAATTGTGCTTTCTGTGTGTTTGACAAAAATGTTTTGAAAAGGCATTTCGCTTTGACTTTGTAATGATTCATGTAGGAATGTATACAAAGTGTTCGGAAATGTTTCGTTTTTGAAAAGAGTTTGAACTTTGACAAAAAAGTGTGAGGTGTGAAAAGTATTTGATTTGAGCAAGCAACTAAAAGTCTTATTACCTACTCGTAATGGTCATTTCGTGTTTATTTTACTTTCCTTTAGAATAGCCTATCCATACCATTAGTTGGTAGGTAACCGTTGGATGTAGAGGGTCGGGGACATCGGATCATATAAGCAACTTGTAGTATCCTAGCACATTCGGGGACTATCATCGTAGGCCAGGTCAAGATCAGATCGTAGGCGACATCGTGGGTCTATGATCTTTGTATCGAAGGACTATGATGATTTGTTTTGAAGGTGCAGTTATATACCTCTACGTTCGAGGACTTGACCATTTGTATTAAAAGCAACGAGAGAATTACCCTAAGGGTGCATGTGTGAAAAGAGTGTGTCAAATTCAGATATGTTTATCTTGAAAATTAGTGGGCTATGTTCATTATTATCTTGCCATACACGCCTAGTTACTAGCAATTTATAGGGTGCGAAAATTAAAATGCGGAATGTAAAGTGCGGAAAGGTAAATGTCCTACGCTATTACATGGCTTTGGGGTAGATACATAATTTAAACTTGCGGAAAATAAAAACCTAATTTAAACTATTACATCCCATAAACAGTTACATTATTGGAAAAAATAAAATGATAAAGAAGAATCGTCTGAATCGGATCAACCTGTAAAAGAATGAGAAATCGGAAAATACGAGATGAATCGAACAAGGGAAAAAATGTTAGAAAAATGCAAGTTTTTAAATGAGAAAAATATGACATGTTGGAAATAATATAAACATGCTAAAATAATTTTTTGGGATTTTTTTGGATGTATTTTAATAATTAAAAATGAATTAAAAGTGATTTAAATGCAAAATTATGAATAAAAATAAATATGCATGCAAAATTATATTTTTTAATTTTATAAATTAAATAAAGGTTTTCTGGAAATAAGGTAAAAAGAAAAATAATTTTTGATGATTTTTTAATGCAGAATAAAAATATTGAAAAGAAATTAAATGATATGCAAAATATTAAATAATTAGAAAATAGAAAAATATGAAGAAAATGCAAGTTTTGTAAAAAGAAAAGCAAAACCGGTGCTGGAGAGGATCGAACTTGTGACCCTGAGGGGTATCTACACACAATGAGCGCCTTAACCACTAGACCATGTGACACTTGGTGTTTCTGAAGTGAAAACCAAACGCCTTTGAATGATTACGTGTCCCTGGATTATATTCAAACTGAGTCAGCGTGCGTGGACCCCATCTGTTTTTGGATGGACGAATCAGAGAATGCGAAACCGCCACGCATACCCTCGCCTGAGTCAAACGAGTCACGACGCCGGAGCCCTAGCTCCGGTCGTCTTCTCCGGCTGCTCGATTTCTTAACCTGCAAAATACAATCAATAAACGAGAAAGAAGGACCTTATCCCCCTAAATCGACCATGGCGAACACGATGGTGGTGTTATTTTTTCCTGAAATTTCCTCTAACTACCGGTTCGAAACTCAACAGCCCCGAAACCCTAAACATGGCATTGTGAGATTTAGACGTTCAACCTTGCTAGCGATTGCCCAGATCGAGTCTATGGAGTCTCATGAACACAAAAAAGACATTAGAATCGATTAACACTAACAGAATAATAAAATGCAAAAATCAAAAAGTTTGAATATGTATGTATGTATATGCATCGATTTTGGATGGTTTGATCAATGCCAATAATGTATTCTTACTCAAACTTACCCTCCAAGCACGATGGAATGATGTTTGAGGGCTGAAAGTGGCTGGATTTTGAAACACGATTTTTCAAGTTTCTTGAAAAAAATTTGCAAGAATAAGGGTTATGCTTGAGCTAGGGTTTCGTGTTGCTTGTTGTCCATAATGTTTGGTATTTATAGAGAGAATTTGGATGGCAAAGAGAGTGAAAAAAGATTGATCAATCAATGTGCAATATTTTCTCTTTAAAACAAATCAAATTTTTGGAAAAAATTTGATTTTCCTTCCATGTACGAGGCTAGCACGAATTTGGTAATTGCTATGGGCTATCTTGGACTCCAAGCATGATATAAATCCAACCCATTTGAAAAAATATATTATTTTCATATTTTATATAATTTATTTTTGAATTAAATGTTCTAAAATTCAAAGATAAATCCTAAAAATAGAAAATCACCATGGCCAAGCATTTATGGGTCAAGAATAATGTCATGAACAAGTTTGGATCAAAAGTTTTTAGGCCCATTTGGAAAATTTTGCATTTTGACCAAAATGTCCTTTTGTGCAATTGTCCAAAATTGCCCAACTTCTGAATAGTGTATCTTGCTCAATTTTCCACATTTTTGAGTGTTCTTGGACTTTTTGAAAAGCCCTAAGAGTCCTATAACCAACCGTTTTGGTCTCATCTCAATTGGAGTTTCCATGCTCAATATATCCTCAAAACAAAATGTTGACTTTTTGTTGACTTTGAAAATGACCTATAATGTTTTGAGCCATACCTCTCAAATGAAGCATTTTTTGGACATTCTTGTGAGACATGAAGTTGTAGAGAATTGAATTTCCTTCAAAACAAGAGGTGGTGGAAAAATTTCTAAGAAAGTATGAGAAAGTTATGATCAGTCAAAGTTCAGTTGACTTTTCACCTAGAAACCCTAATTTAGAAAGTTTTGACTTTTGAGCAAATCTTGAGTTTTCTTGATGAATCATGATCAACCCTTGATCAAATGATGAATGTAACTTCAAAATGAGAATGTTGACCAAAAATTATGAAGTTTGACTGTATGTTGACCACAATTGACTTTTTGTCCAATACAACTGATTTTCAACCATCTGAGCAATTGTCTGAGGAAACTTGACTTGTAAGGCTTGAAACTTGACATGGAGAATCTTTGAAGCATATGAGGAGGCATGAAGACCATTGGAGATGTTGGAAGTCCATCTTGATCTGAGAATTGCCAAACCCTAGTTTGGGTTGATTGTCTAGGAGGGAGTTTGTCTGATCAACTCTTGAGGGATCCTTAAGTATGGATGTATGAAATGTCTTGAGAAGATGGAGGGCAAATTTTGGGGTATGACAGGTTGAACCCTGCCTGCTAGATCTCTCCATTTCTGAGCATACTCTTTGAACTTCTCATCACGACCCATAGACATACTTTGTAGTTGCATGCGAGTGGGCCTCAATTCAGCATTGTACTCATATTGCCTGTAGAAAGCATTTGCTAAGTCACTCCAAGTACGGATACGGTCATTCTCTAGCTGATAATACCACTCCAACTGAGTTCCGGACAAACTCTCTTGAAAATAATGCATCCACAACTTTCTGTCATCAGTGTGGGGGTTGATCTTCTGGACATAGGATTTCAAATGCAGCTTAGGGCAAGACATGCTATCATACTTAGCAAAAGTTGGAACTTTGAACTTGGGAGGAATCACAACACCAGGGACAAAACTCAGATCATCAAAATTCAGCCCGGACATCTTCAGGTTTTCCACAGCATTCAGACGGTCTTCAAGTTGTTTGTACTTGTCATCTTCATCAGAGTATTGGCCATTATCATAGTCTTTCTCAGGCTCATGCTAACTACCTTCGCCATCACCCTTGTTACTTTGCTCATCCTCCTTCTTGACACTTCCTTCAGAGAGCTCAATTCGACTAACCACTTTAGGACCACCTTTGTAGTGTCTGCCCATGTTGAGAATACCAACAACCTTCTTCTTCCTGTTGATGAGCTTCTTCAGATCTTCTTGGCCTTGGACCAAGCTGGTAAACATCTGGTGCCAAGGGTTCGATCTGGGCAATCGTTGTTGAGTTTGAACGTCCAAAACATGAGATGCTATACTTAGGGTTTCCGAACTGGAAAGCTTCGAACCGGCTTATCCAGGACGATTCAGGGCAAGAGGACCTCACCATCGTGTTCGCAGCCCTCGATTTAGGGGGGTAGGGTACCTTTTATCCATTTATTTCGCGTATTTTGCAAGCTTTGATTTCAGGTTGGCCGGAGAAGACGACCGGAGCTAGGGCTCCGGCGTCGTTGACTGAGGAAGACCGGCGAGGGGCTGGCGTGGCGCGAGGAAAGGTTCTGATTCGTCCATTCAAAAACAGATGGGGTCCACTTCGCTGACTGTGTTTCAAACACATCTAGGACGCGTCATCATTCAAATGTAATTGTTTTCAACTTTTCCAACACCAAATGCCAAGTGTCCCAGTGGTTAAGGCATGGACTGTTGGTAGATGCTCTCAATGTCACGAGTTCGAGCCTCCCCAGAACAGATTTGCTTTCTTTTTTACAAACTTTGCATTTTTCTCATATTTTCTATTTTCTTATTTATTTAATATTTTACATGCATTTTAATTTATTTCAACGATTTTTCTCATGCATTAAAAATCATCAAAAATACTTTTTCTTTTTTGCATTATTTCCAGAAAATGTTTATTTAATTTATAAAATTAAAAAATATTATTTTGCATGCGTATTTAATTTTATTCATAATTTATCATTTAAATCACTTTTAATTAGTTTTTAATTATTAAATTGCATCCAAAAAATCCCAAAAAATTATTTTAGCTTATTAATGTTACTTCCAGCATGAAATATTTTTCTCATCTAGAAATTTTCATTTTTACTAACATTTTCCTCTTATTCGATTTCATCGTATTTTCCGATTTCTCATCTTTTCACAGGTTATCTCGTTTCAGACGATTCTTTTTACCGTTTTTTTTCTTTTTTTCAATAATGGAATTGCTTATGGGATGTAATAGTTTTAATTAGGGCTTTTATTTTCCGCAAGTTTAAATTATGTATCTGCCTCAAAGCCATGTAATAGCGTAGGATTTATCTTTCCGCATCTTTACCTTTCCGCATTTTAATTTCCGCACTTATAAACTGCTAGTAATTAGGCGTATGGCAAGATAAAATTGAACATAGCTCACTCTAATTTTCAAGATAAAATATCTGAATCAACACACTCTTTTCACACACGCACCCCTTAAGGTAATTCTCTCTCGTTGCCTTACGAATTCAAAATGGTCATGTCCCTCGAACGTAGAGGTATTCTAGCACCGTTGCCTTCAAAACAAATCATCATAGTCCCTTCGATACAAAGATCATAGACCCACGATGTCGCCTACGAATACATGATCTTGACCCTCGATTGTCGCCTACGAAAAATGATGATGGTCCCTTCGAATGTGCTAGGATACTTCCTACAAGTTGCTTTCTATGACCATACGATGTCCCTTCGAATGTCCCGCTTACATCCAACAAATAGAGTTACCTACCAACTAATGGTATGGATAGCGCTATTCTAAAGATAAACGTTTTTGTACTTATCTTATTTCCTCTTACGTGCTTTCTGGTCTTTTGTCATTAACTTCTAAATTATTTTCTTATAGGTTTATTAGGACAATCGCAAGTCTCACGTTGGTTAGAGATAGAGTCTTGAAAGAGTTTAGATAGAGTGACACCATTCATCTTACAAGTTGGTTGTGTAATGATGAATTAAGTCATATTCTAATATATTATTAGAGTCTATCGATCAAATTATAGATTGTCCACCATTTATATCCAAACACAAAGTCTAAAACAATGTTGGACGAGAATGAGTGTATTTGTAAAATCCCATGTCTCCCATTAATTAGAAATAGAGCCTTAAAAAAATTCATATAGACATTTCACCTTACAAGCCGATTCTTATATCAGTTTTATAAGAATGAATTAGACAAACTCTAATATAGTATTATAATATCTCGAATGTATCGATTCAGAACAATTGTCATTTATATTTATATGTGCATGAAATATAATATCAAACGCAAAGAGATATATTGAGAAGATTCTAAATCTATTTGATTGTGACCCAAAGTGATTAATACTAAATATATGCGCCAAATTTAACTACAATTATTGTGGAGAAACAAATCATTTTAAATAAGCAAGATGCATAGTTTTTTTTTAATTGCAAACAAGAGGTATGTTGGTTGGTACGAATTGTATTCTTTTGAAAAGATGGTACGAATTGTACTACATTTGAATATGAATATATGACCATTCTCATTTAAAAAAAATAAAATTAATACATGTTGATTAAGTTAAGATTTAAATAACAAAAATAAAGATTAGTTTGTCAAGGTCAGTTGTGTAAACAACAATTTTATATGAAAGGGCGTTTCTGTTAAATCAGTGGTCCATACAGTCATATTCATTCGTTTTTAAAATAATTTGATTAGAAAGAGTCTTATCTATAAAAATATATATAATAACTCTGTGTTTGACAAAATATTAGTAATAATTGTAAACAAGTAATTGGAACATACACTCCGTTTCAAAGAATGAAGTTAATGATTTTATTTTATTTTTATTGTCTTCGATTAACATAATTTTTTAGGCAAAATATCATTTTTGGTCCCTTAACTATATTTTAGAGTACAGTTTGTTTCTAAAAAGTGTCAAAGTGGTCCTTTAATTATTCAAAAAGGACCACAGTAATCCTTTCCGTCCAAAAGGCACTAACAGGCGTTAGTTTTGTATACGTGGCAGGTGACATGGACTGATATAATCTTCTTCTTCTACCTTGGATTATTCCATCGTTTTGTTCCTTCTCTTCAACCCAGTTCCCCAAATTCTAGGGTTCAGTAATTACCTTCGATTTTGAAATTGGTTGTGGAAAAATGAAGCAGACATCATCAACCAACACAGGGCAGTGTTCATTTGAGTCGAATGTGAAGAGTGATTCATGTGTAGATGGAAATTTCATATGGAAATCGATATGTGGCTATGGGGATATGGCTGTCCTTCGAAGGGCTTCTACTGTGACGAATTTTGGGAAGCAATTTTGGGGTTGTCGTCATTATAAGGTAATTCTGGCTATTTCATGTTTATGGCAATTCTGAGTTTCGTTATTAATATTTGAATTGGAAATAACACAGGGTTCAACACAAATTGGATGTGGATATTTTCAATGGTACTATGATGATGTTGTGAATGAGAAAGACCAATTTATGAAGAAGCAAAAGGATCGGTTAGACAAGATGCAAACTGAACTTGATGCTGCAAAATTGGAGTTGTTATCTTTAAAAGGCAACAAACGATGGTCTGAAACAAAAGATACTGGAGTTACAAATGCAAATTAAGAGGATGATGAATTCGGAAAAAAATATAAAAGAATGTTATGTATTGTTTTGTTATTTGTCATATGAAAAATGTTGTAATAATTGTTCTATTAGAATGTTGGACCATGTGTTATGTAATGTTCTGTATTTGAATTCAACATATGTTTAATTAGAATGTTCTATTATTACAGTATGTTTAATATAGTATGTTTGAATTCAACAGTTAATATTACAGGTCCACAAAGTCGTAAACAACAGTTAATTATAAGGTGGTGTAAACCACTATCATTCATACATTACACAATCAAAACATAACACCTGATATTACAGGTCCAAAACATAAAGCCTAATATTATAGTTCCATAGGTCCAAAACAACCTGATTTTACAGGATCAAAACAAGTTAACATACAGCAATCCTAAACTTAACATAAGCAATCCTAAACTTTCCATTTTGGTGTTGCTCTCTTAGTTGGTGTTGTCCTTCTTGTTGTTGGACCTACAAAAGTTCTTGCTACATTCAACCTAGTTGTTGGACCAGGTGGGACAAATGGTGCATTTGGCCTTCTAACTGGCAACTTTCTGGATGATTTAGAAGCAATTTTCTTTGATGTTTGGGAAATAGGAACTGACTGAGTTAGCTGAGAAGCCACTGGTACAGATGTTGGCTGAGAAGCCATTGGTACAGATGCTGACTGAGATGCCACTTGTACAGATGCTGACTGAGATGCCTGAGAAGCCACTGGTATAGATGCTGACTAAGATGCCACTGGTACAGATGCTGACTGAGATGCCATTGGTACAGATGCTGACTAAGATGCCTGAGAAGCCACTGGTACAGATGCTGGCTGAGATGCTTGGGCAGTTACTGATGCAGGAGTGGCTAACTGAGATGCTTGACTAGTAGAAGACACCTTGCAAGTAAGCTTGTTGTGTCCTGACTTCTTACACCTACTACACTTTATGATGAATCATGTCCTCCTCATCTTTTTATCAGATCCATCTATTTATCCTTGCTCTAAATTTCTCCTCTTCTTTGGCCTTCCGGCATTTTCCTAAATTTGGGGGGGGGGGAGAACATCAAGATACTCTGTTCTGCTCCATAGGTTTGAGCCATTGACAGGGTATATTACAGGCTTGTACACTTGCATGTATCTTGATTTCCTATGGTAATCAGGTATATAATCATCAATGTTCTGGTTCTTACTTTTAATTGCTGCAAGTGAATGCACACAAGGCAGGCCAGTTAGCTCTCATCTCCTGCATGAACATTTCCCATCCTTCATATTAACTGTCAATTTGTCAGCTGAATTTTTCATATGCCTCACTTCAAATATATGTTCATCAGACATCCTAACATAAATTCAAATAATAAAATCAGCCATTTTAACACAGAAGTTGTGTAAATTAAAATTACAAAATCAGCCAGTTTAACTCAAATTACCTAACTAGCCACATGTTTGTGTATGAACTTGTTTTTTCAATTTTCTTCATAATGTTAGGCAGCACATCAACATCTTCCAGTTTCTGAAACCTCATCCTGTTTGTAGCCCACCTCTCCATCATGTATATCCTAATTTCTTCCATCATAGTTATCAATGGCTTGGACCTTGCCTCCAAGATGACACTATTAAATGTTTTTGACATATTATTGAGAATTGCATCACATTTGTTTTCAGTCTTGAAATATGATTTGCTCCAGAACCTTGGAGGTGTGGCTATCATGTGTTTGTATGCTTCTCCATTTAGATCTTTCATTACTCTCATCTCCCTTTCCCAAGCTTGGGAGTATGTTGACTTGGCAGCTTTCCATATTATTTCCTTTAGTTTTTTCCCATGGATACCTCTTCTAGAAGTTATTGTAAAGGTGCCTAACACAGAACCTTTGTTCAACTCTAGGTGGGAGTTCCTCCATTGCAGGAAGTAATCCCTATGTCATCAAGAAATTAAACATGAGATATGAAAAGTTACAACATTAAAGGGAACAAAATAATATACTTAGAGTCATACCTTTTGTTGATCAGAAATAAATGTGTATGTCAGGCATTCCTCTTTCCCACCAAGATCATCTATAAGCAATTCTAAGAACCATGTTCAGTTATCTTTGTTTTCACTCTCCACCAATGCATATGATATTGGTAGCATTTGGTCATTGGGGTCTCTTCTTATGGCTTCCAGTATTTGACCTCCACATAGGCCTTTCAAAAAACATCCATCAAGTCCAATGAAATGTCTACTTAACTTGAAACTTTCCTTGCAAGCTGCCAAACATATGTACAACCTTTTGAAATGTAGTTTCTGATCATCACCACCTTCTTGGGCAGGTTGTACATTGACTTTGACAGTTGAGACATGATTAGATCTTAGTAACTCATGTGCATAGTCATAGACCCTTGCATAATCTCCTAGGAATGATCTATCAACCATGTCTCTTGTTGCAAACCTAGCCCTTATAGCCTTGGTTTTGTTGACCCCCACATTCCACTTTCTCTGAATCTTTTCCTTAATATCCTTCAGCTTCATTCTAGGGTTGGTTTTAAGTGAATTTAGTAGCCTCTAGATGAGTCATTTAGTCTTCAACAACTTCACATTATATTCTCTACTGCAACTATGAATGTCAACTACTTTTCTTAGTTGCCAAGAATCCTCATCTTTCAATTTAGCACAAAAATCATCCCATGCACATCCAGCCTTACACCTAACCCAAATCCTTACCTTGTCATTTTTAATAAACCTTAAACCTCTACCATTTTGGATTGCATAAGTGGTAATTGCTTCCTTGAAATCTTCTTTTGTACTTGTACTGAAATAAGTTCCAACTTCCCATTTGTAATTGGTCATATCTTTTAGAATCTTGAATATGGGATACTTCCTTCTCCTAACTCTACTGCTATCATCACTTTCACAATCACTTCCAAGATCCTCACTTTCATTATCACTTCTTTTACTATCATCACACTTGTCCTTACCATTTTTGTTGTTTACTTGTTCATCAGCTACTCCTTCACATTCATCTAAGTTACCCTCTTCCTCTTCAAGTTCAGTATCATATTCATCAGAATCAATATGTCTCACGTCATCATCAACCTCACTAGCCCTTTTCCAATATCATCATCATTAGCCCTTACATCATTCACATTATCATCAGCCCTTACATCATTCACATTATCATCAGCCCTTACATCATTCTCATTATCATCAACCCTTACATCATTCACATTGTCATCAGTCCTAACATCATTCACATTGTCATCATCCCTTACATTATTCACATTGTCATCAGCCCTTACATCATTTACATTGTCATCATCCCTTACATAATTCACCTTATCATCATCTACACTTACATCATTCATCCTAACATCATCTACAACTACCTCTGTTTCCTTCAACATCTCCTCAATCTCATCTACTATTAAGTGGAATCTCATCTAGCACAACTTCATTGTCATCTACAAAATCGGTTTGTGTTGAATAAAGACTTCAACACTGAGATGGACCCTATATAGATCACTATCTCTAAGGCCCTTCATCATACAACAAATTCATCCATTTGTTGGATCCTTATAATATATTTCTATCTTGCATACCCTAGTTCCTTAATGCACCTATCAACTCAAAAATTCCACTTGTCGCATCTACTCTCAAATCAATCTCACCTCCTTCAGTCACTAACAAAATAACCACTATGGTGGATCGTAATGTGGAGAATTTCTTCCATTTTAAAAATATGCCCTAGAAACCCTAGACACACGAGAAGAACAAAGATTTCAGAAAAATTGAAGGGAGAATAAACCCTAGATACAAGTGAAGAACAATGGATTTCAGAATAAACTTACCTTTCAATTTCCTCTTCATTTTTGTGGTGTCGTTTGCAGAAAATGAGTTCTTCACCTTCAGGAGTGTCGTTTCGTTTGCACTTTTATTTTCTCAGATTTTCTATGACTCAGATTCTCTCTAGGTTCTGTTTTATTACATTAATACGTGTTTGTTTACTGTGGAAAATGGTAAACAACCGCTGGTCCTCCCAAAGTCCTAGAACTAAGGGTCACTAGCGAGATCGACCAGTTGATCTCAAGACACGTGCTAAGCTTTCTGGTAAATTGCACTACTTCTGGAAATGAAATTATCCTTGGCCCAGAAACGGTTTCCAGAGCATAGGGAAATAATGCAATGGCTTTCCACACAAAAGGATATTGACTATTGGTGAGTCGTGACCAACAGTTTATGTTAAAATGTTTTGGTAACTAAGGCTAGTGATGACTCGTGACCAACAAGCAAACAACAGAAGCAAAGTAAAAGCAATAAAAACAGAGTTAAATGTAAAAAGGTTGCATTGAAATAAAAGTTTGGTGATTCACATACATCAAAGATTGCGTACTCTTTCTTCCTTTAGCGCGGATTGAGTAGAATTTTAGCAAGTAATTTGGTAGTAGAAATGAACACCCCTAATTCTAAATATTCTAACTTATTTATAATAGTTTACAGCAATAACCGCTAAAGCTATCAACGGCTGAGATTTAATCATTGGAAGTAAATTCTGCCCACGTTTCAGCCTTCATTTGGAACTCATATCCCACGATCTTCTGAAGTAACTACCCACGATCTAATTTATTTGACTTTTTCCCGCTTCGTGTCCCCAAAGGAGCTGCCTTTAGATTTTGTCTATTTCCTTGAAACACAACAAAATTTCCTAAGTCCACAGCGAACTACTTCGACAGCGGCATCATCTCGACTAGCTTCTTCTTTTAACTCAACTCTCTATCGATTCGACTGTTTATGTAATGCGTCGACGTGGACTTGTTTTAGTAACGCTGTTTTGCTTCCGATCGACGTAGTTTGGCCTTCTAAGCCAAATTCCTAACTAACCAGCATTTCTTCTGGAACTCCTGACTTAGCTTTGTTGAACATCTCCAGAAGCTACCTCTTCTAGGATTAGTTCCTAAATTGTTGGAACTTTTGCTTCTAAAACATGCCCTTAGTTCATTTTACAAAATTTCAGCTAACAGTGTCCAGATACTAAAATCCACGTATGATAATTACTTAAGACGTGTCAGCCACATGTACACCCTTCACTTGACTTTGACTAACGTGGATGACGGAAAAGATAAACGTGGTCCTTTTTGAACAATTAAAGGACCACTTTGACACTTTTTAGAGATAAGGGACCAAATTTAAGGGACCAAAAAAGATATTTTGTCAATTTTTTATGATGAATACACTACAAGAAAATTACTCTATAACCACATTCACTTGCTATGTATTATTTACGGACAATAAAAACGGTCACTAATTCTTATTATATTAGCTTTAATTACTTAATTTTAATTATTATTATTATTATTATTATTATTATTATTATTATTATTATTATTATTATTATTATTATTATTATTATTATTATTATTATTATTATTATTATTATTATTATTATTATTATTATTTATTTATTTATTTTATTTTATTAAAAATTAAAAGTAAAGCTAAAAATATATAGAAAGAAGAGGAATAGATGCAGTAACATGAAACAAAAGAGGACAACTATTTTTCAAACGTGATTTTTTTTCAAACGCTTCTCACGTAAGCGTTTCTTCAAAGGTGCTTTGTTTTTAAACGCGATTCTCACGGAAGGCCTCGAACACGAAAGTGCTTTTTCCCAAACGCGATTTTGCAGTCGGACATCTTCTTCGCAAACCGAAACGCGATTAGTAATCTCACTGCGTCGATTCAGACGCGTTTTGATTTTGGTTCAAAAATTCTTCGGTTCAGAATGCTTATGGTTCGATGCATTTTTACGGCAAGCTTCACGGTTTCATGTTGATTACGGTTTCAATTGATTTCTCTGATTTTATATTTCGGTATTGATTCCAAATTAAGTTAACACTAGCATAAAATGTTAAGAAGCTAAATGGAGGAATGCTTATCTGTCAAAAATGCAGAAAAATAGCTTTTGGCCTTGCCTGCAAGGTGTTCGATAAAACGTCTCAACCATATCTCTTGATTCTTTTTTCTTGAATTCTTTCACTTCATGATGCTGAGTTGTTGTACTGATGGTATTGTTGATTGATGATCATTTGTGGTGTGTGAATTGCCAGAAAATTGTCACCGTTACTACCGTTTTGAGAAGTGTACATTAAGCTTATTTTTCTAATTTTGATTTTTAGTTTTATTTTAATTCTGAGCAATTTTAAAGTACTATTGTTTAGCAATAAAAATTGTTGGAGACTACAATTGCTTGAAAATAAAATTAGTTGATTTATTTTTAATATGAGAAAAATTAACAAAAGGAGAAAGTACAAAAGGAAAACTATAATGTAAGGAATGAGACCCTTAAGCAAGAACTCATGAAGAACCACAGAGGGATCATAGTAGGTAGTACTTCGACTTATCCATTAATCAGCTCAATTATTGCTCTTTTGAGTGATAATGGTAATTAGTCCGAATATGTTATCATTTTATTTGAGATAATCTAACTTTAGTTTGGTCGATGTGATGTCAACACTTGTGGATGATGAGATATCTATCGATTTATGGATTAGTCTCGTATTTAATACTCATCCATTATAGGTTGGTTATACATTTTTTTAATGGTAAAAGTGATGAAGTCTAATTTCAGACACTTAAACTTAAATTTGTTTTCCAACAAAATTTATTTACAACGGCACATTCCCCCACCGCATTTTTTCAACTCACCACGCGAAATTTCATATTTCTTTTTAAAAATTAAAATTATATTTTTGATGTGCATTAACACACATAATATTTTGAGATTAATCTTATTTTATAATAGATTATTTTTAAAAATGTATTTTCGGTATAAATCAAAAATATATTTTTTATTTTTTATTTTTCTGTATTAATTTTGAAGATACAGACAATTATCCACTAGTTGCAACTAGAGCATCTCGGTCGAATTCAAAGTCAATCCAGGATGACAAAGATGTCTCCTAGCATTCTCAACTTACCATAACCTGTGGCACCACCACTTGTATAATCAACACCATTTCGTAAACGCGCATCACCAATGAATGCAAATTCAATCAAATCATCAATCTTCATAATGCCATCCAAATTAATAAGTAAATGATTTCGATTTCAATTCCAACAGAAACAAAAAACACTAAACTTCAAAATCGAAAGTGTATTTTCGGTTTTTACCAGAAATACATTTTTGGTAAAATTTTGTTGTAAAATAAAGTGAATCTCATAAAATAAATGAATTGTATGTGTGAAGATGCGAATCGAAAATATATTTTCGATTTTCTGAGGGCCATTTTCAAAATTACATAGGGTGTTTTTCACTCCTATGAAGTGGAATAAGAAATCCCCTTTAAAAACTCTACTTACATTTATATAGATTATTGAAGAATTATAATATATCGAGAATTTGATATAGCAATACTTTTATATCACTATAGAGAACTATCACTACAACAATTATTTTCATTTACGACGTGAATATCACGTTACAATAGTTAAAATCATGTCACAAATTTTTTTCCCGACGTGACTGAATACATTGTAGAGGAGCATATGACAATTTAATAGTGACATGATTTTCATGTCACAAAATTATGACATAAAAATCATGTCACGATATTTTACAAAAACCTCCACAGCGTTTCAGTAAGAGCAAACAGAACAGGTGTTGGGTCAGAAATTGTAAGATATTTGTGACACGATATTCATGTCACAAATTTGTGACATGAAAATAACGTCACTAATAATAATATCAACTCAATAATTTGCGACATAATTTTCTTATCACAAATTAGTGACATGGAAATCACGTCACTAATTCTAAATTTTAAAAAAATTTCTGAAGTATTAAATATATTAATTTATATTAAATAAATTTAAATTGAATTATGAAATTATTAATACTAAAAAATTAATAAATTAATAATTTAATATAAAGGTTTTTAAAATTAAATAAATCATCAAACTAAAATTAATAAAACCATTAATCTAAACTCTAAATAATATACTAAAAAATCTTAAATTAGTATCTTACACAAATTAAAACTTAAAAGAAAAATAAAAATAAAAATAAAATAAATTCTACGGGTCAAGATTAAAATCATCTTTATTATTCTCTTCATCTGTATGTTTTTTACCACCATTTTCTTATTTCCACAAAACGATTGATTACCCCTATTTTGGAATTGTATAAATTGCCGCAATTCCTTCTCCACATCAGCTTGCCTCTTAGTCGTTGCCTCTATCTACCATTGTTGTCAATTCATTTGGGTCTTCATTTCCGCCACACGTTGCGCTGACTCGCACTTCATTGCAGCCTCATGTTGCGCTAACTGAGTCTTCATTGTTGCCTCACGTTGTACTGACCCATGTCTCATCTCATTTACCACCAATTGTCTTATTGTTTCTTGCATTTTCAGTGTCAATTGTGGTGGATGCGGTGATCCAAACCCCATCCAAACATTCCCTAACATACTCAAACATCTTATATCAATAAGTTAACATTACATATTGAAATTTCGGTATCAGATATGTGATGTCGAAGAAGATGTCATGACACAAATATCTGAGAACTGAACAATATAGAACAGAATAATAATTGCAGTAAATAGAAGTAAAAACGACACAAGCAATTGTTAACCCAGTTTGGTGCAAACACATCTACGTCTGGAGGCTACCAATCGAGGAAGGAAATTCACTAAATAGAATTAGTTTGAAGATTCTCATCAAACACCCTCATGTTTACAATCTTCTCACCTAATCTTTATTCGTGCAACTTTTACCTAAGAGACTCTTAGATATGAGACCCCTCTCACTCCCCCTCAATCACACACAGTGAAAACAATAACAAGGAATATAAGACACACTTCAAAGGCACATAATCATCATTTGCTTCAAAGCTTATGAATGATTAACAAGTTACAAATCAACTAAAAAGTCCAACTCTAGTATTAAAGTAATACAATAGTGGCTCACAAACAAAATCACAAAAGACTAAAAACCTAATCTTTAAAATAGTAAGCACATCTTCCTTCTTTTGTAACGAACTTGCAAGTAGGGTTAACTAGTCTTTTCATAGAAACATGCAGATGTCTTTAAAACTTCCCATAACATTCTCCATGAAAGTAGGACAGAAGATCTCCAAAATTATTGTAACAGAACTTTTAAAAACTCTCCCTGATTTTATGACAGACTAGGATCAATCAAATGAAACAAACAGCGCCTACAATTTCTAAACAGATAACAGTCCAGTTATGTAACCACATGTTAAGACATCTACTTTGACATCATACAACTCTGCTTGTATGATTTATACTCACATGTCAAAGCATCTTTCATAACTTTTTTGAGCAGAATGTTTTACCAAAATTGCTGCCAACATAGAACTAACAAACTCCCCCCTTTGGCAACTTTGGCTAAAACATTATTTGGGCACACAAACAAAATCAGAGAAGGCAACAACATAAAATATACTATCAGAGAAATAATCAGTAGCATATCAGAGAAAAAATCAACAGTAGAAAGTGAATGTTAAAACATCTGATCAAACACTATTCACTCCCCTTCAACCTTACCAACACAGTTTTAATATAACTCTCTCTCTCTCTCTCTCTCTCTCTCTCTCTCTATCTATCTATCTATCTATCTATCTATCTATCTATCTATCTATCTATCTATATTTCTCTTCCTTTTTAGCCATAATATGTCAATCACATAACCATTCAGAATTGTAATACGGTGGGAGAACTGACTTAGTTGTTTTGCGTTTTATCGCAAATGTTGCGGTTAGCAAGAGTCGCCGCCGATTTTTATTCTATCCAATAAGGAAAGGTTAATAGAATAGGAAAGACCTTTTATCGATTTTGGGTTCGGGGGTAATTATGAAAAGGGAAGGTGTTAGCACCCTTTTCATCCGTAGTTATCTACGGGCTCTTAATTACTTAGCTCACTTTTGGAAACTTGCTTTTGTGTGTGTGATTTGTTTGAAAATATTTTCCTTTGACTTTGTAATGATTCTTGTATCAGTCCTCAAGAATGTATACGAAGTGTTTGAAAATATTTGTTTGAAAATGTGAAGTGTGAAAAATATTTGTTTTGAGCAAACAATTAAGAGTAATCTACCCACTCAAAGGTCGTTCTTGTTATTTTCCTTCTCCTTTAGAAATAGTGATATCCATACCATTAGTTGATAGGTAGCCACATCTATTGGATGTGAAGGGACAAGCGTAGGGTCATTGTATGGTCATTGAAGGCAACATTTGTAAGGTCACCTTAGCATTTCGAAGGGACTATCATCATTTATTTGTAGGCAACAACCGAGGGACATGACCATTTATTTGAAGACAACAAGAGAGGATACCTTAAGGGTGCAAGTGTGAAGAGTGTGTTATTTTCAGATATCTTATCTTGATTAGGGTTATCTAAGCGTTGATTTTAGATCTTGCCATACAAACCCTAATTAGCATACACCTAGCAGTTAATATATGCGGAAAAGTAAATTGCGGAAACATAAAGTCCTACACTATTACATGGCTTTGGGGCAGTTACATAAGGAGGTGCAGAAAAGTAAATTAACATAGGCTATTACATCCCATGAGAAGTTACATAATAGAGAAAAAATGCAAGAAAAGTAAATCTACGCTATTACAAAAATAACCTTGCAACCTATACATCAATTTCTAATACTTAAATGCAATAATAACAAACAAATTAAGAGAAAAAATTGTTTCAATCATTGTAAAAACATTTTAAACCCTAATTACTAAAAGAAAATATTTTTGATGTTTTTTTGTGATTGACTTTAAATGGTAAAACAAATTAAAAGTTAATTAACCATTAATTAAGAAAATAATTTTGATCAAATGAAAAATAACATATTTTTTGTGTCAAAAATTAATTTAACATTTTTTAAACCTAAATCTAAAAGAAAATATTTTTTTGGGTTTTTTATAATAGTGAAAAGAATTTTGAAAAGAATTAAAAAAATAAGTTGAAAAATCAAAAGAAATTAGAAAAATGTTAAGAAAATAAGTAGTAAAAATTAGGGATGGTCCTGGAAGGTGTTGAACCTGTGGCCTTAAGGTCACTAGTCCCAAAACCTTGCCACTGCACCATGTGCATATGATGTTCATAACACGCCTCCATGCATATATGTGTGTACCTCTAAAAATCAGAAATTATGAAAAAAAGTTGCAAAAGGAAGGGATCAAACCCGTGGCAAGAGGGACAGGAGGACTAAGTGCATGCGTTCTACCACTGGGGTGGCTATACATCCATTCATTGTCATACTTTCATAAATATATATTGGAAAATCATTCCCAAAAATCTAATTTTTAAACCAAACGTGTGTGGGACCCAGGACATTCAAATGAGCCAATCGAAACTTGTCGCGCCTCCCATCGTCGGTCAACATGAAGTCAAAGACGTCGAAGCTAGCTCCGGTCGTCTTCTCCAACCGCCCTCCATAGCAAACCTACAAAATAACCAGAATAAAAAGAAAAAGTGGACCCTACCCCCCTAATTCGAGGATCCCGGGTTCAATGGTGGTATTCATTTTCCATAAAAGCCCTTATATCAATGGGTTCGATGCTTTCAAACAGTTTTTCCCTAACAATGGTGTTCTATGATTCAGACCTTAAAGCTCTCATGTAACATGTTGTACATGTTTTAATAAACGTCCTGAACATAAACAAACATGTCAACAATGCATGAAAAATTAAAATCGATTCCAAGAAATTTTACCAAACCGGTGCGATTGAATGGCACGATTTTGGGGTGCTTTGAACTCGTGCAAGGACTTGGATCGATTCCTGAACACCTCAGGAGAGTGAATAAGTTGTTGGTTTGGCTTGAGAGCAACTAGAAGATTGACTTTGAGTTTGCCCTAAAACTTTGAATTTTTGAAGAAATTTTTCTAGGGTTCTTAAGGCACAAATCTGTGTCTTTTGAGGTTGGCTTTGTTATGTATATAGAGAGGGACAAATTAGGTCAAGCACTTGATAGGAAAATATATTGTATTCATTGAAAAATATTTGATTATAATTTTGTATCAAATCTTTCTTTTTTTTCTCAATCTCATGCCAATCACTTCTATGTGTTTTTTCCAACTTTCTTGTACTCACTTGGACCTCAAGGAACTCAGCAATCAAGCCCACACGCCTTGAAACCTTTCCTTGCATTTTATTTTAATTAAAATTAAATTTAAATAAAAATATTCAAAAAATGAAATAAATAATAAGAGGGCGTGTAGCTGAGCTTAGAAGTCATGGACCATGTTATAAAAAAGTTCAAATCATGAAAATATAGGCCCATTTGGAAGATATTCAAGTTTGCTCAATACTTCTCTTCATGCACTTCTTCAAAATTGCTAAACTTGCACAAACTATATCTTGCTCAAATTTCAACATTTGAGGATGATCTTGGTCTTTTTAGAAAGCTTAATATGTCCTGTAAGAGATCTTTTTGGTTTCATATTCATGGAAGCTTCCATGTTCATGTATACTTCTTTGAGAAAAGATGACTTTTTGTTTACTTTTGATAGGACCTATAATGTCTTGACCCATATCTCTCAAATGAAGCATTTTTGGACTTGAGCTAAAAGAGACAAAGTTGTAGAGAATTTAATTCCCTTTAAAATGATCTTTGGTTAAGGAATTTCTGATGAAGTATGTGAAAATTGTGCTTGATCAAAGTTTTGTTGACTTTCCCTTAAGAAACCCTAATTTAGCAACTTTTGACTTTTGATCAATTCTTGAGTTTTCCTGATGAATCATGATCAACCCTTGATCAAATGATGAATGTGACTTCAAAATATTGATGTTGACCAAAAATGATGAAGTTTGACTGTATGTTGACAATAGTTGACTTTTTGTCCAATACAACTGATTTTCAACCATATGAGCAATTGACTAAGCAAAGTTGGGATATGAGGCTTGAAACATGACATGGTGATACTACGAAGTATATGAGGAGGCATGACATCCACTTGATCCATTAGAAATCACTTTTGCTTTGAGAGAAACAAAACCCTAGTTGTGGGTTGATTGCTTATAAGAAGGTATGTCTGATCAACCTTTGAGTAGTTCTTATGTATGGAGATGTATCTTGATTTAAAAATGGGAGGGAAAATTTTGGGGTATAAAAATTTCCCCTGTTCAATCTTCTTGTACCTGAGGGGTTAGATTTGTGTGCATGCCATTCGTGGCCTGAAGGTGGAAGATGATTGAACACTCGAGTACCCTAAAATTTGCACTCACTGGTGCGCAAAATGAAGTCGTCAGCTGACGAAATACTGGAATGGGCTTAAGGATGCCATTTGGAGAGAAACAACTGATGTGCTTGTGGAGATGGGCTTAAAGATGCCACCCGGAGGAATTGATGTTGTGATTTGTCATAATGAATCGTACGCTAGACTTCATACGGAAAGATACTCTTCTAGATAACTTACTCTGAGGGGAATGGCATTCCGAGATCATCTTTGAAGGAAAATATTTGTACATACTGATTTTTAACCAGATATGCAACAAATCGTAAACGGAAAGTTCTGACCTGCAAAGAAATGCTTAGGTTTATGTATATAATGCATGTAGTGTGTAATGATGCTCCCGAAATGAATGAGAATGATATATGCATCTTGTATGTATATCTTATGACGTCTTATAAATGATGTATAAATGTAAATGCTTCCATATTTCAAAGCATATCCATCTTGATAAGGATGAATCATCGTCTCTAGTTGGATATTCCTTGTTTTAGTCTGAGAATGTTCTGTAAGGGATCCTTGACTTTTGCTTGGGGATAGAAGAGCGCCGTTGAAAACCTTGATTGGGGATAAAAGAGATGTAGATTCCTCCAATGCACTATCTGACTAAGTTTTCGGGTATGGATATCGACTTTACTGGGGAATGATAAGCCTTGGGTAACATTCAGCTGGGGACGGAAGAATCCTGAATGAAATTCAGCTGGGGGATTTAAATCTTGTGCATTGTATTGAGGAAATTACCATATGCTGGGGAACAACTTGATTTTGAATAACCTATTATTGCTCGGAGTCTGACATAATAAGTTCGTAGTTGTCTTGTAGATGATCACCACTCGGGGACTAATGTGATAAGTTGGAATTTGGCTTGCTACCGCTCGGGGACTGATATAGCAATAAGAAATATGGACGATTATTGCTTGGGGACTAATGTGATAAATTGAGAGTTGGTTTGTTACCGCTTGGGGACTAATGTAACAAGAATAAATGTAGATGATCACTGCTCGGGGACTAACGTGATGAGTTTGAAAGTTGACTTGCTACCGCTTGGGGACTAATGTAACAGGAAGAAATGTAGGTAATCACTGCTCAGGAACTAACGTGATCAGTTTTAAAGTTGACTTGCTACCGCTCGAGGACTAATGCAGCAAGAAGAAATGTAGTTAATCACTCTTCAGGGCCTAACGTGATGAGTTTGAAAGTTAACTTGCTACTGTCTGGGGATAATGTAGCAAGAATAAATATAGATATTGTAAATGGACAATCTTGTTGTGGATAAGATGGTGTAGTAATCTTGTTGGAGGGATCCATCTTTGTCGAGGGTGTGATCATTCTGCGGGATTATAAGAGTCGTTTTTGTGGGAGTATTTTTGTAATATTGACTCTGTGGGGGTATGTTGGTGACTTGAGTCATTATCCCAACTCCTAGATCCTGTAGTAACTTATATTTCTATTTATTTCGCATATATTTATAAGTAGTAATTATTGTCAGATGCATATGATCATTCAAAGCAATCATTGGACTTATGCAAACAAAACGAAGAAAATAAAAATTTTGAAATTGAAAGAGAAGTTGTATTGATTAATAGAAAGTGGCATGTGAATAGGCAACTGTGTACAAAGAGACAGATGTCCTAGTAAGAGAAAATCATCAAAATATTAAAAAAACCATAAAGTGATAAAAAGCTATACGGAAACAATCCCATCGAGTTTCAACTCTGCTATTGCTCATATATCTTCGAGTATCTCAAGTCCTTGCTGCCAGAAGAAGGTGACTGGATTGATATGTGCCATTCGATCTTGAGGTTGATAACAATGTAGTCTAGGAATAGATGATCCGACATGACATAGTTATACGCTTAATTCCCTAATTATTTCATGGACTGCCCTTTTCGGGTTTTCAGTCCACCGGGATACCCTTTTTTGCCCAAGCCGCCTTTGTAGGTTTTTGACTTGCAGCGTGTACGATTTTCCATATATATATATCCCTAACTTTTTCCTGAACCCTTTTGGATCGCCGGGATGCCCTTATTTTTTCCTAGGCCAGTCAACCTAGCGGGTCTCTTTTATGCATAGTATTTTTTGACTATGTTCGCGTTCACAAGGTGCGGAAGATCCTGTCCATCCATAGTGGTCAATATCATGGCTCCACCAGAAAATATTGTTTTGACTACAAATGGTCCCTCATATGTGGTAGTCCATTTGCCCCTGGGATCACCTTGCGGTAGGATGGTGTTTGACTACCAAATCACCAACTTGGTATACTTGGTGCATGACTTTCTTTTTAAAAGCTTTGATCATGCGTTTCTGATATATCTGTCCATGGAAGATGGCCGCGAGCCTATTCTCATCAATCAAATTTATCTAGTCAAGCCGAGTCTGGACCCACTCATGTTTATCTAACTCTTCATCCTTCATAACTATTAGCGAGGGAATATGAACCTCAATAGGTAAGACGACTTCCATACCATACATGAGAGAGAACGGGGTTGCCCCGGGTGAAATTTGTACCGAAGTGCGATAACCATGAAGATTAAATGGTAATATCTCATGCCAATCTTTATATGTCATTGTCATCTTCTGTATAATCTTCTTAATATTCTTGTTGGTGGCTTCCACTGCGCCATTCATCTTTGGCCGATATAGAGAGGAGTTATGGTGCTTTATCTTGAACTACATGCAAAGTTCAGTGATCATCTTGTTATTGAGATTGGTACCATTATCTGTGATAATCCTTTTGGGGATGTTGTATCGATATATAAGATTATGCTTGATGAATTGAGCCACAACATTCTTAGTAACAGGTGCAAACAAGGTTGCCTCCACCCACTTTGTAAAGTAATCTATGGCGAAGAGGATGAACTGATGCCCATTGGAAGCAGTAGGCTTAATTTTTCCAATCATATCAATGCCCCACATTGAGAAAGGCCAGGGAGCGATCAGGACGTTCAATGGAACTGAAGGCACATGTACTTTGTCAGTGTAGATCTGACACTTGTGACAAGTTCGGGAATAACGATAGCAATCAACTTCCATAGTGAACCAATAGTAACCTACTCTCAGAATATTTTTATCCATTGTATGTTCGCTAGAATGGGTACCAAAAGCGCCTTCGTGCAATTCTTCCATATTTCTTTCGGCTACTTTCTTGTCTACACACCGAAGTAGGGCAAGATTGTGGTTGCGCTTGTATAGAACGTTGTTACTTCTACTCCTTCAGCATCAAGCTCACAATAATATGTCGGTTCGTCTAGCCTTTAAATGGTAATCTGAGCAGATTTGTTGTCCCATCTGACTTTGAACATAGCCGCCATAGTAACTAGTGCGTCTGCCAACTGATACTCTTCTCGCAGGATATGTCCAAAGGTAATTTCTTCGAAGTAGGGGATCATATTCAACACATGTTCTCGGTATGGAATGAGATTTAGATGTTTCGCGTCCCATTCGCCCTTAATATGACTAATCACCAAAGTTGAGTCTTCATATACTTGCAGGAACTAGATTCTCAAATCAATAGCAACTTTGATACCCATGACGCACGCCTCGTATTCGGCCATATTATTGGTGCAGTCGAAGCATAATCTGGCAGTGAAGGTTGTATCACCTTTGGGAGTGATAATTATTGTGCCAATATCGTTTCCAAGTGCGTTAGAAGCTCCATAAAAAACCATAGTCCATCGGGATCCTGGCTCAGGTCCTTTATCCGGTCCAGGTTCTTCATAATCGATAACTAGCATGATAATCTCGTCGGGGAACTCGAAATGCATAGACTGGTAGCCGCCTACAACTTGATGTGCCAAATGATCTGCCACCACACTTTCTTTGATTGCTTTATGAGTAGTGTATTGAGTGTCGTACTCGGTCAAGATCATTTGCCATCTTACTATTCTTCCGGAGAGAGCAGGTTTCTCAAATATGTAATTTATCGGATCTATCTTAGAGATCAATAGAGTAGTATGGGTAAACATATACTGTCTTAGTCGACGAGCAGCCCATGCCAAAGCGCAACAAGTTTTCTCGAGCAATGAATATCTTGTTTCACAGTCGATACACTTTTTACTAAGGTAGTATATTGCATGCTCTTTTCGACCAGACTCGTCATGTTGCGCCAACACTCACCCCATCGAATTCTCTAATACTGTTAAGTACATGATTAGAGGTCTTCCTTCAAATGGTGGCATCAGAATAAGAGGTTCTTGGAGATACTCCTTGATTTTGTTGAAGGCTACCTGACAATCGTCGTTCCATTTTACTACTTGATCTTTCTTCAATAATTTGAAGATTGGCACACAACTAGAAGTCAAGTGTGAAATAAATATGGAAATATATTTCAAACGTCCTAGGAAACCTCTGACATATTTCTCGATACGGGGAGGCGACATTTCTTGAATGGCTTTAACCTTGGCATGGTCAACTTCGATACCTTTACCACTAACGACGAAACCTATGAGTTTACCAGACCTTACTCCAAAGGTACACTTGTTCGGATTCAATCTTAACTTGTACTTCTTTAATCTATCAAACAACTTGCGTAGATGATCAAGATGTTCTTCTTCAGTCTAAGATCAAGTAGACTTCAATCTCGTGATGGATCATATCATCCAATAAAGCTACCATATCACGCTATTATATCGCATCAGCATTCTTCAACCCGAATGGCATAACTTTATACCCCACTGTGTGACAAAAGTAGTTTTCTCCATATCCTCAGGAGTCATCTTGATTTGATTATAACTGGAGAAACCGTCCATGAAGGAAAATACCTTATGCTGAGCGGTGTTGTCAACTAGAACATCAATATGTGGAAGCGGAAAATCATCTTTGGACTCGCCCTATTTAAATCTCGGTAGTCTACACACATACGCACTTTGCCATCCTTCTTAGGCACTATTACCACATTTGCTACCCATTGCGGATAGGAGGTAACAGCTAGGAAACCTGCGTTGAACTGCTTCATGACTTTGGCCTTGATTTTCTCTGACATCTCAGGATGCATACGGAGAACCTTCTACTTTATAGGAAAAATACTTCTTTTGTTGGTAACTGGTGTACCACGATATCAATATCCAGCCCTGGCATGTCTTCATAGGACCAAGCAAAAAATCAATGAGTGCACCAACGAGTGCAAATTTCAAGGGTATTCGAGTGTTCAATCATCTTCTACCTTTAGGTCACGAAAGGAAAGCATCCCAATCTAACCCTTCAGGTACAAGAAAATTGAACAGGGGCAATTGTTATACACCAAAATTTTCCCTCCTATTTTTCAAGTCAATACACATCTCTATACTCAAGAGTTCCTCAAGGGTTGGTCAGATGAACCCACTCGTAAGAAATCAACCCACAACTAGGATTTTGATTCTTTCAAGTCAAAGATGGTTTCTATTTCCTTAAGAGAGCATCATGCCTCCTCATATGTCTCGTCACCATGTCAAGTTTTAAGCCTCACAACTCAAGTTTACTTAGTCAATTGCTCAAATGGTTGAAAATCAGTTATATTGGACAAAAAGTCAACTATGGTCAATATACAATCACACTTCATCCTTTTTGGTCAACATAAAGATTTTGAAGTCACATTCATCATTTGATCAAGGGTTGATCATGATTCATAAATAAAATTCAAAGAATGATCAAAAGTCAAAAGTTTCTAAATTAGGGTTTCTTAAGGGAAAGTCAACAGAACTGACCAGGCATAACTTTCACATACTTCATCAGAATTTTTTCCATCAAATCTCATTTTGAAGGGAATTCAATTCTCACAAGTTTTGCCCAAAAATGTTTCATTTGAGAGTTATAGGTCAAGACAATATAGGTCCTTCTAAAAGTCAACAAAAAGTCATCCTTTTCCAAACAAGTGTACATGAGCATGGAAGCTTCAATGAATATGAAACCAAAAGGAGAATTTATAGAACATCTTAAGCTTTCTAAAAAGTCCAAGAACATTCTCAAATGATAAAAATGGAGCAAGATATGGTTTGTGCAAGTTTGGAAATTTTGAAGAAGTGCATGAAGAAAATATTGATCAATTTTGAATTTCTTCCAAATGGGCCTAAGTTTTATGGTTTAAACTTGTTTCAAACATGGTCCATGACCTCTAAGTCCAATTACACACCCTAATACCATTTATTTCATTTATTTTTGAATTATTTCATTTAAATTCAATTTTAAATAAAATAAAATTCAAAAAAGATTGGATAGGCGTGTGGGCTTGTTGTTTGAATGTCTTGAGGTCCAAGAAACACCCTGCAAGCTGGAAACATTGTTCAAGAGCTGATTGCATGAATATTTAGCAATTTTGGAAATATTACATTTGATTTTTCAATCAAATATATTCCAATCAATGCAAGATATTTCCACACTTTTGTTGACCTAATTTCATTCCTCTATAAATACTCAATACCATCAGACCTTCAAGGACACACTTGAGCAGCCATAAAGCTAGGGTTTTGTTTCAAAAAATTCCACGAGAAAGTTGCACCATTGAAACCCTAGTTGCAACCTTCCTCAAGAGCTTTCAAGTAGAAAATCATATTCCTGAGGTAACATAGAGTAAGTATGGATCAAAATCCATGGCCAAAACACTCTGAATCGACCCATGCATGAACTCAGTTTGCATACTTTTTGTGTTAATCGTATTTTTTATTCTATCATGTTTTAACTTAAATTAACCATATTGATGTGTTCCTGAGATGTCATAGAGCTGGTTTGATCCACCGTTTGCAAGGTTTGATGCCTAAATCGTGACCTGCCATTGTTAGGGCTTTGAAATCGTGAAGCTTCATACCTAGGGTTACAGGCAATTTCAAAATAAACTAACCCTACCATCGTGTTCGTAAGGTCCAAAATATGTGATTTGGGCTTTTTGTTTTCATTATTTGATCGACTTTGCAGGTTTTCGAATTCTGTTTTATCGGAGAAGATAATCGGACCACCGTCCATGGCGTCGCTGACCTGGGTCAAGGGTTTCGCGTACAGGCGTGGCATCGTCCCTTCATCCGATTGGCTCGTTCATTATACTGGGGCCCACATGTGACTTGTGTTGAAAATTCAAAATGAAACGCGCGTTTATTATATAATCTAATGGACGAGATTCAATAACAACAAAGCAGTATGGCTCAGATGGCAAGACGTGTGTTTCATTTCCCAAAGGTCATGGGATCGATTCCCAACGATCACTCTTCTTTTTTCCATTTTTTCTAACCTCTTTCTTTTACTATTTTTCTTAATATTTTCTTAATTAATTAACTAATTAACCATTAATTAAACATTAGCCATTAATTAGGTTAAATAATTAGTTTAATTAGGATTAATTCTCAAATAACTTTTTTTCTATTTTCTTAATTAATGTAATTAATTTAATTAATTAAATTTAGTAATTAGGTTAACTAATTTTGTTAATTTAATTTCTTTTATTAATTAAGAAACAAATAGAATTAGGGTTTTCGATTCACCCGATTTTCACACAGTAATTAGGTTAACTTCATTAGGACGTAATTAACCTCAAACTCATATTTTTAATGATTTTTTCCAACTTCTCCCGACTTTATTTCTTTATCCCGACCAATTCGTTTTTGCGCATATTATTGTAACTGCTTCCTGGATGTATAATTTCTCGCACGTGTTTCTTTTACCATTATTGTAACTGCTCTCAGGATGTAAAAGTAATTAGGACCTTTTATTTTTCCACATTTACTTTCTGCACCTCCTATGTATTTGCGCCAAAGCCATGTAATAGCGTAGTGTTTATTTTCCGCAACTTTACTTTTTTGCAAATATTCACTACTTAGATGTATGGCTAATAGGATTGTAATGGTCATGTCCCTCGAGCATAGGGGTACCATTAGCAAAATTCCCTTGATTCAAAATCATCACAAAGATCATAGACCCTCGATGTTGCCTACGAATATATGATCTCGCCCCTTGGTTGTTGCCTACGAATAAGTGATGATCGTCCCTTCAAAATCCTAAGGTATCCCTACAATGTTGCCTTGGATGACCACTCGATGACCTTATGTTTGTCCCTTCACATCCAACGGATAGGGTTACGTACCAACTAATGGTATGGATAGCACTATCCTAAAGAAGGAAAATGACAAGAAAGACCCTTCTAAGTAGGTAATAAAGACTTTTAATTGCTTGCTCCACTCAAAAAATACTCTTCACACCTCACACCTTTTTCAAACTATTTTTTCAAACAAACACTTTGTATACATTCCAACGAGAATCATTACAAAAGTTTGACATTTTCGAAGAAACATTTCCAAACACTTCGTATACATTCTTGAGGATTGATATAAGAATCATTTCAAAGTCAAAGCAAAATACTTTTCAAATAACACACACAGAAAGCGAGTTTTCAAAAAGTGAGCTAAAGCAATTAAGAGCCCATAGATAACTACGGATGGAAAGGGTGCCAATACATTCCCTTTTCATAATTACCTCTCATACTCAGAATCTTACAAAGGTCTTTCCAATTCTTTTCACCTTTCCTTTATTGGATAAAAGAAAAGTCGGTGGAGACTCTTGCTATCCGCACATTTTCAATAAAATGCAAAACAAAAAAGTCAGTTCTCCCACCGTGTTACAAGTATGTGAAAGTTGTGCTTGGTCAAAGTTTTGTTGAATTTCCCTTAAGAAACCCTCGTTTAGCAACTTTTGACTTTTGATCAATTCTTGAGTTTTCCTGATGAATCATGATTAACCCTTGATCAAATGATGAATGTGACTTCAAAATCTTGATGTTGACCAAAAATGATGAAGTTTGATTGCATGTTTACCACAGTTGACTTTTTTGTCCAATACAACTAATTTTCAACCATATGAGCAATTGATTGAGCAAACTTGGGCTATGAGGCTTGAAACTTGACATGGTGATACTCCGAAGTATATGAGGAGGCATGACATCCACTTGAGCCATTATAAATCACTTTTGCTTTAAGAGAAACAAAACCCTAGTTGTGGGTTGATTGCTTAGGAGAGGGTTTGTCTGATCAACCTTTGAGTAGTTCTTGAGTATGGAGATTTATCTTGATCTAAAAATGGGAGGGAAAATTTTGGGGTATAACAAGAATAAACTAGCAGGGCATTCAGAATAACAATTTAAGTGCAATACAGAAAACCATAAGTAAGCACACGTAGGTGCCAATATTCTGAGAAACAGCCAAAACATTATACAAGACAACACAAAAGAGACTACAATTGCATAATATCTAACTATCTTCAGGACCAGCAAAATCAGCATTATCAATACTTCCTTTTTCACCATCAGAACTTCCTCCTTCAGTATCAAAACTTCCTCTTTCACCATCAGAACTTATTTCTGTAGTATTCACTTCCTTAGCAACAAGATCGACCTCAGTCTTTTTCAGATTCTTGATCAGTTTTTCAAATTTGAGTTTCCTCTCTATGCTAACACAGATCACTTCATCAAGCTCTTTGCAAGCCTCCATTAGTTCAGAAATCATATCAGCCTTGGTTGAGGTCTTGTTTTCAGTAGAAGCAGATGTCAAAACAATGTCCGGGACATGTTTTCTGCAAACAATTTAGAGTAGAGAGACAAAACAAATTCTCTTTTGCAGATAACATCAGTGGTAGATAAGATTTCAGGGTGCTGATTGAGGATAATACCATAGATCATGGAGGGAAAGGCAATAGGCATAATCACAACACAAGTTCAAGCATGCTTCATAGTTTGATCAAAGATATAGGCACCATAGTCAAATGGCTTCTTGGTTCCAACAACATAGATGAATTTTCCCAAACCAAGTGAAATAGTTTAAGTATAATTAGTAGGGACCCATTTTGCAACTCCAATTATGTGAAGGATGGCATATTTGGCACTTAATTTTCCATCAGATAACTTGTCTTTCATAGGCCATGCACCCACCTGGTTTGCAGTAATGACTTTACAAACTTGGTTATCAGTCACTTCCAATTCACTCTGTTAATCTTAACTCCTGCCTAGGTACCTGTTGATGATAATAAGGGAGAATTCAATACATTTTCCTCTAACAAACACCTTCCTAAAATCCTAACTTTTACTGTCAACACAATCTTCAGGAATATTAACAATGAATTCTTTCACCAGAACTTCATAGCACTTAGCAAATCTGGACAAAGTTTTCATTAAACCAGCAAAAGAAATAATCTCCATAATCTCTTTGCATTCCAAGGCATCATTTCACAATTCTCTTTCAAGGGAAACTCTCCTTTGGTATACATACTTTCATTGCTTGACATAGTTAACAGAGTGGAAATAGATGTTATCAATAGAAGCATCAGGTACTCTATCAGATGCCTAGGTACTCTATCAGATGCCTTTTTGACCACATATTTCTTGACATGTGTGATGTCTTGGACATCATCCTCAACATCATATTCTGATTCAGACTCAAATCTAGTTTTCCTCTTGCTTGAAGCAGGAACAACTTTACTCCAGGATTTTGGGAGTCCATAAATAGTTTTCTTCTTGACACTCTTGGGAGGGGTGTTAGAAACCACAACCTTTACTTTTCTTGTCTTGAGCATTTTAGCAATTCCAAGATTCACATTAACAATTAAATCATTGTCAGACAAATCATCAACATTCACAACATCTTCATCTATCTTGTCCTTCGTTTCTTGGTAGGAGATTCCTTCCCTGCAGATGATGTCTCAACATCTGCCTCAGTATCAGTTCCAACTTTTTCAAGCACAAAGTCAACAAACTTGGCAAGATTTCCTTCAGTGTCATCTTTCTCAGTCACAAATAGTTCAGTAAACGATTGAGGAGCAACCTCGTTGTTAACCTCAGCATGAATTTGGGAAAGGTGAGCTGAAATACCAGGTACAGCCAAACCTTCATTCAAAACCCTAGCAACAATCCTTCTAATGCTTCTATCAACATCAACGATTTCTTGTTCTAACTTATTTGAGGAAGACGAATCAGGAGAGGGTTTAGATGCATTACTTATAGAGGGTACAAAGGCTTCTTTTGATCGCTTTGCATGGAATGTTTTGAGCAATCTTGGCCTGGTCTCAGGACATAGGAACATAGTCAAGGGAGCAACATCAAAAACGTCATCAGGGGAGATATTCTTAGAGCGATCTTCAGATTTTGATGTAGAGACATTGACCTTATTAGGAGACAATGCATCATGTTGAGACATTTTGGAATTTTCGTAAGTGGAGGGACGTAGATTTCTTTTTCGAAAATGGAAGATAAAAGCATTGTAGGGTACAATGTTTATATAGCGTGTGAGAATATATTGAAATGATTTCTCTTGATGGGGGCTCTTTATTTGTTGAATAACATTTTCACACAACATTAAGTGACACTTTATTGTTTTGAAAAATATGAAAACTTTAATGGTATTCCCACACGCCTTTAATTGCTACAAACCTTCATATATGAAAATCCCTAGTTTGCCTCTTAGAATTTCAAATTGATTAGCATGCAAGGCCTTTGTGAAAATGTTAGCTAATTGCATCTCAGTAGCTACATGTTCTAAGGCAAAAATCTTGTCCTCAACAAGTTCTCTTATGAAATGATGATGAATATCAATGTGCTTAGTCCTGCTGTGTTGAATAGGATTTTTTGATATGTTTATATCATTGAAGTTTTCATAGTATAATGTCATGACATCATGTTTGAAATTGTATTCAATCAACATTTCCTTCATCCAAACCAACTGGGAACAACTATTTCTTGCAGCTATGTATTCAGCCTCAACAGTAGATAGAGAAACACAATTTTGCTTCTTGCTAAACCAGGATAAAAGATTATTCCCCAAAAAGAACCATCCTCCTGATGTGCTTTTCCTATCATCAGCACTTCCTGCCCAATCAGCATCATAATATCCACTTGACATGGATCTAGATCCATGAGAGTATAACATACCATAGTCACATGTTCCATTCACATACTTTAGTATTCTCTTCACTTGGTTGATACGGCTCACTTTAGGTTCAGCTTGATATCTAGCACATACCCCCACAGCAAAGGAAATGTCAGGTCTGCTAGATGTGAGATATAATAGGCTACCTATCACACTTCTGTAGAGACTTGGATCCACACTCACACCCTTTTCATCTTTAGATAACTTCATATGTGTAGGAGCAGGTGTCCTCTTGTGACTTGCATTTTCCATCCGAAATTTCTTTACTATATTATTGGCATACTTACTCTGAGATAAGGATATGGAATCTTCCATTTGTTTGACTTGCAGACCAAGAAAATAAGTTAACTCACCAACAAGACTCATCTCAAATTCTAACTACATTTGCTTGACAAATTGTTGAACCATCTCATTAGACATTCAACCAAACACAATATCATCAACATAAATCTGGGCAATCCTGAACTTCCCTTCTTCTTCTTTAACAAAAAGAGTCTTGTCTATCCCACCATTCCTGTATCCATTTTCAACAAGGAATTTTGTCAGCCTCTCATACCAAGCTCTTGGTGCTTGTTTCGTCCCATAAAGAGCTTTCATCAACTTTTACACATGATTAGGAAAGGTTATATCAATAAATACCTTAGGTTGTTCCACATAGACTTCCTCATTCAAGTAACCATTTAGGAAGTCACTTTTTACATCCATCTGAAATAGCTTAAACCTCATAATGCAGGAAACTCCCAAGAGCGATCTGATTGATTCAAGATGGGCTACGGGAGAAAAAGTTTCATCAAAATTAATCCCCTTAATTTAAGTATATCCTTGAGCAACCAGTCTTGCTTTATTTATGGTGATCACACCTTTTTCATCAGACTTATTCTTGTACACTCATTTAGTTCCAATCACATTTGTTCCTTAAGGTCTTAGAACCAGATCCCAAACTTTATTTCTCTTGAATTGTTCTAGCTCTTTTGGCATAACATTGATCCATAATTCATCAGTTAAGGCTTCTTTAACATTTTTAGGCTCAATTTTTTATACAAAGCAGGAATTTGATATGACTTCTCTTGATCTGGTGGTGACTCCTTCATTTATATCTCCTACGGTAAGGTCTTTAGGATGATCTTTCTGATCTATGATAGAGGGTCCTTTGTTGACTTGACTAATTTCAGATTCTACATTAGTAGGAATAAGATCAGTACTTTTGTCTATAGTTTTTGCTGGGATATAATTCAGAGGTGTTCCAACATCCTCTAAGACATCAGCTTCCTCATTCCACCCTCTATCATCAAAAACAACATTTATGGACTCCATTATTACTTTAGTTCCGGAGTTGATGACTCTATATGCTCTGCTGTTTGTAGAGTAGCCTAGAAATATTCCCTCATCACTCTTAGGATCCATCTTTCTTCTTTGTTCACGATCAGCTAAGACGTAGCATTTACTACCAAAAACATGAAAGTATTTGACAGTAGTTTTTCTTCTCTTCCATGTTTCATATATAATAGATGAGGTACCTTTTCTTAAGGTTATTCTATTATTAATATATCATGCAGTACTCACGGCTTCAGCCCAAAAGTTGTAAGGTAATTTCTTTGTATGAATCATAGCTCTAGCAGATTCCTGGAAAGTTCTTTTTGTCGTTCCACAATTCCATTTTGCTGAGGAGTAATGGGAGAGGAAAACTCATTACCAATCCCTTCAAATGAGCAAAATTCAATAAATCTGTTGTTCTCAAACTCCTTCCCATGGTCACTTCTGATTTTGATGACATAACTTTCCTTTTCTTTTTGAAGTCTTTGATAGAGATCTTTGAAAACATCAAATACTTCAGTTTTATTTCTAATAAAGCTCACCCAAGTGTATCTGGAATAGTCATCCACAACCACATAGGCATACTTCTTTCCACCCAGACTTTCCACCTGCATAGGTCACATCAAGTTCATGTGAAGAAGTTCCAAGACTTTTGATGTGGTGAGATGTTGAATATTCTTATGTGACATCTTAGTTTGCTTCCCAATTTGGAATTCACCACATACTCTTCCTTCTTCAACATTGAGCTTTAGAATTATTCTCACAGCTTCCATAGAGATGATTCTTTTCATCCCCTTTAGATGCAAATGTCCCAATTTTTGATGCCACAGTTTAACTTCATCTTCTTTGGATAAAGTACATGTGGAGGAATAGCTTAAATCTTGAGGTACCCGTAAATAACAGTTGTCCTTAGAATTGACTCCTTTAATAACAACTTCACTCTTCTCATTGGTAACAATGCATTCAGATTTGGTGAAGTTAACTCTGAAGCCTTGATCAAAAAGTTGACTAATACTAATTAGATTAGCTTTCAACCCTTTAACAAGCAGCACATCTACAAGATTTAGGGCTCTTGGTCAATCCATCTTTCCAATCCCCTTGATTTCACCTTTGGATCCATCTCCAAAGTCATATAACTAGTGGAATGAGATCTGATATCTACCAGCATATTCTTGATTCTTGTCATATGTGTTGAACATCCACTGTCAAAGTACCAGTCCTCTTTGGTTGAGACTCTGAGAGATGTATATGCTATAAGACTAGAAACAACAACTTTGGGAACTCATTGTTTCTTCTCATTGACATTAGGAATGACCTGATTAGACTTAGGTTGAGGTGCTCGCTTAGGATAACCATACATCTTGAAGAAAAAAAAGGCTTTATGTGACCAAAACATCCACAGTAATGACACCTCTAACGTTGGAATTTTCTTTTGAAGTGTTTGAGGTTGCTTCTGCCATGATGTTGAGACATTTGGTTCAACGTCTTCGGTTTAGTCTTGGAGTGAGTGAGGTATGAAGGAGGTTCCTTTTTCTTATTAAATCCTAAACCACTCATATCTCCTACAATTTTTCCTACTTGAAAAATTTCATCCAATGTTTCAGACCCACTGTTCAGTATTCTGACAGACTTGACCATTCTGTCAAGTTTAGAGTTTAGCAGAATCACTTCATTTTCCAACTTGGAGATAGTTTCCAGATGCTCATTATATTTTTCCTTCAGTTGAATTATACTCTTCTTCTGTTTCTCCCCTTCCTGACACACTTCAACACTTCTGATACGCAGTTCCTTGTAGGAAACATCTACCTCATCATATGTTACTTCATCTTCACTTTAATCTTCATCAGATATGTATCTACCAGTCAAATCAGTAACATACTTGGCAGATTCCTCTTCAAGGTCACTTTCAGAATCCTCATCAGACCAAGATATTGTCAGAACCTTCTATTGTTTCTTGAGGTATATATGACATTCAACTCTAATATGACCAAAGCCCTCACATCCATGACATTGTATTCCTTTGCCTTTAGTGGATTTTTCTTCTGTTCTTGTTTTTCGTCCAAAATCACTTAACATGCTGATGTCAGATGAGTTGTTCTTGACATTTGGTCTTGAGTTTTTGTCCATATTCCTCAGCACCTTGTTGAACTGTCTTCCAAGAAACACTATGTCATTGGATAATCCTTCATCAGTGTCTAGATCACATTCCTCTTCTTTAACTTCAGTATTAAACACAAAAGTTATGCTTTTGTTCTTCTTCTCATATCTATCATTGATTCCTATCTCAAATGTTTGGAGAGATCCAATAATTTCATCCACTCTCATGTTATTAATTTCTTGAGCTTCTTCTATGGAAGTAACCTTCATGTCAAATCTCTTAGGAAAAGACCTGAGAATCTTCCTTACCAGCTTCTCTTCTGGTATCTTTTCCCCTAAGGCACTGCATGCATTGGCTATCTCAAGAATATTCATATGAAAGTCATGAATACTTTCATCATCTTTCATCCTCATGTTTACAAATTTGGTGGCTAGCAGCTGAAGTCTTGACATTTTTACCTTAGAAGTGCCTTCATGAGTAGTTTTGAGGATTTCCCAAGCATCTTTAGCTACTTCACAAGTGTTCGCCAATCTGAAAATGTTTCTGCCAATCCCATTGAAAATAGAATTTAAGGCTTTAGAATTTCCACGAGCAAGTTCATCCTCTTCTTTAGACCAGTCTTCTTCAGGTTTTAATTCAGAGGTGGGTCGTTCATCTTCCCCCCACAATGACAGGATGTTTCCATCCTTTTAAGACAACTTTCCAAGCCCTGTTATCCAAAGATTTTAGAAACTCCACCATACGTGGTTTCCATAAGTCAAAATTGGTTCCATCCATAACAGGTGGTCCGTTCACAAGTCTTCATTCCTTGTCCATAGTACTAGAAATTATCTTCCCTAGATCTCACCTAGAGATAGAGCCAGATGCCTGCTTTGATAATTGAAATTCTGGTATCATATGTGATGTCGAAGGAGATGTCACGGCACAAATATTTGAGAACTGAACAATATAAAATAGAATAATAATTGCAGTAAATAGAAGTAAAAACGACAAAATAAATTGTTAACACAGTTCCGTGGAAACACACCTACGTCTGTAGGCTACCAAGTCAGGAAGGAAATCCACTAAATAGAATTAGTTTGAAGATTCTCAGCAAACAACCTCTGGTTTACAATCTTCTCACCTAATCTCTACCCGTGCAACTTCTACCTAAGAGACTCTTAGATATGAGACCCCTATCACTCCTCCTCAATCACACATAGTGAAAACAATAATAAGGAATAGAAGACACACTTCAAAGACACATAATCATCATTTGCTTCAAAGCTTATGAATAATTAACAAGTTACAACTCAACTAAAAATTACAGCTCTAGTATTAAAGTAATACAAGACTGGCTCACAAACAAAATCACAAAAAACTAAAAACCTAATCTTCAAAACAGTAAACACAACTTCCTTCTTTTGTAACTAACTTGCAAATAGGGTTAGGCTTGCCGCTTTTTCTCCCGCTTTGCAACTTCTACATATCAACAAACTCACCTAAACCCTCATATTTTCTATTTAAATTAAAAACCTAATTCCAATATTTTAGTTATTCCACCTTTACCCTTCTTATCTCTAATTTTCCTTATTTTTCTAACCATTCCAAATTCCACCAAAATACCATTATTTTTTATTATTTTATTATTATTCTATTATTTCTACTCATCTTAAAATTAATTAGAAATTCTAGTAAATTTCTACCACTCTTCCTAACTCCCATCAACATACCCACTAATGCCCCATGCCACATATATTCACCAAATAATAATAAAAAGCATATTAAATTTCTCAAATAATATAATAAAATGCATATATTCACCAAATAATAATAAAAAGCATATTAAATCACTCAAATAATATAATAAAATGCATATAAATTCAATTAAATTAATTAATTGAATTCAAGGTGTTACAAAGATCATAAAATTGATGAATACATGCATAAGTTTACTTTTATATGAGTTATCGATTAGGAATTTCTTTTTGTTTAATAAATGCAATATTTTTTCCTTTTTGGAGAACCAATGGCCCTCCTTAATGTTGCAGAGAGAAAAGATGTATGGAGAAGTAGAAAGTTGCTCGGGTGAGCAATGGACCGAAATCCTAAAAGCCACCTAGGTGGCATACTAATTAAGGGCGACAAGAGAGGAGTTAAGAGTATCATTATGAACCCCATAGCTCTTAGTATGATGAAACCTGAGGCTCCCAGAGGGAGTTTTTCCTCTTCCCTAATATAAAATAATAAGAGTGTAATGGTCCTTGATACTGTTATCTTGAAGGATTAGGTATGGGGTGATTAGAAGAGCGGGTCACCCATCCAAGTGGCACCTCAAGGCCAGCCTACATGATTATGAAGCTAATAGTTATGTAAGTGTTCACACGTCCCCTTTGTTGAGGACTTCTGCAACAATTATAAGGTCGTGAAAAAAATAGAAACCATATTCTTATCGAACATCGTGGAGAGCCATTGTCTCTAAGGCTTGATGTTAAATCGTGTGTTGAGGAGCTAAAGGTTGATTTATATAATTAGAGGGAAGAATTAGCACAAGAGTGAGAGTCCATGAAGATTGTCATTGAAGTGTATGATGCATCTCCGATTTCTGAGGTGAAGTTGAAGAAGGACCTTGAGAAGGAACAGAAAGAAGCCAAGAAATCAGGCGAGAAGATCACAAATATTGAGATCTAGTTGAAGAAGGCCTTCATTCCCTAGGAAAAGTTAAAGAGAGAATTGTTGATGTATCAAGACGACTTGACCAAGACCATTGATAAATATTTTGAATGTTCTAAAGAGCACGTGTATTTCTTCCTAACTAACCTAGACCTGAGTCAACTTTATTTGTTCATTATGATCACGGATAGACAACCAAGGGATGAGAAAGACGAGGTTATACTTTCCACCGTGATTCTTGCTCAAGAAGCGGGGGTTTCCTCCAAGAAGAATAAGGGGTCCCCTGCTCAAGACAAGGGGAAAGTTAATAAGGAAGAGGGTTGTTAGGCTCCTTATATAGTTTTATTTCATATCTCACTAAGCTTATCTAGATTAAAGCCCATTATAGAAAGGGCTTGGTTATTCTAAAAAAGAGAAAACATATGCATCATATCATCTTCATACATGACATTCAGAGAGTGGGTGTTGCCCTTAACACTGACATTTTTAACTTCTAATTCTTGTAGTTAGAAGTATAAGGGAGAGACCCATATGTCCTTATTTACACATTTCATCTCGTAGAAGGCAGTAATGTGCATGCATTAGGCGTAATGATAAGACCCCAACAGTGAATCTCGAATCCTCAAAAAAGTTACTAGTTGATTGGGTGCATCTGAGAAGGGGATACATTTATAATCTTTAAGATTTCAGATTGAATAAAATTTAAAGGAATGTCAAGCCCAAATTCCTAAATAACCTAACTATAGAAGTAGAAATAGTTGTCCTCCCTTCCCCTCCCCGCGACATCGTCGCGGTCAAACTTTTTTGGCGACATGGAAGGCTCCAATATCTTGCTAACCTTGTTCCTGATATTGGGGCAACGCTATACCTAATCGGAAGGATTTTACCTATTCAACTTTAAGAAAAATCGAGTCAATACTCATAACATCGTCAAAAAGGAGCTCTGGTTAGAAGTTGGGAGCACCATTAAAGATTTAGTCAAACCTGAGGATGCATGCACTAAGTAAGTGTCGTTATCACTAGGTGATCCACTCCCCAAAGTATTACTAGAAGAACTCTTGTAACGATAAAAAGCCCAATCTCTACAAAACTTACAATCTACTTTCCCCGTGCCCCACTTCAAAATCCTTAAGAATTGGTCCATAAATCACACCTCTTAACATGGTTTTAAGGCTATATGACCCATCCAAATGATTCACACTCTCAAATAAACGCCACAAGTAGAAATAATAAATGAAAAATCATAATGGATATATAGTGTTACTTGGTGTTGTGAGCAGTTGTAGGGGACACAAGACAAAGATTTGAGAAAATGGTAGCATATGCTAGTTTCAAACCTACAATATAAAGTGAATAGATGATGGAAATGAAAAAGCACAAGCCTATTTAAGGATTTAAGTGACAAAAAAAGACAATTTATTTTAAATTTATCCTTATAAGGAAGCGAGAAGTAGGGATATGTCATGAGGTTACTATTACTCTCAAGGCATAAAATATCCAAACAATATAATGACATTTTTATTCTATTCCACTTCATTCGTTTCGCTCCATTCATTTTACTACATGCAAACATTGCCTTAAGGATCTCACTATTCATAGACAAAATCGTGCAATTGAAAAATATGGAAGGTTAAAATGCATATTAAAGATTTTGAGTTTTTAACTTAAGATGAGTGAAAAGTATGAACTAGCATCTGCATGCTCCTTTCCAACCACAAGACCAACACATGCTAATATGCCATAACTGATTTCTTCTCTTGACAGGACATACACCTGAATGACCACATTATCCTTCATGCAACACGAAATGATGAAACTACCCTTTTCTTTCGTGGATACGATTTGGATTCAAAAACACTACCGGACATCACGGCAATTACGTTGCTGACCTGCCAAATCCCAAAGCTTCAATCATGAAATAAGCACCAAAATATGTTCTCAATAAAAATAGGAAGAAAAAAAAAATACTCCTTCTTAATATATATATATATATATACATATATATATATATATAAAAGAATGAATATGTTATATGAAAATGTGAGAATAAATAAAAATTATCAGACTTAAAAAGGAATAGTTGAGATTAAATTGTAATCTTCAATAAATCATGTGTCATTAATAAGAAAGAGATTTAGTGAAAATTACAATTTAATCTCAACCATTCATTTTTAAATCTGATGATTCTTCACTACAAGAAATACTCTCCCCAGCAACATAAAGTAGCGACGTGGGAGTCACGTGGGTAATTATTGTCAGCTGCACGTGACAACCACGTCGCAACGTGTTTTTAAATTTTAAATTATTTTATATACATAAAGTAATCAGGAATCAGACATTGGAGTATGTGAAAAAAAATGCGACGTGGGATACACGTCGCTATATTAAGTTTATAAATTAAAATAGAGAAAGCAGTAACGTTCACGTGGGGAGAAGATTCAAATTTTAAAAAATTTAGTTGTGACGTTATAAACACGTCACAACTTTTAGAGGGAAAATTCAACATTACATTGAGGTGCCATGGTGGCAGCATTGCAGGCAGGGAAAATAATTAATGTTATCGTTGGCATGTTGCGATGTCTCACTTGGCAAGGTTGCGACATGATTCTCACGTCGCTGATTAGTGTATTTACTTACGTGTTTTGCTTCTCTCCACTTCCATTCATCCTTCCATTTTTCACAAAATTTTCTCTTCTATTCCAAAGCCAAAACCAGGAACCCTTCTCTCCCCAAATTCCCAAATTTTCAATCCCAATTCAATTTTTCATACCTTTCAATCCCAAATATTTTTCACAAATCTCACATATTCTTATATCAAAGGTAAATTAAATCCATATTTTCTTATAATTTCATTTTATACTCATACTGTATTATGTTTTTAATGTTGAATTTTTTTTCCAGATTTTGAAGGAGAAGAAGGTGGAGTAGATTGAAGAAGAGGTAAGTTTTTTTTCCAGAATTTTAGTATATGTTTATTTATAATGTGATATATTTTTAATTAATTTATTAGATTAGTTTTTTTAATTATGTTATTATATAAATTAATTATTATAAAACAAAATTATATATTAAATATTAAATATTTATTTGGTAAAAAATTAAAAAATAAAACAGAATATAGTAAATAAAAAAACAAAAATTATTTATATATTTTATTAATATTTTTAAAACTATTAAAAAAATTGATATGTTAAAACTATTATTAAAACTATTATATATTAAGATTATCAAAACTGTTATATATTAATATTAACATCAATAGAATATATTATATGTTGTTGTTATTATAAACTAATAGAAAAAATATTATATATTTTTGTTTTTAAAAATTAATAGGATATATTATTAAAAATAATATAAGTTTTATCTTAATGAAAAACAAAATAACAAATATTAATAAAAAATGTTTTTTTAAAGAACTGAATTATTTAAAAACAGAATATAAAATATAATAAAATTAATTAAAAACGAAAATTTTATATATTTATAAATAAAAACCAGAATATTTTATGTTTATTAAAAACAAAATATATTTATATTGTGAAAATAGATTATTAAAAACAGAATATTTTTATGTATTGAAAATAAATTTTTTATGTTTATGTTAATTTTTTTAAAAAAACAGAATTATATTATGTATATAATAAAAACTAAATTATATTTTTGAAAAATAGAAATATAAACAAATTATAATTAAAAAAAATACATCATTTGTGTATATATTTTAAAAAAAATAGTTTTATTAAAAAAATCATAATATAATATGTTTTATATATATATATATATATATATATATATGATGAAAACATATTTATAAAAATATATATATAGAGTTTATATTTATTATTTTTAAAATAGAATTTATTAATAAAACTAATATAAATATTTGTCTTAATGAATACAAAATTATGTATAAAAAATATTATTAATATTTTAAAAATAAAATTATAAATAAAATATTATTTATTTAGATTTTTTAAATAGAATATATTATATATTAAATAAAAAGTTATATATATTTAATTATCTTAATAAACTATAATAGTTATATATATTTAATAGTTATATATATTTAATTAGCTTAATGAACTATAATAGTTATATATATTTAATAGTATTTTTTAATATATAATATGTATTTATATGGTACATGTTTAATAGTTAAAACAAAAATATTTTTAATAATAGTAAACATTAAATAGTATACGTTTAAGAATACTATTAAGTTGATTAATATTTCTAATTAAAAAGACAATGATTGTATAAATGTGCAGTATGGAATATTATCGGTATTATCGTAGTTGGATGTACGATAGAACATATCCAGGAAGACATGGACTTAAACCCAATTTTATAGTAGGAGTTGATGGGTTTATCACGTGGGCGTTTGCTCAGGAATGTTGTCGAAGCGAAGGAGGATTTAGGTGTCCCTGTCTTAAATATGAATGTAGACTAATAATTAGTGACCCAGAGGGAGTAACACGTCATTTGCATAGAAGGGGTTTCATTGAAAATTATTGGGCTTGGACATATAATGGTGAAGAACTGCCAAGCAACGTACCAGAGACTAGCAACACATATGCTTTAAGTAGTCGACCGCCTATGGAATATGAGGAGAACTTTAATCTGATTGGTGAGAGGGTTGAGGATGCTTTTGGTGTGAACGTGACATATGATGAATCTGGAGATTTTGACGGGGAAGAGTTGCCGAATGAGGAAGCGTGGAGATTTTATCAATTGTTGAATGAGATGAATACGTTGTTGTTTGAGGGGTCGTCAGAATCAAAGCTATCAATGTGTGTGGGATTATTGGCCGCCAAGTCAAATTGGAATGTTCCTGATCAGTGTCTAGAACATTTCGCAAAAAAGATCTTGGACTCCACCGCAACGAAAGACAATTTGCCTACAAGTTATTATGATGCAAAGAAGTGGGTGTCGAAATTGAGTTTAAAAGTAAGAAAGATTGATTGTTGCATTAACGGTTTCATTTTGTTTTATGACAACGAGTTTGGTACTCAAGATGGATCGTTAGAGGAGTGTAAGTTTTGTAGTAGTACAAGATATCAAGTTTGCAGTAGAGCCGTTAACAACAAGCAAAAGTGTGTAGCAGTAAAATCCATGTTTTATCTTCCGATAATACCAAGGTTAAAAAGAATGTTTGCTTCAATGCACATTGCAAGTAAAATGACATGGCATCATACAAAGCAAACAAGTTCAGGCACTATATGACATCCATCTGATGGTGAAGCATGGAAGCACTTTGATCGGACACATCCAAATTTTGTTGGAAAACCTAGAAATGTCAGGCTTGGATTATGCTCTGATGGTTTTTCCCTATACGTGCAAGCGTCGGGAAGTGCGTATTCTTGTTGGCCAGTTATTGTAACCCCTTACAACCTCCCTCCTGAGATGTGTATAACAAAACTATACATGTTTTTTACGTGCGTCATACCAGGCATGCACAGTCCAAAAGTCGGAATTGATGTGTAATTACAACCTTTAATTGATGATTTGAAGAGGTTATGGATTGGAGAATGGACTTATGATATATCCCATAAACAGAACTTTATATTGCGAGCTGTCTTGAGGTGGACCATTAATGACTTTTCAGCATATGGCATGTTGTTTGGTTGGGGTACGCATGGCAAAATGGGTTGTCCGTATTGCATGGAATACACCAAAGCGTTTACGTTGGATAAAGGGGGGGAAAGCTCGTGGTTTGACTGTCACCGCAAATTCCTACCAACAAATCATCCCTATAGAAGAAACAAGACAAATTTTAAAAAAGATAAACGACTGACTAATATTCATCTGCCTCGATTATCACCAGGTGCTATATGGAACTAAGTTTGTGAACTACCAAAATTTATAGATACTAGCAAAGCATGTCGAATTGAAGGATGCGGAGTCACGCATAATTGGACAAAAAGAAGTATATTTTGGGACCTCCCGTATGGGAAAGATAATTTGTTCCGCCATAATCTTGATGTTATGCATATTGAGAAGATTTTTTTTGATAATATATTTAACATAGTGAAGGATGTGATAGGAAAAACAAAAGATAAAGAGAAGGCTAGACAATGCATGGAATTTTGGTGTAACCGAAAAGGGTTGGAGTTGAAGCCTCAACCTAATGGAAAGTTATTAAAACCCAAGGCTTGTTTCAGTCTGACTTCCTAAAAAGATAAAGCGGTATTTCGATGGTTAAAATATTTGAGAATGCCCAATGGGTATTCATCGAATTTAGCAAGGTGTGCTGACCCTAACATTGGGAAGTTGCATGGTATGAAAAGTGTTATACCCAAAATTTTCCCTCCTACTTCTCAAGACATTTCACATATCCATACTCAAGGATTTCACAAGGGTTGACCAGACAAACCCTCCCCTAAGCAATCAATCCAAACTAGGGTTTGGCCATTCTCAAATCAAGGTAGGCCTCCAACATTTCAAGTGCTCATCATGCCTCACCATATTCTTCAAAGAATCTCCATGTCAAGTTTCAAGCCTTACAAGTCAAGTTTTCTCAAACAATTGCTCAGATGGTTGAAAATCAGTTGTATTGGACAAAAAGTCAATTGTGGTCAACATACAGTCAAACTTCATCATTTTTGGTCAACATCAATATTTTGAAGTGATATTCATCATTTGATTAAGGGTTGATCATGATTCATCAAGAAAAGTCAAGAATTGATCAAAAGTCAAAGTTTCTAAATTGGGCTTTCTTAGACAAAAGTCAACAGAATTTTGACCAGGCATAACTTTCACATACTTTATCAGAAATTTTTCCACCACAGATCATTTTAAAGAGAATTCAATTCTCTACAACTTCATGTCTCACAAGCTTGGGCAGAAAATGCTTCATTTGGAAGTTATGGATCAAAACATTACAGGTCCATTTAAAAGTCAACAAAAAGTCATCTTTTTGAAAAGAAGTGTTCATGAGCATGGAAACTCCAATGAAGATGAAACCAAAAAGGCTATTTAGAAGACATCATGAGCTTTCTAAAAAGTCTAAGAACACCCAAAAATGTTAAAAATTGAGCAAGATACACCTTGTCCAATTTGAGCATTTTTGAGGAGGTGCACAAAGAGAAATACTTGACAAATGCAAATATTTTTCAAATGGGCTTATAATTTTATGGTCTAAACTGGATCTTAACATTATCCATGGTCTCTATACACCTTGCCACGCCTCCTTCCCAATTTATTTGATTTATTTTGGAATTAAAGCATTTAAATCTAATTTTAATTAAATAAAATACAAAAGCAAGGTATAAGACAAGTTAGGCTTGATTTCTACCTATCTTGAGGACCAAGGAAGCCCAAATAATATTCCAAATTCGTGCAAGATGCTACAAGGAAGGAAAAATGCAATTTTAGAAAGATTTGATAAATATTTACAAGGGAATATTTTTGCATTCAAAGCAATATATTTTCTCATTATTTCTGATCAAATTTCATGCTCTATAAATACATGATGCATTCACAAGCACAAGGGACGAAACCCTAGCCTCAAACATCAACCCTAATCTCTCAAAAATTTTCATAAACTTGCAAAATTCGAAACCCTATTTCCAGTCACTTTCCAGCTATCTCATTCATCCATTCGTGTTCTTGAGCATCCTAGGAGTCCATACCAGTCTTTACACAAGGCCAAACCATCCCAAATCGAGCCATACAAGCCTCACCGGTTGGGTAAGATTTGAAATTTCAATTTCCTTAATTCCTGCATTATTAATGGCTTTCGATTGATTGTATGATCTCAGGAGGTCCATTAGAACAGGTTTGATGCATAACATGTAAGCTTTGACGCGAAAATTACAAACTTGCCATTGTTAGGGCAGTTTAGCTTGTCTTCTTCAAAACTCACTCCACAGGCGGTTGTAGGTCAAAACAATAGCACCATTGGATTCGCAATGGTCGAATTAGGGGGATAAGGTACCTTTTTGCTTTTTATTTTGGCTGTTTTGCAGGTTGGAGGATCGGGCTGGCTGGAGAAGACGACCGGAGCTTTACTCCGGCGTCTCTATTCTTTTCTTTGACAGGCGAAGACTGGTGACCTAGGCGTGGCACCTTCTGATTCGTTCATTCCTATAACCGGGTCCCACAATTTGACTTGCTTTGAAATTTAAAATGACACGCATTATCACATATAATCTAATGCAGGTATTCCATAGACAGCAAGCACGCGCAACTCAGATGGTCAAGGTGTTGTTGGATTCACCAGGAGGTCCTGGGATCGATTCCTAGCGACCACACTTCTTTTTTACACCTTTTCTAACTAACCAATTTTCTCATATTTTCTTATTTTTTCTTATTTCATTTAATTTCTTTTCAAACAATTTTCTAATGCATTAAAAAATCACAAAAAAAATATTTTCTTTTTGCATTTAGGTTAGAAAAATGCTTATTTAATTTTTGACATAAAAAAATTATATTTTGCATGCATATTTTAATTAATTGTTAATTAACCAGAAAATTGACTTTTAATTATTTTTTCTTACTAAAATCAATCCAAAAAAATCCCAAAAATTATTTTCTCATCTAATTAGGTTTACTGACCTTAAAAACTTTTTCCTAACTCAAAAATCTTTTTCACTAACATATTTTCTCATATTTGCAATTCGTTTCCTTTTTCCGATTATTATATATCTGCTTCCAGGTTGTAAAAGTTTAGTTTAATTTTCTCGCATTTCTTTTTTCAATATTATGTAATTGCTCATGGGATGTAATAGCTTAATTAGGATTTACTTTCCGCAATCCTATATTATGTAACTGCCCCAAAGCCAGGTAACTTCCCTAAAAACGAACGTAGATCACTTCTAATTTCAAGATAAATTATCTGAATTCAACACACTCTCTTCACACATGCACCCCCTAGAGCATTCTTTCTCGTTGCCTTTCGAATAAATGGTCAAGTCCCTCGAACGTAGAGGTATCCTAGCACCGTTGCCTACAAACATATCATCATAGTCCCTTCGATACAAAGATCATAGTCCCTCGATGTTGCCTACGAATACATGATCTCGTCCCTCGGTTGTTGCCTACGAAAAGTGATGATCGTCCCTACGAATGTGCTAGGATACTCCTACAAGTTGCCTTCTATGACCATCCGAGGTCCTTTCGAATGTCCCTTTACATCCTACGAATAGGGTTACCTACCAACTAATGGTACGGATAGCGCTATTCTAAAGGAAAGTAAAATAACACAGAAACGACCGTTCTGAGTAGGTAATAGAGTCTTAATTGCTGGCTCTATCAAAACACTTTTCACACCTCACTTTTCAAAAACATTTTCAAACACTTTGTATACATTCCTGCGTGAATCATTACAAAGTTCCTTTTCTAAAAACGAAACATTTCCGAACACTTCGTATACATTCCAGCGTGAATCATTACGAAGTCAAAGCAAAATGCCTTTTCAAAATCTTTTCAAACACACACACATAAAGAAAAAATTTAAGATGAGCTAAAGCAACCAAGAGCCCGTAGATAACTATGGATGGAAAGGGTGCTAATACCTTCCCTTTTCATAACCTTCTCCCTTACTCAGAATCTAACGAAGGTCTTTTCCTGTTCTTTTCACCTTCCCTTAATTAGATAAAAGAAAAGTCGGTGGCGACTCTTGCTATCCGCAACATTTGCGATCAAACGCAATACAATCCAAAGTCAGTTTTCCCACCGTATTACAAAAAGTCATGATTGTCACATTTTTATGGAATAATTGCTACCAACTGCATTTGGATCACTACCCAAACATGTTCTTGATCCACTAACTGAAATTAGTCAATTTTTTAGAGATATTTGTGCGTCAGCTTTAAGAGTGGATGACATCATTAAGTTGGACCAAAACATTACACTCATTCTTTGTAAGTTGGAACAAGTATTTCCGCCTGGTTTCTTTGACTCTATGGAACATTTACCTGTGCATCTTGCATATGAAGCTTATCTTGGTGGACCTATTCAATATAGGTGGATGTATCTGTTTGAAAGGTCCATGGGTGATTCAAAGCAATCAGTGAAAAATAAAGATAAAGTAGAAGGATCTATATGTGCACATTACTTGCATCGGGAAACATCACATTTTTGCAGTCACTATTTCAATCACTTGATGTTAACTCCTAGAATCATACAGAATCCTGTAAATGTCAACCAGAGAAGTCAATTCACCTTATCATTCTTCAGGTCGATCCTCTTGAAAGAAGGGTGTGCATTGGTTGACCCAAAAAGAAATGCAATCCGCACATGTCCATGTCTTGATCAACTGCATTGAAGTTAAACCATATCTTGAGTAAGTTTACCCAAACTTTTTTTAACTCTGTTGACAATGTGTGTATACCAAACTTATTAAACTTATGGTGTGTGTTTTGTAGGGAATTTAACAATGCCTATTTTCATAGTACTGGTGTACAGTCAACATCAGGTGTCATTCATGCTCAATTTCCCCGATGGTTCAAGGAGAGATTGTCTAGCGTTCTTGCACCAACTCCAGAAATACTCCATTTGAAAAACTTGGCAGAAGGCCCTACGCAAAGAGCAAATGAATGGCACACATACTTAGTGAACGGATATAAATTTCACATTGAGGCATGAACCGAAGGGAAAAAACCATAAATAGTGGTGTATTTGTAAAAGAAGTTACATATGGCGGTGAAGATGACTTTTATGGCTCTGTTAAACATATCTACGAGTTGGTATACAATTACTTGGACTCGGAAAATAAAGTTGTCTTGTTTTATTGTGAATGGTATGATCCAACTAGAGGCACAAAAATAGACAAGTCATATGGTACTGTTGAGATTCAAATGAACTAGAGATACAAAGAGTATGACCCTTTCATAATATCACATATTGTTAGGAAAGTTTATTATGTTCCTTATCCTTCATTTGTAATACATAAAAGAGGATGGTGTGTTGTAATAAAAACAAAACCGCTTGGTCATATTGAAACTGGAAATCTAGTGGAAGATGCTTCCTACCAAGTTGATGATGTTAAACAAATTAATGATGTGGTTGCAGTTGAAGACATTACAAGTTTGTTTGATACAACGGTTGAGGGACATCAAGTTGATGCGTCTATATAATTGCTTGATAATAATGTGGATGAAGAGAATGATGAAGAGTTTGAATCCGAGGACAATATTACATCAGATGATGAGAATGATCTGGATAAAGAGCATGAAGATTTAGAATAACTAAACAATTTATTGAATGTAATATTAATGAATATGTATTGAATATGTTAATGAGTATCTATTTAATGTGTTAATGAATATCTATTGAATTTGTTAATGAATATCTATTGATGTTAATGAATTTATTATCTTTGTTGATGAATATATATATATATATATATATATATATAGGTAAAATGCCACCTAAGAGTAAGGATAGTGGTAAGAAGTCCCAACGTCCAAGGGTAGTAACATGTGAGGCACCTCACTCGGCCATGTATCCCCCCCTCAAAGTCAAGTTGATCCTATGTCCATGGCCAGTAATCAGGTTTTTGTCCCATTACTCTTCTCTCAAATATTCTCGTCTGGGGTACCTGCATCTTTTGTGCCACCTGGTTTTCCACAGACCCAAATGCCCTCATCCTTTCAGCAGACGGGAGGATCCAATTTTCCTTTCCCACGGACCCAGACTCCCTCATTCTTCCAGCAGACGGGAGGATCCAGTTTTCCTTTCCCACAACCCTAGATGCCTTTATCCTTCCAGCGGACGGGAGGACCCAATTTTCCTTTCCCACAAACCTAGATGCCCTCATCCTTCTAGCAGATGGGAGGACCAGGTTTTCCTTTCCCACAAACCTAGATGCCCTCATCCTTCCAACAGACGAGATGACCCAATTTTCCATATCCCACACAGATGTCCTCGTCCTTCCAGTAGGCTAGAGGATCTAGCAGCCCATGTCCACACAGGCTGGAGGATCCCCTAGTCCACGTCCCACACAGGCTAGAGGATCACGCACCCCACATCCCAGATAGACTGGAGGATCCAGCACCCCACGTCACCTGCACGTGAGGATGATGGTGATGTTGATGTGGAAGATGATGAGATAGATTGAGCTGATCTTCGTGGGAGGGATGATCTGAGTGAGATTCATGTCATTGACGGGAAGTTTTGGATTTGGCCCGAAGGAAGCAAGTAAGTTTCTTATTTATAAACTTTTATTTAAATATGTATACATTTTCATTTTTTGTATAAATTGATATTTAATATTGTTAATTCAAAATATTGTTGTTTAGTTTCGCGACGAGTCGGGGTGTTGCCAAGGTTATAAATTATATAATTCAGCAGATGTATAAATCATTTTGGAAGAACTTTGGCGAGGTTACAAATAGAGAAGAATGGTTTAAAAAATTTAAGGTATTGTTATTTATTTAAGTTGTAAATTTAATTTATTTTTTTAGTTATTGTTATTTAAATGACATTTTCATTATAATTACTTAACTTTTATTTAACGTCATACAACATTGCAGGAAAAATGTGTTTGAGATCCGTTGAATGAGAAAATGATTGAAAAAAACTATTATGGCAGAACCTCTAGAAGATTTTCTGACATAATGCGGCGGGTTTGGGAGAATTATGAACTTCATGGTATCCGTCCTAACTGGATAGGCATAGAGGTTTTCGGCGAACTTCTTAAATATTGGGATTCGCCATAATTCAAGGCTAAATCAGAAACTTTTAAGAAGATGAGGGCATCCGAAAGGTGTCAATCTTGTTGGAAGTATTAATCTTGGAGCATGTTCGGCGAATGGTAAATATTACCAATTTTTAAAGTTATATTTTTATTCATAATATATTTTATTAATTAATTTTAGTTTTATTATTTAGACAAATGAGTTGGGGAGACCACCACTGATCATTGAGTTGATTACAAAGACTCGGACAAAGAGATCAGGGGGTTTTGTTGACGAGCGCACGCGGAAAGCTTTTGTAAGTTATTTAATTTATGTTGTCTATATTATTTTTTTAATTTAATAACAAATTTGGGACATGATTTTCACGTGGCAACTGATATATTGTGGCGTGAATATCACGTGACAATTGATTTTTTAAACTTAATGACAATTTTGTGGTTGATTATCATGTGACAACTGATAAATTGTCAAGTGAAAATCACATGACAATTCATAAGTTGTGGCGTGAAAATCATGTGGCAACTTTTTAATATACTTTAATTAATTTAATTTAGTATAATTTAATATATATTAATTTAGTACAATTTAATTTAGTATAATTTAATATATATATATAAATATTTAATTTAAATTTTTTTACTTTATGTATGAGCAGGAGGATTTTCAGACATTGCTTGCAGTTTTTCTGGAAAATAATCCTGAATATACTACGGCTGAGGGGGAGCCGCTTCATTCGGATGTTGATTTTTATATTTGAAATCAAGTCGTTGAGGGAAAAGGGCGTAATGGTTGTTTTTTTGGTGGTGGAAATTCGGCGACCGACTTGAGAATCGACGATAGAAATCTATTTCAAAGAGTTAGAGATGGAGAAGGACGGTCACGTCAACCAAATCTGACACGAGAACAACTTGAAACAGTAAGACAATTGGCATTAAATGAGGCGAGACGCGAGTCAGCGCAACGTGAGGCGACAATGGAAGCCCAAATGGAGGCAATGAGGCAAGAGCGACAAATGGAGATCATGGCGAAAAGGCAATCTGATATGGAGGAGCAAATGAGACGATTTATGCAAGGTGGTGGAAATCAAAATGTTCGTGGTCAAGAGCTGGAGGATGACAAAAATAACGATTTTGACATTGATAATTATCCCGGTCAAGATGCCCCATAAAAACACTTTTTATTTAATTTGCTTTTAAATTTGAATTTATATAACATATTTTAAATTTGAATTTATTAAAATATTAAAATTAAAATTTTAGTATATTAGTATTATTATATTAAATTTAATTATATAATTTTAGTATATTAGTATTATTATATTAAATTTAATTATATAATTTTAGTTTATCAAATTTATTATATAAAATTTTATTATATGAATTTATTATATAAAATTTTATCATATAAACTTATTATATAAAATTTTATTATATGAATATATAATTATATAATTATTATATAATTTTATTATATGAATTTTATTATATTAATTAATTAATTCATTATATATAAAAGATTATTAGCAATTAATTTTAAAAAAAATGTTACCTGTAGCGACGTTGAATACATGTCATAAAATAGTGACATGAATTTCGCGTCGCAAATAAAGCTGCTTTAACGTCTGCCACCACTGCTCCTATTGCAGAACATTGTTTTATGTGCAACTATGTTGCAACGTGAATACCATGTCACAACTTTGTGATATGAGAAACACGTCGCAACAAGTTTGCCACTTGTTCCCCAACGACATATTTGCTCACGTCGCTAATAATGGATTGTGACGTGATTTCTCAAGTTGTGCCGTGAAATTCACGTCGCAATTGAGAGTCTTCTTTATAGTGCTTATTCATTCTCATATAACATTCTTATTTCATAAGATATGTCCTACAATATCTTAAATATTTTGGATATTTTTCTAATTCATAAAATGAGTAATTAATTTTTATTTAATCATAAACTTTTTTGAGGGACAATCTCTCATTGCAAAGCTATTTTTTAAAAGTAAAATAAATTATAGAGAATATAAGGGATATTCTAATCTAATACATATAATTAAATGTTTGTTATTAAAATTGTAATGTTAATAATTGTATGTTTGGATAAAGTTTTGAGAGATTTAGAATTAATTTTAAAAATGTAAAATTGATTTGAATGATTTTGAAATATTTATTTTATTAAAAATATAATTGATCTTGTCTTAAAAATTTATTCTAATTAAAGTTAAAATTTGTAACTTTTAATTTTATAATTGATTCTAGATGTTTTTTATATTAAACTTTATTGTTTAATTCACTTTTAAATAAATATATCTAAATATAAATCAATTTAATTTAATTTAATTTTGTTAAAATTAATTTTATCAAATTTAATTTTATTAAAAATAATTTTTGTTTACCGTCAATTCAAACATATTTTAAATTTATAGTAATTTAATTTTTAAAAAAAATTTCTTAAATTTTACTATTTAGTAGTAATAATAGATGAGTGATTGAGGAAACAATATAGGAGATTGGATTGATGATCTCTTTTATCCTTAAAAAGAACAAGAAGTATGTACACGCAATGCTCATGACGGCTAGCCCAACAATTCTACCCGATAAAAGGGAAAGTAACCGTTAAAGAGACATAGTACAAAAGTTAGATCTTACTATTTGTTTACCATAATCATTAAGCAACAACATCATTATTAAGGTGATGATAATTACGATACTATTATCTTTTAAAATTGAATAAAATAGTTTGTAACATGCACTTGCTTCTTTTTTTCTTTGCTAATGATTGTATTTTATTTTGCAAGGTTAATATCGTAGAGGTGACAACTCTTATAGAAAATTTTAATACGTATGTATAGGTGACAGACCAAAACATTAACTTAATTAAATCTGAAGTGTTCTTTAGTCGTAATATTAGTGATCTAGATCAGGAGGATTTGTCAAAGTGATGGGGTGAGGCATGTGTTGGGTACATGGTCCTATTTGGGTTTACCATCCATGATTGAAAGAAGCAAAAAGGCGTCGCTCTCTTTTACCAAGGATAGAATATGGAAAAGAATCAACTCTTGAAGTTGTAGATCTTTGTCTAAAACAGAGAAAAATATAATGATTAAAAGTGCTTCAGTTGATTCTGATGTATATCACGAGTGTTTACTTGATTCTTGATGGGGGTGGCGAATGATATAGAAAACATGTTTAACTCATTTTGGTGGGGAGGTGGTAGTAACAACAAAGTTATAAGGTGGATGGTCTGGGAGAGAATGACTACTATGAAGAGTGAATGAGGTATGAGATTTAGAGACTTCAAAGCTTTTAATATGGTTATGGTAGCAAAGCAAAGGTTGAAATCTTTTATCAAAACCCAACTCTCTTGTGTTCAAAATTTTCATAGTCAAGTATTTCCCTCTCGTTCCTCTAATCTGGATTCTAAGATTGGTAATAACCCGAGTTTTGTGTGGCAAATTTTATGGAAGGCAAATGATGTGCTAAAGATTAGAAGTAGGTGGAGTATTGGTGACAGTAGTAGCGTTAATGTTATGCGTGACCTGTGGCTTCGAGATTAGGGTAATTGGTGGGTAAATGTTCCTTAAGTACAAGGTGTGTATGATCTCCATGTTAAAGATCTTTGGCATACCAACAAAAAACAATGGGATGCGAGTAAGGTGAAGCAAGTGTTTGACCATGTTTAGGATGAATTTATTCTCAGAGTTCCATTAGTGGAGGATAGGTTGATTTGGCAATAGGAGCAAAATGAGGAGTATAGTGTGAAATAAGGTTATATGTGTAGGAGAAGGTTGCAAAGTAGCACTCGTAACTATAGCGTTGAACGTAATTGGAACTATTTTTGCGGCATTTCCGCACCATCTAGAGCTAATAAGCATTTCTTTGGCGGATTTTCGGGGCTGCCTACCGAATCACGTTAAGCTTTAACACCATCATGTCCATTGTCTGACTTTATGTCCTTGGTGCAAATTAAAATTAGAAGATGAAGATGAGTGACATGTGTTTTTCGGGTGTTTTTCTACTTCATAAAGTTGGCGGGAAGCAGGTTTATCATCTATAATTGAACCTCGTTTACATACTTTCCATGATGCTAAATCATTTATTCTTGATGTTTGTAGTCGAGAGGATTGTAGGGATGGAGATAGATTTTCCGTTTTGATTAAGGCTCTTTGGAGTAGTAGGAATAATGTGGTTTGACAGGATACCCGGGAGGATGCTATGAGGATTGAGTTACAAGCCTATCATAGTTGACATGATTGGTTCATAGCTAATGAAGATCACAGTTCAGACGTTGTTAATAATAACACAGATTTGGATTCCGCCAATGATTGATCAGGTGAAGTGCAATATTGACGCAAAATTCAATAATGTTTGTGGAACAACTAATAGATGTTGGTGTTTCAAATATCATTTGGGGAGGTTTCTAACAGCAGGTATGTTTTGGGATATGGGTCTTCTATCCGTCATTGAAGCTAAAACCACTACCTTGAAGGAATCAATCCAGAATGTTATTTCATTACCGTTATCTCATGTTATTTTTGAAAGTGATTGTCAAATTGTTGTCCAATCTAATAATTATAAGCATCTAAGTAACTCTGAATTTAGTCTTATTAATAAGTCTATCCATAATATGTTGAATTTATATTTAATTTATTGATAACTAATATTTAATTATTGATAATTAATATTATTAATTTTATCATTTTAAAATAAATATTGTCTTAATTTTTAAATATAAGTTTTTTTATAATCCTCTAAATTTTTTGAAGATTTTATATAAGTTATTATATTGGTATATTTGTAAAAAAGATCCTCATGAGACAACACAAGATTTACAAAGGACAGGCGAATAACACCCATATCATTCAAAGTAAGGTGTTTAACTGCTTATTTATTAATGCGTCCATTTATCACATTGTAGTCTGTTATCCGTAATATTCACAAGTTCATCAAAACACTTGCTTCCTAGACCTAAATAAAACTATCAGTTGTCCATTCAAAAATTCTGAGAATTGACATGTCCTAAAATATAAACAACATGAAAGCTTAGTCAAATAAGGAAAATCACCTTTTGAAGAATATGGAAAATAAAAACTTCACACTTTCAGAAGGAGCATAATAACCATCCCATGGGTATTTGGATCCGGACTCCATCAATAAATAAATATCGTAACCCTGAATTGAAAAAAATATTAATTAACTCAACAATCACTAAATACAAAGTTTCTCACAATTTCTGCATGAGTTTCTTTTAACACTACAATAACGAAAAAAATCCTCCTATCATGAGTAGGGTGGAAACAAGTTGAATTAAATTTTAGAAGGTCTGAGTTTGATCTACGATAAATTTAAAAAGTCTAAGTCTAACCTATATATTATTATAGACTCCATTTTTGTCTGACATGTCCATTTAAAAGTTTAACCTAACTTGAAAGTCTATTTAAAAGTTTGTTTGATCATTTAAAAGTTTAGTCGAAAATCTATTTAAAAGTTTATTTTTCATTAAGGTTTTCAATTAATCCATGTAAGTTTTATAGGTCAGCTTGTATAAATACATATATAAACTGAACTATTTGGCATTCCTTCTATATATATATATATATATATATATATATATATATATATATATATATATATATATATATATATATATATATATATATATAGATCCGAGTGTTTATCAGAATTTGGGATGAGCGGAGCAATGGGAAAGGTTTGTCGAACTGTGTTTGAAGATGGAAGGGTTGTGTACCTGCAAGGCACTTCGATACTAAAGTAAGCAAATGATCAAGGTGAGAATAGAGGAATATTAGGATAGTTAGAGTAAGAATGAGATACCTTGGCCTCAAGGATACGAGGGTTTATATAATAATATGAGAAGAACTCTCATTGGTTGCTATATTTGAGCCTAGATATGTGGATTCGCGTATATAGTTATCTGAGATGACCTGATCAAACCGGGTACTAGTCCTCGGAACTAACCGTTATGTCGACCAAGAGGGTCTCTAACGGACATAGTCCTTGATGAGGAGAATCGGGTTGGTCTGCTTGACGGATGTCGAGCGGAGGGATTCTGGCGAAGTGCAGAACGGACAAAAGATGTCCTTCGACGGTCCTTTGTCTTGGTTGACTCGTTATAAATTCTAAGAGTCTGGTCAACCGGACATTCATTCTAACAATCCAATATATATATATATATATATATATATATATATATATATATATATATATATAATTCGGTCTATAAAAGTACATAAGTCTGCTATAATCTTAAATACTTATGTGCTAGATTGTAGATTTATTGTAGATTTTTATAGACCAATTTAACATATTCTCATCTTTATTCATAAATTACCACCTTTATTTTTAGCAACTACATATGACAATAAGTAAGGTCTTTTTTTGTCACACTTCAATAATTTAATTATGATTTATTTGCAGTCTTATACTATGCTATTTTTTATATAACATTTTCTTTTTATTTTGCAAATATTATTATTTTATTATATTATGTAATAAATATTTTACACAAATACTATAAAAAAAATTAAAAAATAATTTATATAATTATAAATTTTTTCAATAAATTTAATATTTTAATCAACATTTTTTAAGTTTTGTAACTTATTTTTATTTTAAACAATTTGCTCTAAAATTTTGTATAAAAAAAAGAGATACTATAGAAAATTTTGCTCTCCACACAGAATTAATCGGTCTTTAAAACTAAATACTGAATTTTCAAAAAGAAATTAATTATCGTTAAAATAAAATATACATACTTGAAAAAACAATATATTTTAAAGTATCCCAACAAGAAATAAATAAGAATCTCTTTATTATTCATCCATTAAATAAACTCCACCATAATTAATTACTTTTCAGCACTTCCACTAAATTCAATTGGTCGGTATTTAGAAATTTAACAACATTAATAACATATTAATTAGTAAAATGAACTACTATTTCCAACTAAATTAAATTAAAAAAACAAAATCCCCAAACAACACAAAGTAATGAGAACCGTTTGTTTACTAAACGGCAAAAAGATAAATGAACAAAACATTCAAAAACATAAACGGTGAAATGTTGAAATAATCCCAAAATTTTTTTCTGTTTGTTTCCCTAAAAACCAAACAAGAAAACGAAATTTGAGGTCCAAAAGAGACGTATGATTCATGATTCTCATTGCTTGGTTGCAAACATTAGAGATTAATAATATCTTCTCCTTTACACTCATCATCATCAACAACAACCAACAAACAAAAAAACACAGACACTAAACAAACCCTAACAACAACATTTCTCTTCTCTTTTTTTTTCCTCCCAAGATCCAGATTCATATTTACAGAATAATCTCTTCTAATCTTACTTATAAGAGATAATTTACTTTTTAAATTTATTTAATAATCAATATATCTGGTCGGATAATAGAGCACCGGTCTAATAATAAAGCAGATACATTGATTATTCAATTCATTCGAAAAAAGTAAATTGTCTTTTATAAATAATACCAGAGAGAGTAAAAAAAACTCACTAATTTACCTAATTTTCTCAATTTTTACTAATCAGCATAATCTTTCTTCTTCTACTTCAGAATTGAGAAGCTCCAAGATACAACGCGTGTCGTGTCCATGTTTGAGCGCGTCAAGAACGCGCTCGAACACGAAAACATGACACGGTAACCGAAGAACTCCTTTCTGTTCATAACCGTATTCCTGCGCAGATTCGTTCAAAAGCTTGATGAAAATCGGATGGTTCAGAAGCTCTGCACACACGACGAATCTCTCCATCTCGTCTCCTACATAGATCGGAACATGTCCTTCCGGAACAACAGTCGAAGATCTCCGGATCCGGAACGATTCGACTCTCCGAGAAGGTCGCCGGCGACGAGTTGTTGTTGAGTCTGTACGGAGAAGAGTGTAGGTTGAGGAGTCAGCGACTCGAGATAAGCGACGAATCAACTGCTTCATGATGGAGAAGAATCTAGAGAGAGAAAGTGAAGATGAAGAAACTAGAGAGAGAAAGAGGTGGTTGAGAAGTGAAGAGTGAAAAGGAATGATGATAGAATAGAAGAGAAGAAGAGAGAGTGTGAGTTTATTTATATGTGAAGTGAAAAGGGAATTGAATTAATTAATTGTGTAGAGAATGGAAAGGTGATGATGCGAGAAGTGTGGGTGGGAGGTACAGGTAAGCGTACTTGGCAGGTACAATTGGTGAGAGAAAGTAATGTTGAGAGAGAAAATTATATCAAAATTAAAATAGAGGTGGGTGGGTCTAGAGTGGGGTTGGTGTTATTTTTATTTAAGAATTTATATATATATATATATATATATATATATATATATATATATATATATATATATATATATAAGAGTTACATCATGAGTTACACTCGTACAAAAATATCACTTCAGATTAATATTTTTTTAAATCTACTGTTGGTTTGAGACATATCATCATATAAATCATATCTATAAAATCTGAGATTAATCTATAATGATTTACTATGTCATTGAAATATATCTAAACTTACGTTATATGAAAGACTATTTTGACGTTAATTTTTGGATATTTTGATTGTATAGTAAATCTTTATAGATTAATCTCAAACTTTATAAGTATGATCTATATGATGGTATGTTTCAATCTACCAGTTGATTTTAAAAAATATTAATTTGAAGTGATGTTTTGATGATGTAACTCATGTAATCTTTATTAATATATATATATATATATATATATATATATATATATATATATATATATATATATATATATATAAGAGATTAAATTAAACTCGAAAAGTTACATCATGAGTTATTTATGTTTTTTAAAAAAATTAATTTTGTTATTTGAAAAGTTTATCGTTTTAAATGTTGTAAAATTTTTATTTTCAAAATCCACATTGTTTTTTAAAATTTCTTTTGGATTCATTACACCTGATATAGTCTGATTCAGAAATCAATTCTAACATCAAATCGGTCCAATTCCTCTCAATCATAATTTTGACAAATTGAACTCTTTATCAAGTTAAGCGCTAATTACCACCGACCGAACTAACAATTATTTTAAATATTATGAATTTTTTTAAAATAAACCGTCTAATAGGTTTAGAATAAAAAAATCTTCACATTTAAAATATTTAAAATGATAGAATATTCATTTGATTGTTTTTAAAAACAAAAATTTTATAAAAAATTAAAATGATAAAATCTTTAAATAAAAAAAATTAATTTTATAAAAAAAGATTAAAAAAAAACCAAAAATCACTTATTTTATTAGATTATGGTTTTGAATTAGTAGTTTGTTTTGTTTCTATATTATTGGCTTTTTGTAAATGTCTTGAGGCGACCCTGGATGTTTGCCACAGGATGTGTGGATGGACCATGGTGGGATGGGGATGTGGAGTCACGCGGCACTAGGTAGAGTGAGGTTTTGCCTCTTACTTTTTTTTGTTGGTTTGTTTTTCTTGTTGTCAAATTATTTGTACAAATTAGTAGTAAGTCGTTGTTTACATTGTTTTTTTATTTTAAATTTATTAGTCATGTTTGTGAAAATATATGTTTTTGATTTTTTAAATAAATAATTTTATGAAAAAGTTATTCTTGTCGTGGATAATGAGATAATTTGTTTCAATGAATTTATTCCTTATTTAAATTAATATGTATTTATTATATTGTTTGTATGATGTCTTATAAATAAGACTTATTTCACCGTATACGATTACACCGAATGAAATAATACAGAATTATTCTATCTTTCCTCCGAATGAAATAATACAGAATCATTCTATCTTTTCTTTATTTCTCTGTATTTCATAACATGTTATTAGCACAAAGCTACAATTTTTAGAAGGTAATATTGTTTTTATTCTTTATCTATTATGTATAAATATTGATTAGAAAAAGAAAAAGAAAATCAATGATGATTTTCATGCATCCCAGAAGGGATTACATGAATAAAACATCCATTAAGGATTGCAAAACAAATTATTCATTAGTTTCTGAAAAACTTATCAAGCTATCCCTGAAGGATAGTCAAATAAATTATTTATAAAATTCCTGATTATCAAGCTATACTGAAGGGTAGAAAAATAAATTATTTATATAGTTCTTAAAGAACCTATCAAGATATTCGTGAAGGATATTCGTGAAGGATAGAAAAATAAATTATTTATATAGTTCCTGACGAACCTATCAAACTATCTTGAAGGATAGAAAAATAAATTATTTATATAGTTTTTGAAAAACCTATCAAACTAATCAAAAATTAGCAAAAAGATTGCATCGATAATATTATCCAATTTGAAAAGGATTCAAAGAATAATATTGAATACCGCAGAAGGATTTCATGAATACTTTTTAAAAAAATAATTCTAGAAAAGTGCATCGATTATGTTAAAAATTAACATATCCAATATGAGTAGGATCGAAAGAATTCATAAATATATCGATCTAAAAATATTTTTTGTTATATCGATCTAAAAATTTATAATATTCTCACAAAATAATTGTTATTCCAGAAGAATGACATAAATAATTTTAACGCATTCCAGAAGAATAATTATATTTTTTTTAGATCATTGTTTATAAAAATAATAATTTAACACATATGGATAATCATCCCAGAAGAATGATTATAATTTTTAGATCATCACTTATTAGCTAATAATTTTAGCGCATCTCAGAAGGATGATTATATTTATTTTAGTTTATTGTTTATAAATGTTTATATTATTTTAATTTTTTTCTCTCTGTAAAATTTGACATTGCTAACAATTAGTGTTTATTTATAAAGTTATTATTTTGTTGAATGTAAATATGAAGCATGTTTCTGTTAGTAATTTGATGAATGAAGATTTTAAAAATGTAAGTTTATCCATTAATATTTTAAAGTTAAAATTTTGTTATATTAGAAAGTTTTGTGAGTATAAAATTTATTAATATCTATTTTTAACTTGAGTAGAATATATATTATTATGGGCTATGCATATTATATTTATATTCTAAAAAAAACTATATATACATATCTAGTATTTGAAATATATATTAATATCTATTTTTAATTAAGTTTTTGAAATATATTTATATATATAATATGGTTGAGGTAAATAATTGAAAATGTAATAAAAATTTGGTTATAAATTTAGTATTGATGTAAATATTTGTGGGCAATTTATAAAATCATAAAATACTTATGAGATATCATAAATTATTGTATATGGTAATTTTGGATTAATCATTATATTAGAATGATATGATAATATTAATAAAATTGATTTTATTAGAATATATATTTATGTGCAATGAATGAGTATACTTGTGATTTAACTGGTGTTAATTGAAAGATTGGTGTTTAATTTATTTAATAAGTTTTGTAAAATATCTTATGATGATAAAATTAATACAATAGTGATAATTAAATATACATTTAATAAAAATAAATAAATATATAAGTATATTTATTTATTTATCTAATAAAAGTGGTGAATAAAAGTCATTTAGAGATTAATGATTTATTTGTTTATTTAGAAGAAATTTTTTTTATCACTTTATTGGAGATGGTAGAATCAAGAAATAGAATTTATGAAAATTTCCTTCTAATTATTACAATAAGTTTTTATGGTTGTTTTGAATTTTTTTATAACAATACTAAAGTGTGTTTGCTACTTGTTAATTTGCATGACTTGTGTCTTTAAAGTACACTTGTAACACATCGTTAAATTTTTCTTAGAATGAATAGTGACATTGTGATACGGTGGGAGAACTGACTTGTTTGTTTTGCGTTTTATCGCAAATATTGCGGATAGCAAGAGTCGCCACCGACTTTTATTTTATCCAATTAAGAAAAGACGAAAAGAACAAGAAAAGACCTTTGTTAGATTCTGAGTACGAGAGGCAGTTATGAAAATGGAAGGTATTAACACCCTTTCCATCCGTAGTTATCTACGGGCTCTTAATTGCTTAGCTCACTTTCTAAATTGCTTTTTGTGTGTGTTTGAAAAGATATTTTGAAAAGACATTTCTCTTTGACTTCGTAATGATTCTCGCTGGAATGTATACGAAGTGTTTGGAAATGTTTTGTTTTGGAAAAGTGTTTAACTTTGTAATGATTCACGCTAGAATGTATACAAAGTGTTTGAAAAGTTTTAAAAATAGTGTGAGGTGTGAAAAATATTTTTGATAGAGCAAGCAATTAAGAGTCTATTACCTACTCAGAATGGTCGTTTCCATGTTATTTTGCTTTCCTTTAGGGTAGCGCTATCCATACCATTAGTTGGTAGGTAACTCTATCCGTTGGTTGTAAAGGGACATTCGAAGGGTCATCGTATGGTCATAGAAGGCAACATGTAGGGATACCTTAGCATATTCGTAGGGACGATCATCACTTTTTGTAGGCAACAATCGAGGGACGAGATCATGTATTCGTAGGCAACAATCGAGGGTCATCGAGGGACTTTGATCTTTGATTCGAAGGGACTGTGATGATATTGTTTGTAGGCAATTGTGCTAAGATATCCCTACGTTCGAGGGACATGCCCATTGTCTATTCGTAAGGCAACAAGAGATATACCCTAAGGTATGTGCAAGTGTGAAGAGTGTGTTGTATTCAAATATGTTATCTTGAAACTAGAAGTGATCTAGGGTTGTGTTTAGTCTTAGCATGCAAACCCTAATTACTAGCAGTTAGATATATGTACAGAAAGTAAAGTGCGGAATGTAAAAGTGCGGAAACGTAAATCCTACGCTATTACATGGCTTTGGGGCAGATATATAATAGGAGTGCGGAAAGTAAAGGCAGAAATGTAAATCTACGCTATTATAGAATAAAAACTTTGCGACCTATACATCTTTTCTAGAATTGTAAATGCGAAATAAAAGAAATAAATTGTAAGAAAAATGTCTAATGATAAGAGAAAATATCTAAACCCTAATTGCGAAGGAAAAATATTTTTTTGATATTTTTTGAATTGATTTTAATGTAGGAAAACATAATTTTAAGTTAATTATTAATTAATTATGAAAAATAATTTTAAATTGTGAGAAAAATAAATTAATTTTATGCCAAAAATTAATTAAATGTTTAATTAAGCTAAATCTGAAATTAAAATATTTTTTTTTATTTTGAAAAGGTTTTAATTAATTTTTTGAAAGAAATTAAGAAAAATAAAGAAAAATAAGAAAAATAAGAAAAGTTTGGAAATTAATTTTTTGTGATTTTGTCACACCTTCAAAACCAAATCACTTTAAACAATTCGATTTAAAGTATAAATCTCAGATACATAGCATCATCGGAAATCATAAATTGATTCATAAAAATCAAAACATTTCCTTTATTAAACTTCCTCATCAAATCATGTTTTCATAAAGTATGATTCTATTTACAAAAGGAAGAACAACAAAAGAATAACAACAAGACAACATAAATATTCCCCCCGAGTGCTACGTATCAGAGCGACACCGACTCAACTAACAGCAGCTATAAACTCTGTCTTCATAACCTGCACGTTACCAATATAAAGGTAACGGCGAAACAAGTAAAGGGTGAGATACTCCAAAACATATAATTAAAGGCATGATAATATATATATATATATATATATATATATATATATACATATATTTGGAATCATAAGGGATAAAGTTATTGAGTGCGTTCCAACACCTATCCAAAACTCACTTACTCTGATCGCCATTCTAAGTGTATAATCTACACTTAATTGCCTTAACCTCATCGACACAAATCATCACAACAACACATAAACCTCCGTCACCACGAAATCGTCACAAGCTAATACATCACTAATTAACACGGCAATTATGAACAACAACATCAAACAACAACATTAAACAATACTAATAACATAAGCAACATAAAAAAAATCATCACAAATTGGCTAAAGCCCATCGTCGCTTTTGGCATAAAGCCCATCGTCGCTTTTGGCATAAAGCCCATCATCACAAACATCATCACATCCTCTTTGCATTAAGTATTTCATCAAGTTAAATCATCACAAAACTTATCATTTATATTCGTCGCATAGTTATCATGAAATTATCAATTCATATTCATTTCATGTTCATCATAAAGATCATCACCAAACAAAACATCATATATCATCGCAATTTAACAACGTCAATTTAATTAAAACCCAACGCCAAACAACTCAAACATAAACATAACCGACTCCATGAGACACGAATATGTTATACATGTGGTACCCGTCGCTTTGTCCATAATTAGGAACACTTGGCATAAAAGCCTCGTCGTTTGGCATAAAAGCCTCGTCGCTTGGCATAAAAGCCTCGTCGCTTGACATAAAAGCCCATCGTCACCAATGCAATGTATGCGACTCGACAATAAAACAATACAACACAAAAACATCATCATCGCTCATCAAAATTGGCATAAAGCCCACATCGTCATAATTTATCCAAATCAAGATAAATACATCATCGCATCATATTTGCATTATGCAAAATGTCACATATAATTCATCATCATCAAAAATCATGCATTCACAAATCGGAAGCATTTATTAATAACATCAATATAATCATCACATCATCATGTACAAAGACATATACCATCGCATCGCATATCAACAAGTATTCACTAACTAATACGTCGTCGCAAACATTATGTTTCATCACCCACCTTATTATCGATTCGTTCACTAAATTCTAAATACGGAAAAATAGTCAAACACCTATCATCGTCGCAAAAGCCATCCCTAATAACTGGCATTACCCCTAATCGTCAACATCGCAATCGGATTGTCCATACGTGTCTTAAATCTACTAAAACGTAATCCGATTCAATTTAACCGTAAATTGGCCTATTTCGGATCATCTCATAAAAACTCGTAATTTCTAAAAACTAACCTCACCACTACGTTCTACACGTCGAACTTAGCTAGCACGTCAATTTTCGTTGAATTCGGAGTAACTTACTCTGTCGTCGAATTTACCGGAATCGGAAAATCGGAACATAATTGGGTTCTAAAAGAAGTGCGAAAAATTAGAATTTTGGAGGCTACAGATGCATCAACACGGGCCCCCGTGTGCATCATCACGGCCCATGTTGAAAAGCCACCAGAAAGCACAAAAAAAACATAAGTCAGTGAATCAACACGGGCGCCCGTGTGAATCAACACGGCCCGTGTTGATTGGCCTGGCAGTACATTTCCCTTCTTCAAGAGGTCAACACGGGCACCCGTGTTAATCAACACGACCCGTGTTGATGGCTGCGTGTAAAAACTCCATTTTTAACATTCCCAACTTCACTTTTACCATTCCCATTGATTCTAATCATCATCAACCTCATAATCCCTACACCTAATTCAACTATTCTAGTCTATTTCAATCAAGCAATCAAACACATAACTCATAAATCAACCTATCAATTTTTCCCCCAAATCCAAAATATAACTATCAAAACCTAACAATATGAGATGGAGAATCAAACCCCTTACCTCTAGATTGGTTGATTGCAAGATGCTTCAACACAATCCCAACTTCATGCTTGTTCTTGCTCCTCTTCTTCTTCTTCTCCAAAACCCTCTCTTTCCCTCAAGCTTCCAAGTTCTATTTTGGCTTAGGTTGTAGAATGGAAAGAAAATGAGGAGATGTGGTTTTATAAGTTGTTTCTTACTAGCTTCCTCTCTTGCTCTAGTTCTTGCCCTCATTCTCCTTCAAACCCTCTCTTTTTCTCTCCAAGCTTCTATGTTCAAGTTTGGCTTGGTGTTGGAAATGGAAAGAAAAACAAAGGAAAGTGTTTTATAGGTTATTTTCCTTACTAGCAACCAAGGGTGTAAAACTCAATTCTAACAATTTAATCCTCACACCCCCATCTATTCTTATAAATTAACACACTAATAATATCTACCAATATTATTAATTCAATCAATTAAAATAATTTCGGGGAATTAAATATCGGATCCGAATAATATTTTACCGGACCGAACGGAACGTCACTAAATATATTAATAGATATATCAATTAATATAAATATTCTCGTCGCAAAATAATTATCGATCGGTAATTCGAAAATATTAATATAATATAATATTAATTAAAACAGGGCGTTACAACTCTCCCCCACTTATAAACTTTTCGTCCTTGAAATTTTGACCAAAACGAACAAATCGGGACATGCCTACGCATTCGTCCACTCAATCCCCGCGTCAATTAAACAACATACAAAAATACACCAAACACAAGGGTATCTCCCTAACCACAACGTCCAAACAAGAACAACCGTGCCGAGATGTGACACCCCGATTTAATTCGAATATTAAATAATAAGTAATTTAATTATTTAATTAATTAAAGGCTTGATTATTTATATTTTTGGATTTAATTGGATTAATTGAAGAAAGAAGGGTTGGTGGTGTGAGGAATAAGTAGAGGTGTGAGGAGTAAAGTACTCTATTTTACTAGTTACTAATTATTTATTTTATTGGAATAAATAAAAGGAGTATTAAAAGGATTATAAAAAGGAAAAGAAGGAAAAGAAGGTCTTTTTGGAAAAAGTTATTTCACGTAGAATTGGAGAAGAGAAGAGAAGAGAGGAAAAAGCCAACGCCGGGAAAGTCGAAGATCATCGCGAGGTAAGGGGTGATTTCATTCGGTTTTAATGCCTTATGGGTTTTGGGAATCAACCAGGTGATTGGGTATGTTAGGAAAATTGATTTAGGTGATTATAGGTTTGTAGGATAAAACCCTATTTTGTGTCGGATTATAGAATTTAAGACCATTAGTGTGTCGAATGAATGATAGGGATGATGAAACAATGATATATGATATTGTAATGATGTATAATGGTTGTATTTTGGTGTTCCTGAAATTATAATTCGTATAGGAATGATTGGGAATGATTTGGAATGCATAATGCTGTCAAAAATAGCAGAATTTGATTCTGCAGGTCGTGGGAACCGGTTCCCTGTGGGGAGGAACCGGGTTCCCAGTGTAAATTTTCAAAAACTGGGCATTTTTGTACGTGGGAACCGGTTCCCAGTAGGGTAGGAACCGGGTTCCCATACAAAATTCTAGGGGCGTGACTTTTTCAAAAAGTGGGAACCGGGTTGTACCAGGGTAGGAACCGGGTTCCACTGTATTGAGTTCAAAAATACTTAAACTTCAAAAATTCATATTTTCTAAACCGTAACTCCGATTCGAGTGCTGTTTTCGGCATTATTTCTTAAATTTAAAATGCTATCTTTTAGAAAGGGAAAAATATTATTTTGCTAAAATTATTTTAAAAAGAGTCGAGCTTCCGATTTTGAAAAGTGTGGATAGTTAAGGATAATGGGAAATTAATATGAATGGTGTGAGTTATCGGATGAGAACTAATGCTTACAATGTTGTGTTCTTTTTATTCATTGCGATTGAATGTAATACATTGGTGATTGGCATTATGTGAATTATGTTGATATCATAATCTGTGAATTGATGTTGCATGCTTTTATGTCGCATGCATAAACATTGTTAATTGGTTCATTCCCATTGTGCAGAAGTGAACTGGCAGAGCCAATAAACTTACCAGGATATAGAGGTAGTGAGGCTAGATTCTTGACCCACTGGTTATGGGTGAATCATGGATTTCCGCTGTCTTTCCACATGTAAACAGAGCAGTGGGTGAACTCGGTTCACGTTTTGGTACCACATGCATAGAGTCTGCATTGCATATGGGATTGTAACATGCTAGGATGGTTTCCAGTGTTGCAATTTCCATTGTTTGTTATATTACATGTTCATTGTGTGAGATGCCTTTGTGAATTGACTATGACTATGTGTTTGGATAATGGATTAATGTATTCAATTATTCTGTTGTATTTAAAAACGTGTAATGCATTTTATATTGGATAGAAATCTCACCCTTACTTTGATGATTTCAGATTTGAAGTGATTAGCTGCTTGGAATCAGTGAGGATAGCTTCTAGAATCGAGTCATTAGTTAATCCGCGTGTCAGTGTCGTGCTCTGGTAGATGTAACACTGGGGAAACGCTTGATTTGAGATTCTTTGGATATTAAATATTAGTTTTGGTTAATGTTTCAATTTAATTGTCCTGGAATAATTATGAATGACTTATTCAAGATTTTGTTATGTTTCATTTCCGCTGTTAAACATAACCGTAAATCTGTTTTATTTAATGATTTCCTACAGTGAAAGCATGACATCTGTTTGGTTATAACTTTGAATTATATTAAAATTGTGATGCCTCTTGATATGTAATAAATACTCTGATTATTGAATTATAAATCGCGGGTAATTAGAAGGGGTGTTACACAAAGCCCATACAATGCACTCAAAAACCAAATAACACTCAACAACCAAACAAGTCGCAGACACACCGGATCACTCGAGAACCAAACAAATTAGATCGTTATTATTCAAATGCCTCAACCATATAATTAGTCATACACTCGAACCGACGCCTCGGAAACGAGTCACCAAAGATAGAAACATAAAGTCCTACGACACAACACCGACACCATCGCTAAAACGAAAACAACAAAATGGTTATACAAACCAAAACTGAAACAATCAGAAAAGGATAGAACCACGCGTGCTACGCAACCACGAAAAAGATGCCTTCATTCACACATAAGCATGAACTCAAGAATCACACTTGCAGTTATCGCTTTCATTCCAGCAAATCACAAGGTCACATCGTCCTTGTAGATTACCAACGTACAACCCTTGAACCATAACAAGTTTCACAAACAAAACAGAACTGTGATACACCACTCATTCTAGGGCTTATACTGATGACTTACGACTATAACTCTCTAGTCCAAATCTAACAATCTCGCATACTCGCTAAAAATTCAATGATCGATATCTAAACCATGCTGCTTCACTTTTTATGCATAAGATTCCAACATTAAAAAAACTTGGTTAATCCACAGCTTCACAATCACCCAAAATGGATACGTTCAAAGCGTACACTCATTCAGACACTTACTAACATCAGTCTCATCAACTCGAAAAAAATCACTCTTTCATTCTCGATTGATCAACGTCTATTGATCCTCTAAAATACATGACATAGTTTGACCTTTTCAAATACTGTCCAAATATTTCACTTGTGAAACTTCGACGTATACACTTGACTTCAAAGAAGTCTTCCCTTATAACAATTCAATTACCAAAGTTGAATTAAGTAATCACCATCCTCGCATCGTCTCAACGATCAATACACTGGTTTCTTATTCGAAACATCTTTCATAACTTTTAATCTTCCAAAGTGGTAATTCAAACCAAAACACTCTCTCAAGAACTCTACTCATCAACTTCGTCTCATACTCCTGAAATTACAACACAGGTCGGACTTAGAACCATAACGTCAATTTCTATGGAATCCAATCATGAACACCGTCGTGACCGACTTAAGTCACAATAGAACACCTTCCTCTATAAAACATCAATCATCTTTAAGTACCGTGGTTACCAAACCATCTCAAAATTCTTTACAGTCAAGACTTTTCTTAGTCGTAATCTAATAATCCACCGCGACCATTAGTATCCGACCAAATCCATATGTTAGTAGTGAACAAATCCTTAATAACCTTCTGAGCTTAAACTCAACCAGTGTCCCAAAACAAACATGCAACATTCTTCAAAATAATAAATCCTAAATCAGATATTCTTGGGTTAACCGTGATATCATCATACTAACTTAACACCAGATGAAGTCTCTTTAAAGATTGTACTCAAACTTGAATTGTCTTTAACAATTCCAATCTTCTCGTCGTTAACATATGCACCTTTAAAATTCCAATGAGCACAACCGCATCAAACTCTAATTCACGCGTCCGATAATTTTTCCTTATGAAAAATCAAATCGTTCCAAGGTAGCAACACACTTTTCCAACTCTATGTCGAAATACATCTTAAGTCCAAAAATGAAATATCACCTTACACCGCACAAGGTTCTTCAGTACAAAACAAGACCAAAATCGAAGCATTCACTAAACTTTCCACTGGTTCAAACAAACTCGCTTTCCATTGCGAAGTCCAATTAGTGACTCAACCATCACGGGTCAAAATACTCACGATCAATACCAACTTATGAGAAGATCTTCCATCAAACTCACAAAGCTAACCATCCAAAACAAAAGAACTTCTACAAGACACAAAATAAATCTTCGCGGAACTATCCAAAATATCACCGTCTAAGTCACTTACTTAAGGTACTCACGTCCAACAGTTCAAAACTCTTTAGAATACTCGACACGCACTGGTCTAACTTCACTACTGATAACGCAAAGCTCGGATGCTTGCTACCATATCCTTAACTTGATGTGAACCTCACAATATCTATCAACACAAAATAACTCTTACAGCTACTCATGAGAGTACTGTCGGAACATTCCAAATTCATACCTGACGCATTAGTCACACTAATGACATCAACAAATACTCGCCAGGACCATACACTATCTTGAAAAGCGTTGTCTAAACATCTTCCGCTCTCACACTAACCCGTAGACAACCAGACTTCACATTGGTCTCACTAAACACATAAACTCCAAATGACTGATTTATCCAAATATCAATCCTCGAAAGTAGACACTTTCCCTCAATATCCACTTCGTTCCTTGACTGCAAACGACACACCGACTCGGGCAACCTTTTCTCTTCTTGAACAACCCAACGGTAGCACTCCACAGTGACCCGCTCGAATAAACAAACTCTGCTCAAACCATTCCTCAAGTTGAAATTTCAACTCTAATTCAGAAACAAACATCCCTTAAGGATACTACGAATCACAACTAGTTCTAGAAACTAAATCCATCAAAACTTCACCTCGCACTACTGCGGTAGTTCACTCACATCTTCACAATACGCTTCAGAAGAATCACAACAAGAAGCTCGCTTGCCAAAATCTTGTTCCTCACCAAAATCCAAATTCGCCTACAACTCAAGTAACTCTGCACTACCTTGTGCCAACTCATCTACTTCACACACTATTAAGCTGGCAAGACAAGTCCATCCCAACCAACACAATTCCTGACTACTATCAACAAGAGATTAAGGGTGATCAGTTCCTCAATTTGTCAATAGACAGTCGACAATCATGATGGTGACATAAACCATCTTTACCCAACTACATCAACGTCTTCAAACTTACACTTCAAGCTACCAAAGTGTAACACTGCTTGAGGCCCCATCTCTAAGCCATAAGCGCCACCAAGAAGTAAAACTTCTCCCCCACTTGTTTCAAACTCATCTCTGCAGACAAACAAATAGAAACAAACAAGTACCGATAGTGTTTCACACACATGTCGCATACAAAAGCCTCGTCGCTTGGCATAAAAGCCTCGTCGCTTGGCATAAAAGCCCATCGTCGCCAATGCAATGTATGTGACTCGACAATAAAACAATACAACACAAAAACATCATCACCGCTCATCAAAATTGGCATAAAGCCCACATCGCCATAATTTATCCAAATCAAGATAAATACATCATCGCATCATATTTGCATTATGCAAAATGTCACATATAATTCATCATCATCAAAAATCACGCATTCACAAATCGGAAGCATTTATTAATAACATCAATATAATCATCACATCATCATGTACAAAGAAATATACCATCGCATCGCATATCAACAAGTATTCACTAACTAATACGTCGTCGCAAACATTATGTTTAATCACCCCACCTCATTATCGATTCGTTCACTAAATTCTAAATACGGAAAAATAGTCAAACACCTATCATCGTCGCAAAAGCCATCCCTAATAACCGACATTACTCCTAATCGTCAACATTGCAATCAGATTGTCCATACGTGTCTTAAATCTACTAAAACGCAATTCGATTCAATTTAACCGTAAATTGGCCTATTTCGGGTCATCTCGTAAAAACTCGTAATTTCTAAAAACTAACCTCACCACTACGTTCTACATGTCGAACTTAGCTAGTACGTCAATTTTCGTTGAATTCGGAGTAACATACTCCGTCGTCGAATTTACCGAAATCGGAAAATCGGAACATAATCGGGTTCCAAAAGAAGTGCGAAAAATCAGAATTTTGGAGGCTACAGATGCATCAACACGGGCCCCCATGTGCATCAACACGGCCGTGTTGAAAAGTCACAAGAAAGCACAAAAAAACACAAGTCAGTAAATCAACACGGGCGCCCGTGTGAATCAACACGGCCCGTGTTGATTGGCCTGGCAGCACATTTCCCTTCTTCAAGAGGTCAACACGGGCACCCGTGTTAATCAACACGGCCCGTGTTGATGGTTGCGTGTAAAAACTCCATTTTTAACATTCTCAACTTCACTTTTACCATTCCCATTGATTCTAATCATCATCAACCTCATAATCCCTACACCTAATTCAACTATTCTAATCTATTTCAATCAAGCAATCAAACACACAACTCATAAATCAACCTATCAATTTTCCCCCCAAATCCAAAATATAACTATCAAAACCTAACAATATGAGATGGAGAATCAAACCCCTTACCTGTAGCTTGGTTGATTGCAAGATGCTTTGTAACACCCCAACTAAATACCCCGAATATATCAATTAAATTAATATCTAGATCATCTTTTAATTAGAGTTAACACGGAAATCAGGGATGTCACAATTAATAAATAAAACAAATTTCATTCAAACAGTAGATAACTATCCCAAGCTCCACCCTTCTCTAACACACAAGCTCTCAGCAAATCTTCCAACGACTGAATCGTTCTTTCCGTCTGACCATCTGTCTGTGGATGATAAGCGGAACTTAAGCGCAACTTGGTACCCACGGCTTCTTGCAATCCCGTCCAGAACTTAGATGTAAATCTTGGATCTCGATCCGACACAATACTAGAAGGTATACCGTGCAAACTCATAATCTTCTCGACATACAATTCTGCCAACCTCTCCATCGGATAATCCATTCTTATCGGAATAAAATGAGCAGATTTCGTCAACCTATCCACAATAACCCAGATAGAGTCACAGTTCTTTGCTGTTCTTGGAAAACCAGACACAAAATCCATAGAGATTCCATCCCACTTCAATTCTGGAACAAATAATGGCCCCATCAATCCTGACGGTTTCTGATGTTCGATTTTCGACTTCTGACAAACTAAACAAGCATACACAAACTCAACAATTTCCTTTTTCATTCCCGGCCACCAAAACAACTTTTTCAAATCATGGTACATTTTAGTAGCACCGGGATGAATACTCAACCCGCTACGATGCCCTTCCTCTAAAATGCTCTTCCTGATCTCAGCAACATCCGGGACACACACCCGATCACCAAATCTCATAACACCATTCTCGTCAATTCGGAACTCGTCTCCTTGACCTTGGTTGATCGATGTCAACTTATCAACTAAACCAACATCAGATTTCTGTCCATTTCTAATCTCTTCCAGAATACCACTAGTCAGTTTCAACATGCCCAATTTCACACTATTCTGAGTAGTTTCACAAACCAAACTTAGGTCTCTAAACTGCTCAACCAAATCTAACTCACGGACCATCAACATCGACATATGCAAGGACTTCCTACTCAAAGCATCCGCAACTACGTTTGCTTTACCAGGATGGTAATCCAAACCGAAATCGTAATCCTTTAAGAATTCTAACCATCTTCTCTGCCTCATGTTCAACTCTTTCTGATCAAAGAGATACCTCAGACTCTTATGATCACTGAATACCTCAAACCGAGAACCATATAAATAGTGTCTCCACAACTTCAAAACAAATACGACAGCTGCCAACTCTAAATCATGAGTCGGATAATTCCTTTCATGCACTTTCAATTGTCGTGAAGCATAAGCCACAACCTGCTTATCTTGCATCAACACACCACCTAATCCCATTAATGATGCGTCACAACACACAAAAGACTTAGTCGGATCTGGCAAAATCAAGATCGGAGCACTTGTCAGCCTCCTCTTCAGCTCTTGAAATCCTTTCTCACATTCAACATCCCAAACAAACACTTGACCCTTCCTGGTCAACTTAGTCAATGGTAACGCTAGTTTGGAAAACCCCTCAATAAACTTCCGGTAATAACCTGCAAGACCCAGAAAACTACGGATCTCCGAAGCATTCTTCGCGCTCCCATCGAGATACCGCCTACCTTCAGGATCAACAGCAATTCCATTCTTGGAAATTACATGCCCAAGAAAACTCACCTCCTCTAACCAGAATTCACACTTGGACATCTTCGCATAAAGCTTCTTTTCTTTCAACAATTCCAACACAACTCTGAGATGTTCTGCATGCTCCTCATCGCTTTTCGAATAAATCAGAATATCATCGATGAACACTACTACGAACTTGTCAAGATCGGATGAAATATCCTGCTCATATACTCCATGAAAACACCGGTGCATTAGTAACTCCAAACGGCATAACGGAATATTCATAATGTCCATACCTCGCTCTAATGCGTTTTCAATATCCTCGACTCACACGAATCTGATGATATCCAGATCTCAGATCAATCTTACTAAACACACACGCTCCAACGAGCTGATCCATCAAATCATCAATCCTCGGCAAATGATATCGATTCTTGATTGTAACTTTATTCAACTGTCGGTAGTCAACACATAACCTCATTGAACCTTCCTTCTTCTTAACCAATAACACCGGAGCACCCCACGGCGAAACACTCGGACGAATAAAATTCTTCTCCAGCAATTCTTCTAACTGCTTCTTCAGTTCAGCTAATTCAGATGCCGACATGCGATAAGGCGCCATCGACATCGGACTAGTTCCAGGAATCAAATCTATAGTAAATTCTACCTCTCTCGGTGGCATTCACTAACGCTTCGAAACACCTCGAAATTCATTCACCACTGGCAATCCATCACTCTTTGCCTTTCCCTTCGCTTCTATCGCGGAATACAACATAAACACCACCGCACCATCTTTCATAGCTAGGTTCATATGCTTTACTGACATAATCTCACTTTCGACCTTAACCTCTTCAGGGAAAATGACCGTCTTCTCAAAATAGTTGATATGAACCTGGTTGAATTCCAACCAGTTCATTCCAAGGATGATATCAAGTTGTTCTAGCGGTAGGCACACTAAATCCATACCGAAACCCCTATCAAAAATCACAACAGGACAATTCCTACAAACATATGGAGTAGTCACTGAACCCGACGCAGGAGTATCAATAACCATACTTCCATCCATATTAGAAATTTCCAAATTCAATCTCTTAGCACAATCTAACGCAATAAAAGTATGCGTAGCTCCAGTATCAATAATCGCAATCAAAGGTATGCCATTAATAAAACATGTACCTTTAATCATCCGATCATCTGGTTTAGTTTCTGATCCAGACAATGCAAACACTTTACCACTAGCTTGCTCTTTCTTGGGTTTTGTGCACTGAGGACGAGTATGACCCTCTTCACCACAGTTGTAGCAAGTCACCACTTTCACTCTGCAGTCATTGGCCACATGGCCGAACTTTCCACACTTGAAACACTTCTTATCATTGCTCTTACAGTCCACCATGCGATGTCCTGTCTCACCACACTTGTAGCACTTAACGGAAGAACTAGAATCTCCTCCACCGGACTTCTTCCAACCACTGGATCTCTGATTATTCCTATCATAAGGCTTACCACGATCCATCTGTTGCTTACCTTTCCTATCAACATACCCTCGAGCATTCGACTTAGTGTTAGCAAGATCCTCCTCTAGAATCCTACTGCAGTCAACCAGATCAGAAAATCTTCGGATACGCTGATACCGAATACCCTGCTTAATTTCATCACGAAGACCATTCTCAAACTTGATACATTTGGAAAATTCTCCATCTGCATCGTTAGGGTAATGAGCATAATACTTCGCTAACTCAGTAAACTTCGAAGCATACTCACTGACAGTCTTGTTACCCTGCTTGAGCTCCAGAAACTCAATCTCCTTCTTACCTCTGATATCCTCAGGAAAATACCTCCTCAGAAAAGCTCTCCTGAACACAGCCCAAGTCAGTGCAACGCCATCTTCTTCCAGTTCAGTTCTGGTAGCAACCCACCAGTCATCAGCTTCCTCAGCTAACATGTGAGTTCCATATCTCACCTTCAGCCCCTCTGCACAGTCAATCACTCTGAAGATCCTCTCGATCTCCTTCAACCACTTCTGAGCACCTTCGAGATCATGTGCACCCTTGAACAATGGAGGATTATTCCTCTGAAAATTCCCCAATTGTCAGTCAGCACCAATCGCCGCTCCCTGCTGGTTCCCTCCGAGCACTCCAGCCAACATTCCCAAGGCCTGAGCAATAACATCATCATTCCTCCCGTTACCTCTTCTAGCCATTGTTCTGTAACATAACAAAACAATCTACATCAGCACACAAGTATCGACAGTGTTACTTCACACTAGTCGCATACTAAAGGGGTAACGACACAAGACAAGACCGACTATGCTCTGATACCACTATTGTAACACCCCAACTAAATACCCCGAATATATCAATTAAATTAATATCTAGATCATCTTTTAATTAGAGTTAACACGGAAATCAGGGATGTCACAATTAATAAATAAAACAAATTTCATTCAAACAGTAGCCATGCTACACTGAGGATCAACATTTTCAATAATTCAGTCAAATTAAGACCATGTCTTACACAGCGGAAAATATCATCACCAAAAACGGAATAATTCAATCATTGTATTCCCAACAACATTTTAATTAAACAATAAACCAATGTCTAATTCCTCATCTAACGTTCCCCAGTGTTACAATCTAATCAGAGCATGACACTGACACGCGGACTAAACGATAAGCTCTAGAGCCATCCTCACCGACTCTTCAGCTGCTAACCTTAATCTGAAATGGTAAAGTAAGGGTGAGACTTCTCATAATTAAAGCATATTATAAGTCTTTCAATCAATAGTATATCACAAGCATATTATTCCACCCACTTAACATAAATTCAGATTCACAAACACAACCACATTCATCATGCATAATCATAACAATCAAAGAAGAGTAACACTGGAAGACATCCTAACATGTTACCACTTCATACAAATACAATGCAGACTCAATGCATGCGGTACCGACACGTGACCAAGTCACCCAACACTGATCCATCATCAACCGGATACAGTTCCATCGATTCGTCTATAACCACCCGGACACGAATCCAGCCTAACCACCCATCCTCACTCGGGTATCGGTTATCGGCAATCCAAGTCAAATTCTGCACAATGGGAATTAACTTCACCAAACAATGCAAATGCACGCACATCACTAGCATGCAACATCAATCAGTCTATGTACACATTCATTTAACATAACTGAATCACAACAATCAACATGATATATCAACCAATCATGCATACATCTAACATCAGCATAAACATGCTATTACATCTACACATTATCAGTATCCTCATCACCAAAGGTCCTCTAATACACATACATCATTATGTGTCAGTAATAATCATTTATTTCGAAATTCGACTCCTTTCCAAAATAATTTCAAGTTTTCTAAAATATTTTCATTTCATAAGGTAGAGCATTAAATTTAGGAAATAACGTCCAAAACGGCGCTCAAAACGGACTTACGGTTTGAAAGTTATGAATTTTTGAAGTTTTAAAATTTTTTTTAAAAAATAAGCAGAACCCGGTTCCTACATATACAGGAACCGGTTCCTGCAGAAGTTCAAAAACACGCTTCTGGAAAAATGTATGGGAACCCGGTTCCTACCCATACAGGAACCGGTTCCTGAGTGTATTTTTCAAGTTTTTATAAATTTTTCAAAGTGGAACCCGGTTCCTCCCCACTGGGAACCGGTTCCCACGTACCAAAAAGTCATTTTCTGCATTTTTGACAGCATTCTTCCATTCTAAACCCAATCCACACATACCCATACGAATTCCAACATGGGAAACACTAAAACACATCCAATTTGCATCATTATCACATCAAACAACATATTTCCATCATTTCTATTCAATAACTGACATCTTAATCGATTCCAACCTATATTCTGACACAACCGACACAGATAGGTATACATCCATGGAAACCTAGGAATTCCTAAACTGAAATTTCCTAACATTCTATGATCTATAATATTAAAATCAAAACCTATAATAAGCAATAATCAATCGAAATCACCCCTTACCTTGTGGGTTCTTCGAATTCTGACACTTCTAGGTTTTCTTCCTTCTTTCTCCTCTTCTCAACTTCACGTATCTTGTTTTCTCCAAAAATGATTCTATTTTTCCTTCTTTCCTTATTTTATTCCTTTTTATTCCTTTTAATCATAAATAAAATAAATATTACTTCTCTTCCCCAATTAATTCCATCATTTAATCTTAATAATTCAATATATTAATAAATTATGTTCTAAATTAATTTAATAATTTAAAAATCATAATTATTTAATTACCGAATTATTTTGGGGTGTCACAACTCCCCCTAACTTAAAAGAGTTTTCGTCCTCGAAAACATACCTCAGACGAATAGTTCGGGATACGAGTCCTTCATCTGACTCTCCAGTTCCCAAGTGACATTTCCATCAGCTGGTCCTCCCCAAGCCACTCTCACCAATGCAATCTCTTTGCCTCGCAGCTGTTTCAACTTCCGATCCTCAATTCTCGCAGGTATCGCTTCCACAGTCAAATTTTCTTGTACCTGTATATCATCTACCCGAATCTTATGAGACGGATCAGCAATGTACTTCCTCAGTTGAGATACATGAAAAACATCATGCAAATTTGCAAGTGACGGCGGCAAAGCAATCTGATATGCAACCTTCCCAACTCTCTTGGTAATCTGAAAAGGACCAATAAATCGTGGAGTCAACTTCTTTGACTTCAAAGCTCGACCAATACCAGTCATCGGAGTAACTCGCATAAACACATGTTCTCCTTCACTAAACTCAAGGTCTTTCCTCCTTTTATCATGATAACTTTTCTGACGACTCTGAGAAGTTCTCATCTTCTCTTGAATCATCTTAATCTTTTCCGAAGTCTGCTGCACAATCTCTGGTCCAATCACAGCACTCTCTCCAGTTTCATACCAACACAATGGTGTCCGACACCTCCTACCATAAAATGCCTCAAACGGTGTCATACCAATGCTCGAGTGAAAGCTATTGTTGTAGGTAAACTCAATCAATGGTAGATAACTATCCCAAGCTCCACCCTTCTCTAACACACAAGCTCTCAGCAAATCTTCCAACGACTGAATCGTTCTTTCCGTCTGACCATCTGTCTGTGGATGATAAGCAGAACTTAAACGCAACTTGGTACCCACGGCTTCTTGCAATCCCGTCCAGAACTTAGATGTAAATCTCGGATCTCGATCCGACACAATACTAGAAGGTATACCGTGCAAACTCATAATCTTCTCGACATACAATTCTGCCAACCTCTCCATCGGATAATCCATTCTTATCGGAATAAAATGAGCAGATTTCGTCAACCTATCCACAATAACCCAGATAGAGTCACAGTTCTTTGCTGTTCTTGGAAAACCAGACACAAAATCCATAGAGATTCCATCCCACTTCAATTCTGGAACAAATAATGGCTCCATCAATCCTGACGGTTTCTGATGTTCGATTTTCGACTTCTGACAAACTAAACAAGCATACACAAACTCAACAATTTCCTTTTTCATTCCCGGCCACCAAAACAACTTTTTCAAATCATGGTACATTTTAGTAGCACCGGGATGAATACTCAACCCGCCACGATGCCCTTCCTCTAAAATGCTCTTCCGATCTCGGAACATCCGGACACACCGATCACCAAATCTCATAACACCATTCTCGTCAATTCGAACTCGCCTCCTTGACCTTGGTTGATCGATGTCAACTTATCAACTAAACCAACATCGATCATCCATTTCTAATCTCTTCCGAATACCACTAGTCGCTTTAACATGCCCAATTTCACACTATTCTGAGTAGTTTCACAAACCAAACTTAGGTCTCTAAACTGCTCAACCAAATCTAACTCACGGACCATCAACATCGACATATGCAAGGACTTCCTACTCAAAGCATCCGCAACTACGTTTGCTTTACCAGAGATGGTAATTCAAACCGAAATCGTAATCCTTTAAGAATTCTAACCATCTTCTCTGCCTCATGTTCAACTCTTTCTGATCAAAGAGATACCTCGACTCTTATGATCTTTGAATACCTCAAACCGAGAACCATATAAATAGTGTCTCACAACTTCAAAACAAATACGACAGCTGCCAACTCTAAATCATGAGTCGGATAATTCCTTTCATGCACTTTCAATTGTCGTGAAGCATAAGCCACAACCTGCTTATCTTGCATCAACACACCACCTAATCCCATTAATGATGCGTCACAATACACCACAAAAGACTTAGTCGGATCTGGCAAAATCAAGATCGGAGCACTTGTCAGCCTCCTCTTCAGCTCTTGAAATCCTTTCTCACATTCAACATCCCAAACAAACACCTGACCCTTCCTGGTCAACTTAGTCAATGGTAACGCTAGTTTGGAAAACCCCTCAATAAACTTCCGGTAATAACCTGCAAGACCCAGAAAACTACGGATCTCCGAAGCATTCTTCGGCGCTTCCCACGAGATACCGCCTACCTTCGTAGGATCAACAAGAATTCCATTCTTGGAAATTACATGCCCAAGAAAACTCACCTCCTCAACCGAATTCACACTTGGACATCTTCGCATAAAGCTTCTTTTCTTTCAACAATTCCAACACAACTCGAGATGTTCGCATGCTCCTCATCGCCGAATAAATCGAATATCATCGATGAACACTACTACGAACTTGTCAAGATACGGATGAAATATCCTGCTCATATACTCCATGAAAACACCAGTGCATTAGTAACTCCAAACGGCATAACGGAATATTCATAATGTCCATACCTCGCTCTAAATGCGTCAATATCCTCGACTTCACACGAATCGATGATATCCGATCTCGATCAATCTTACTAAACACACACTCCAAGGAGTGATCCATCAAATCATCAATCCTCGGCAAATGATACCGATTCTTGATTGTAACTTTATTCAACTGTCGGTAGTCAACACATAACCTCATTGAACCTTCCTTCTTCTTAACCAATAACACCGGAGCACCCCACGGCGAAACACTCGGACGAATAAAATTCTTCTCCAGCAATTCTTCTAACTGCTTCTTCAGTTCAGCTAATTCAGATGCCGACATGCGATAAGGCGCCATCGACATCGGACTAGTTCCAGGAATCAAATCTATAGTAAATTCTACCTCTCTCTCAGGTGGCAATTCACTAACGTCTTCCAGAAACACCTCTGGAAATTCATTCACCACTGGCAATCCATCACTCTTTGCCTTTCCCTTCGCTTCTATCGCGGAATACAACATAAACACCACCGCACCATCTTTCATAGCTAGGTTCATATGCTTTACTGACATAATCTCACTTTCGACCTTAACCTCTTCAGGGAAAATGACCGTCTTCTCAAAATAGTTGATATGAACCTGGTTGAATTCCAACCAGTTCATTCCAAGGATGATATCAAGTTGTTCTAGCGGTAGGCACACTAAATCCATACCGAAACCCCTATCAAAAATCACAACAGGACAATTCCTACAAACATATGAAGTAGTCACTGAACCCGACGCAGGAGTATCAATAACCATACTTCCATCCATATTAGAAATTTCCAAATTCAATCTCTTAGCACAATCTAACGCAATAAAAGAATGCGTAGCTCCAGTATCAATAATCGCAATCAAAGGTATGCCATTAATAAAACATGTACCTTTAATCAGCCGATCATCTGGTTTAGTTTCTGATCCAGACAATGCAAACACTTTACCACCAGCTTGCTCTTTCTTGGGTTTTGTGCACTGAGGACGAGTATGACCCTCTTCACCACAGTTGTAGCAAGTCACCACTTTCACTCTGCAGTCATTGGCCACATGGCCGAACTTTCCACACTTGAAACACTTCTTATCATTGCTCTTACAGTCCACCATGCGATGTCCTGTCTCACCACACTTGTAGCACTTAACGGAAGAACTAGAATCTCCTCCACCGGACTTCTTCCAACCACTGGATCTCTGATTATTCCTATCATAAGGCTTACCACGATCCATCTGTTGCTTACCTTTCCTATCAACATACCCTCGAGCATTCGACTTAGTGTTAGCAAGATCCTCCTCTAGAATCCTACTGCAGTCAACCAGATCAGAAAATCTTCGGATACGCTGATACCGAATACCCTGCTTAATTTCATCACGAAGACCATTCTCAAACTTGATACATTTGGAAAATTCTCCATCTGCATCGTTAGGGTAATGAGCATAATACTTCGCTAACTCAGTAAACTTCGAAGCATACTCACTGACAGTCTTGTTACCCTGCTTGAGCTCCAGAAACTCAATCTCCTTCTTACCTCTGATATCCTCAGGAAAATACCTCCTCAGAAAAGCTCTCCTGAACACAGCCCAAGTCAGTGCAACGCCATCTTCTTCTAGTTCACGGTAGCAACCCACCACCATCGCCTTCCTTAACATGTGAGTTCCATATCTCACTTTCAGCCCCTCTGCACAGTCAATCACTCTGAAGATCCTCTCGATCTCCTTCAACCACTTCTGAGCACCTTCGAGATCATGTGCACCCTTGAACAATGGAGGATTATTCCTCTGAAAATTCCCCAATTGTCAGTCAGCACCAATCGCCGCTCCCTGCTGGTTCCCTCCGAGCACTCTAGCCAACATTCCCAAGGCCTGAGCAATAACATCATCATTCCTCCCGTTACCTCTTCTAGCCATTGTTCTGTAACATAACAAAACAATCTACATCAGCACACAAGTATCGACAGTGTTACTTCACACTAGTCGCATACTAAAGGGGTAACGACACAAGACAAGACCGACTATGCTCTGATACCACTATTGTAACACCCCAACTAAATACCCCGAATATATCAATTAAATTAATATCTAGATCATCTTTTAATCAGAGTTAACATGAAAATCAGGGATGTCACAATTAATAAATAAAACAAATTTCATTCAAACAGTAGATAACTATCCCAAGCTCCACCCTTCTCTAACACACAAGCTCTCAGCAAATCTTCCAACGACTGAATCGTTCTTTCCGTCTGACCATCTGTCTGTGGATGATAAGCGGAACTTAAGCGCAACTTGGTACCCACGGCTTCTTGCAATCCCGTCCAGAACTTAGATGTAAATCTCGGATCTCGATCCGACACAATACTAGAAGGTATACCGTGCAAACTCATAATCTTCTTGACATACAATTCTGCCAACCTCTCCATCGGATAATCCATTCTTATCGGAATAAAATGAGCAGATTTCGTCAACCTATCCACAATAACCCAGATAGAGTCACTTCTTCTTTGTTCTTGGAAAACCGACACAAAATCCATAGAGATTCCATCCCACTTCATTCGGAACAAATAATGGCTCCATCAATCCTGACGGTTTCTGATGTTCGATTTTCGACTCCTGACAAACTAAACAAGCATACACAAACTCAACAATTTCCTTTTTCATTCCCGGACACCAAAACAACTTTTTCAAATCATGGTACATTTTAGTAGCACCGGATGAATACTCAACCCACGATGCCCTTCCTCTAAAATGCTCTTCCCGATCTCAAGAACATCCGGACACACACCGATCACCAAATCTCATAACACCATTCTCAATTCGAACTCGCCTCCTTGACCTTGGTTGATCGATGTCAACTTATCAACTAAACCAACATCGATTGTCCATTTCTAATCTCTTCCGAATACCACTAGTCTTCAACATGCCCAATTTCACACTATTCGAGTAGTTTCACAAACCAAACTTAGGTCTCTGCTCAACCAAATCTAACTCACGGACCATCAACATCGACATATGCAAGGACTTCCTACTCAAAGCATCCGCAACTACGTTTGCTTTACCGTGATGGTAATCAAACCGAAATCGTAATCCTTTAAGAATTCTAACCATCTTCTCGCCTCATGTTCAACTCTTTTCGATCAAAGAGATACCTCGACTCTCATGAATACCTCAAACCGAGAACCATATAAATAGTGTCTCCACAACTTCAAAACAAATACGCCAACTCTAAATCATGAGTCGGATAATTCCTTTCATGCACTTTCAATTGTCGTGAAGCATAAGCCACAACCTGCTTATCTTGCATCAACACACCACCTAATCCCATTAATGATGCGTCACAATACACCACAAAAGACTTAGTCGGATCCGCAAAATCAAGATCGAGCACTTGTCCTCCTCTTGACTCTTGAAATCCTTTCTCACATTCAACATCCCAAACAAACACCGACCCTTCCCGGTCAACTTAGTCAATGGTAACGCTAGTTTGGAAAACCCTCAATAAACTTCCTAATAACTGCAAGACCAAACTACGGATCTCCGAAGCATTCTTCGCGCTCCCATCGAGATACCGCCTCTACCTTCAGAGGATCAAAGAATTCCATTCTTGGAAATTACATGCCCAAGAAAACTCACCTCCTCTAACCGAATTCACACTTGGACATCTTCGCATAAAGCTTCTTTTCTTTCAACAATTCCAACACAACTCGAGATGTTATGCTCCTCATCGCCGAATAAATCGAATATCATCGATGAACACTACTACGAACTTGTCAAGATACGGATGAAATATCCTGCTCATATACTCCATGAAAACACCAGTGCATTAGTAACTCCAAACGGCATAACGGAATATTCATAATGTCCATACCTCGCTCTAATGCGTCAATATCCTCGACTTCACACGAATCGATGATATCCGATCTCGATCAATCTTACTAAACACACACGCTCCAAGGAGTGATCCATCAAATCATCAATCCTCGCAAATGATACCGATTCTTGATTGTAACTTTATTCAACTGTCGGTAGTCAACACATAACCTCATTGAACCTTCCTTCTTCTTAACCAATAACACCGAGCAGCGAAACACTGAATAAAATTCTTCTCCAATTCTTCTAACGCTTCTTCGCTCAATTTAGATGCCGACATGCGATAAGGCGCCATCGACATCGGACTAGTTCCAAATCAAATCTATAGTAAATCTCTCTGGCAATTCACTAACCTTCCAAACACCTCGAAATTCATTCACCAGCAATCCATCACTCTTTGCCTTTCGCTTCTATCGCGGAATACAACATAAACACCACCGCACCATCTTTCATAGCTAGGTTCATATGCTTTACTGACATAATCTCACTTTCGACCTTAACCTCTTCAGGGAAAACGACCGTCTTCCCAAAATAGTTGATATGAACCTGGTTGAATTCCAACCGTTCATTCCAAGGATGATATCAAGTTGTTCTAGCGGTAGGCACACTAAATCCATACCGAAACCCCTATCAAAATCACAACAGACAATTCCTACAAACATATGAAGTAGTCATCGAACCCGACGCAGAGTATCAATAACCATACTTCCATCCATATTAGAAATTTCCAAATTCAATCTCTTAGCACAATCTAACGCAATAAAAGAATGCGTAGCTAGATATAAAATCAAAGGTATGCCATTAATAAAACATGTACCTTTAATCACCGATCATCGGTTTAGTTTCGATCCGCACAATGCAAACACTTTACCACTAGCTTGCTCTTTCTTGGGTTTTGTGCACTGAGGACGAGTATGACCCTCTTCACCACAGTTGTAGCAAGTCACCACTTTCACTCTGCAGTCATTGGCCACATGGCCGAACTTTCCACACTTGAAACACTTCTTATCATTGCTCTTACAGTCCACCATGCGATGTCCTGTCTCACCACACTTGTAGCACTTAACGGAAGAACTAGAATCTCCTCCACCGGACTTCTTCCAACCACTGGATCTCTGATTATTCCTATCATAAGGCTTACCACGATCCATCTGTTGCTTACCCTTCCTATCAACATACCTCGAGCATTCGACTTAGTGCAAGATCCTCCTCTAGAATCCTACTGCAGTCAACCAGATCTGAAAATCTTCGGATACGCTGATACCGAATACCCTGCTTAATTTAATCACGAAGACCATTCTCAAACTTGATACATTTGGAAAATTCTCCATCTGCATCGTTAGGGTAATGAGCATAATACTGCTAACTCGAAACTTCAAGCATACCACCGATGTTACCTTGAGCTCCAAACTCAATCTCCTTCTTACCGATATCCTCGGAAAATACCTCCTCGAAAAGCTCTCTTGAACACAGGCAACGCCATCTTTCCTCAGTTCGGTAGCAACCCACCACCATCGCTTCCGGCAACATGTGAGTTCCATATCTCACCTTCACCCCTCTGACAATCAATCACTCAAGATCCTCTCGATCTCCTTCAACCACTTCTGAGCACCTTCGAGATCATGTGCACCCTTGAACAATGGAGGATTATTCCTCTGAAAATTCCCCAATTGTCGGCCAAGACCAATCGCCGCCTCCCCGGTTCCTCCGAGCACTCCAACCAACATTCCCAAGGCCTCAAAGAATAACATCATCATTCCTCCGTTACCTCTTCCACCATTGTTTCGTAACATAACAAAACAATCTACATCAGACACAAGTATCGGTGTTACTTCACACTAGTCGCATACTAAAGGGGTAACGACACAAGACAAGACCGACTATGCTCTGATACCACTATTGTAACACCCCAACTAAATACCCCGAATATATCAATTAAATTAATATCTAGATCATCTTTTAATCAGAGTTAACATGAAAATCAGGGATGTCACAATTAATAAATAAAACAAATTTCATTCAAACAAGAGCTATGCTACATCGAGGATCAACATTTTCAATAATTCACCAAATTAAGACCATGTCTTACATGGAAAATATCATCACCAAAACGGAATAATTCAATCATTGTATTCCCAACAACATTTTAATTAAACAATAAACCAATGTCTAATTCCTCATCTAACGTTCCCTGTTACAATCTAATCGAGCATGACACACGGACTAAACGATAAGCTCTAGAGCCATCCTCACCGACTCTTCACCGCTAACCTTAATCAAATGGTAAAGTAAGGGTGAGACTTCTCATAATTAAAGCATATTATAAGTCTTTCAATCAATAGTATATCACAAGCATATTATTCCACCCACTTAACATAAATTGATTCACAAACACAACCACATTCATCATGCATAATCAATCAAAGAAGAGTAACACGGAAGACATCCTAACATGTTACCACTTCATACAAATACAATGCGACTCAATGCATGCGGTACCGACACGTGACCAAGTCACCCAACACTGATCCATCATCAACCGGATACAGTTCCATCGATTCGTCTATAACCACCCGGACACGAATCCACCAACCACCCTCTGTATCGGTTATCGGCAATCCAAGTCAAATTTCGCACAATGGGAATTAACTTCACCAAACAATGCAAATGCACGCACATCACTAGCATGCAACATCAATCTATGTACACATTCATTTAACATAATCGAATCACAACAATCAACATGATATATCAACCAATCATGCATACATCTAACATCAAGATAAACATGCAAACCAATCAACATGATATATCAACCAATCATACATACATCTAACATCAGCATAAACATGCTATTACATCTACACATTATCAAGATCCCCATCACCAAAGGTCCTCTAATACACATACATCATTATGTGTCGTAATAATCATTTATTTCAAATTCGACTCCTTTCCAAAATAATTTCAAGTTTTCTAAAATATTTTCATTTCATAAGGTAGAGCATTAAATTTAGGAAATAACGTCCAAAACGCTCAAAACGGACTTACGGTTTGAAAGTTATGAATTTTGAAGTTTTAAAATTTTTTAAAAATAAGCGAACCGGTTCCTACATATACAGAACCGGTTCGCAGGTTCAAAACACGCTCGAAAATGTATGGGAACCTTCCTACCCATACAGAACCGGTTCCCGAGTGTATTTTTCAAGTTTTTATAATTTTTCAAAGTGGAACCGGTTCCTCCCAGGAACCGGTTCCCACGCATAAAAAGTCATTTTCTGCATTTTTGACAGCATTCTTCCATTCTAAACCCAATCCACACATACCCATACGAATTCCAACATGGGAAACACTAAAACACATCCAATTTGCATCATTATCACATCAAACAACATATTTCCATCATTTCTATTCAATAACTGACATCTTAATCGATTCCAACCTATATTCTGACACAACCGACACAGATAGGTATACATCCATGGAAACCTAGGAATTCCTAAACTGAAATTTCCTAACATTCTATGATCTATAATATTAAAATCAAAACCTATAATAAGCAATAATCAATCGAAATCACCCCTTACCTTGTGGGTTCTTCGAATTCTGACACTTCTAGGTTTTCTTCCTTCTTTCTCCTCTTCTCAACTTCACGTATCTTGTTTTCTCCAAAAATGATTCTATTTTTCCTTCTTTCCTTATTTTATTCCTTTTTATTCCTTTTAATCATAAATAAAATAAATATTACTTCTCTTCCCCAATTAATTCCATCATTTAATCTTAATAATTCAATATATTAATAAATTATGTTCTAAATTAATTTAATAATTTAAAAATCATAATTATTTAATTACCGAATTATTTTGGTGTGTCACATGCTTCAACACAATCCCAACTTCATGCTTGTTCTTGCTCCTCTTCTTCTTCTTCTTCTCCAAAACCCTCTCTTTCCCTCAAGCTTCCAAGTTCTATTTTGGCTTAGGTTGTAGAATGGAAAGAAAATGAGGAGATGTGGTTTTATAAGTTGTTTCTTACTAGCTTCCCCTTTTGCTCTAGTTCTTTCCCTTCTTCTCCTCCAAACCCTCTTTTTTTCTCTCCAAGCTTCTATGTTCAAGTTTGACTTGGTGTTGGAAATGGAAAGAAAAAAAAAAGGAAAGTGTTTTATAGGTTGTTTTCCTTACTAGCAACCAAGGGTGTAAAACCCAATTCTAACAATTTAATCCTCACACCCCCATCTATTCTTATAAATTAACACACTAATAATAGCTACCAATATTATTAATTCAATCAATTAAAATAATTTCGGGGAATTAAATATCGGATCCGAATAATATTTTACTGGACCGAACAGAACGTCGCTAATATATTAATAGATATATCAATTAATATAAATATTCTCGTCGCAAAATAATTATCGATCGGTAATTCAAAAATATTAATATAATATAATATTAATTAAAACAGGGCGTTACATCAAACATATACTTCGTTATCCTAGAGGTACAATATACATGAGTCTGTTATATATCAAAGTACGCACACTCGAATTAACAAGTTATGCAGATGCAGATTACTTGTCAGATATTCACAATGATATATCACAAACAGGTTATTTGTTTACATGTAGTGGTACAACTATTTCATGGAGATTAGTGAAACAAAAAATAGCAACAACTTCATCTAATCATGTAAAACTTTTAGCACTATATGAAGATAAAAGTGCATGCATCACTCAATTGAAAGATGGTTACACAAAAGGAGACCGAACAAAACATACCTCTCCAAAGTTCTTTTTTACTCATGATCTTCAAAAGAGCGGTGATATAAACATTCAACAAATTCGTTCATGTGACAATCTTGTAGACCTTTTCACAAAGTCACTCCCAAGTAGAACTTTTAAGCAACTAGTACAAAATATTGGTCTTCATCCTCGAAGAAATATTTCCCTTCACTAGATTTTTTTCCCACTAGGTTTTTTCTAGTAAGATTTTAACGAGGAATATCCAAAACAAACATCCAAGGGGGAGTATTATGAATAATTGGATGATTTGTCTCCCAATAACTTCATTCCTTATTTAAATCAATATGTATTTATTATATTCTTTGTATGATGTCCTATAAATAGGACCTATTTCATTGTATACGATTACACCGAATGGAATAATACAAAATCATTTTATCTTTCTCTCTTCCCTTTATTCTTTATTTCTCTGTATTTCATAACAATTCTATTTATTAGAGGACTTTTGTTTGAATGATTCATAAATGATTTTTAAAGATAAGTTAATTTGGAAATAAAAATATTAAAATTAAATATTTAAATATTATTTTTCAAAAAAGTCTTTAATCTATAATTTAATGTACTTAGAAACATTGGTAGTTATATTTTGTTTTTGAAAAAAATTGTTTAAAATTTTATTGAAATTGACATAAAATTTTGGACATAAAACCATGAGATATGTAAGTTATTGAAGGTTATTTCATCTTAAAAATATTTATATTTAGAAATAATTTTTTTACCTTCTAACAAACAATATGTTTGTTTAAGCTTAAAAATTGATTTTTTTTTAATATTTTCAAAAAAAAATTTCTAAAAATTGTTTTTTAAAATAGGTTTAAATAGTCTTTTGATCCCTGTATATTTGCAGGTTTTTGATTTTCGTTCATGTAATTTAATTTTTTTGAAAATGATCCCTGAATGTTAAAATCATTTTTGTTTTAGTCCTTAAAACTAAAATATGTAAGAAAATTCGAAGAAAAATCGGCAGGAAACATGCAGATTTTTCTACAGATTTTGATTTTAGGGACTAAAACCAAAATAATTTTAACATTCAGGGATCATTTTTAAAAAATATTAAATTACAGGAACGAGAATAAAAAACACGTTAACAGGGACAAGAAAAATTATTTAAATCTTTAAAATGTTACAAGTTTTTCATATTTGTTTTTTCTAAATTGAAAGACTAATTTTGACTATAATATAAACATATAAAATCAAAACATAATCAAAATTGCAATTTTTCTAAAAAATTATATTTTAAAAATGATTTTTATCTAAATTTATTTAAAATAGTTTAAAAATTAAGTAAGTTTTTAAAATTTTGATATAAAAAAAAAATACTAAAATAATTAAATATCTAAAATAACATTTTAAGAATAACTATTCAAACTAATTTTTCATTTGAAGATTATATGAAAAGTTTTATTGTAAATTTTTTTTACACAAAATTATATTACACTATAAAAATCAATTTAAAAAAAGTTAAAATATTTCCAAAGATATAACTTTTAAACTTGAAACAAACCCCTATTAAAATAATATACTTCTACAAAGAAAATCATTTATCAAGGGTTTTACTCAAATAGTCGTGAAAGGGGAATTTACTCAAATGTACATTCACAAAAAGAACTTATTTATAAGGAAAACACCATATTTAATTACAAGGTCTAAATGTAAAGAATATCATAGTTGCTCACCTAGGTGGCGCAACACAATAAATTGCTCTTATATGTTCTTAGAAAACTAAGTGTCCTCCATCATTATAAACATCATATGTCGTATTATATTCAATAATGCGTCACTCTCTATCACATATTAAGTTATGATAATAAAGACGTGTTTATTCAGTAACATATCAATGGCTACTACATTATGAATAATAATGTCATAGATTATACACGAGTATGATCATTTTATAAATAGTAGATTTATCCCCAACGTATATCATTTAATCATTAATCAAATATTTACTATTTGAATACACTTTGTTTTACTTTAGCATTAAAGTATATCTTTGCAGATATACCTTATCAATCAGAGAAAAAGTGTACAAGTGAAAAGTTTGTAGATCAAAGAATAATACGAGCATATCACGTCTAATAACATGAGTGTTATATCATTTGCTCATGTGTTATGCATCGTAAGTTCACATAAGAGCATTGACGTCGCAAGACGAACTAAGTCATCAAAACCACAATTCCTAAAGTAAATGATCCAAGCATTATAATTCACCATCTTAGAGCAAGCCAGCGAAGATAAAAGCCCCCATTAATATTCTCGATCACTAAAAAAAAAAGTTGAGGAATCCAAATGTTGGGACATGTCGCAACCTCGATAAAATTTCAAACAATATTGTGGACGAGATGGGAATGCATATCGAAAAGGCTTAAGAAGAAGCGACAATAACAGAGAAAAGTCAAAATTGATAAATCAACTCACTATTGGAAGATGGCGCATATAAAAGTATTTTATGTTCTAAATTAGGAAGTGAAACATCAATCTTCCCAAGGTTCCTTGAAGAAAGCTCCCATCCCAAGGTTCTCATACATCCAAAATAAGTTTGTCAAGTCATAAAAGCAATTAGTCGTGATGTTTGTGTCCAAATTTATTACAAGTTAGATAACACAAAGAGTTCAAAATGTCTGGTTGGACTTTGTAACAAACATGACGGGTCCATGATATTTTTAATGGATTGTTTCAATGAATAAACATCCCAAACAAAAATTCTTAAACTAATTGTAGTGTTTCATTCGCTGGTATTAGGTACAAAGTCACATTTCTCTTTTTTTACTCGTTGATACATGAATCTTCTAAGACGATCGACAAACTTAGAAAAGTACCAAAAGAAACATACCCATGGAAGAGGTATATGTAACTAAAGCGAGGTCTTCAAAGTGTCTCCTCGTAACATTTCTTCAACTTGGATAAAATAAGATATAACCATGGAAAATTATTGAAGAAGATAATATTTCTTCAATTACACTCCCACTAAAAGAGAAACCTAAAGGGTCTTGTGAGATGTGTTATATTCTAATTTAATAAATTTATCCCGACAAAAGGAATAAAAACCTGAAACTTATAAGAGAACTTATTGTGAATACCGTATAATAAGTTGTCATTCCACTTTCAAATTTAAAAGATTAAAGATCCATATTGAAAAGTTGATATGAGAAGGTCAATTGTAGAAGTATATGGACAAGAAAGATCGACCTAGAGATTCATATAAGTCTCAAACTCTAAGGAAATTTCCAATTTTTTCCACCTCAAAGGTAGAGCTGTCAATTTAGGGGGCTAAAAAATTTGGGCCCTAACCCTCATAATAAGAAGGCCTAAAAATATTTAAAAATAGTAAGCCCTCAAATACTTAGGCCCCAAAATTAAAAAGAGGGCTATAAGGCCCCAAATAAAATTTAAAAAACTGGATTTTGAAATATAAAAGAAAAATCTCTTAAATATATTTTTTTAAAAGTATATGACACTAAAATTAGTTCTCCACTTCAATCTTGCAATCCAAATGTATGTTGAGTCAATGTCACCTCAATACCGCATTCATCCTTAGTGTTGATATCTTCCTCATCTTAAAAACATAATAAATCATAGTTAGGTGCAGATGCAACAAATTAATGAACAAATAAAAATAAATAAAATACAATATTATTACCATCCATATTTTCAAAAAATCCATGCAACCAGCTCCGAGTACAAATCAACATTTGGATGTGTTTCGGAAGAGTAGAACTTCTGTATTTGGTAAGAACACGTCCACCGATACTAAAAGAAGACTCAGATGCTACAGTCGTGATAGGAATCCTAAGCACATCATGTGCCATTATGGAGAGTATCGGAAAAATTTTCTCATTAAACTTCCAATAAAGAAGTACATCAAAATCTTCAGAGTGTTCTTCATCTAGCTCCATTAATTCATCTTCAAAGTATATATCTAACTCACTCTTTCCAGGGACAAACCTACTCTCAAACGAGTTCCATGATTTAAAATCATGCAAGATATATATAAAACAGATCTCATGTCAACCTTTATACAAAACCATTGGTAGTGTATATGCAACCCAACTACCAATTTATATTGATAATTTACAACTAATTTACAACTACAATTTGTAACTAATGTTAATATCTAACTACAATAACCATAGTTGTCTCTTCACACAACATGGCCAAACAAATACTCAAAACACACGATAATATCTTATCTAACAGTTAATACAATAACAACCTATAGTTTTCAAACAAGTAAATATAAAAACAAGAGGAGTTGGGATAAAATATAAAAAACTTACACGGATAATCTTTGATTTTTTAGCATTCCCCTCTCTAGATAACTTAGCTGATGAGTTGAGCTCATAAGATGATTGAGAAAGAGAAACACCTTGATTGGTAGAATAACTCACATACTCTGCATAAAGCTCTTTGAATTTATCCACTACATTATCAAGATTCTCTTTAGAGGTTGAGGAATCAAGTGTAGTGTAGCAAAACTTTAAAAATTTATCCTTCAAACGTGGATCGATAATTGCTCCAAAAGCTAGTACAACCCTATAGTTTTTCCAGTATTTGTCAAATTTCGCTTTCATCTTATCAGACATATCCCTTACCACTTTTTCAATACTTTTTTGATGTTTCTCTAAAATACATTGTACTTTCCACACTTGCATGAAATACAGATTGTCAGTTGGAAAAGTTGAACCAGAAATCAAATTAGTAATATCATAAAAAGGTTCTAAAAAATCACAAATCCTTTCCCCTCTTTCCCATTCCTCATCAGATGGACAATATTTATAGCTTCTATCTGCCACCTTATAAAATTCAAAAGCTTTCCTATACTGCAAGGCACTTTCAAGCATCAAATAAGTGCTATTCCATCTGGTTGATACATCAAATCTTAAACCACCACTAACATTTATCCCTGCATCCTCGACACAATCTTTAAACTTAAGCATCCTTCCATCGGATCCTTTAATATACTTGACACTCTCTCTAATTTTATGGAGGGCTCAATAGCAATTTGTAAACCCTCTTGGACAATTAAGTTGAGTATATGGGTTGAACATCAGATATGAAAAAATTCACCATCACACATCAAATTGCGTTGCACTCGAAGATGAGTTTTCAAATGGTTTTGCATGTTATTATTGACAGAGGCGTTATCCAACGTAATAGTAAATATTTTCTTATCTATTCCCCATTGTTTTAAGCAATCAAATAAAGTAGCTTCCATTGCAATACCTGTGTGGGGGGCTTCATTCGAAGAAAGTTAAGAAGACAACTAACTAATTTCCAATTTTCATCAACAAAATGAGCAGTCAAATAGATATAACCCTCACTAGTAGATGCTGTCCAAACATCCGATGTTAGACAAATTTTATTTGGAATCCTACCCATGATTTCCTTAAGCTTGATCATTTCTTTATCATATATTTTTTCAATATCTGACACCATGGTGTTCCTAGAGACCATTTCAACACACGAATTCAAATATTTCACCCAAACTCAAATTTTTTCGTACTCAACAAAGCTAAAAGGAAGATCATGTGCAATAATGGCTCCTCCAAGTAATTCACGATGTGTGTTTTAGTTGATTGGGGTTAGGCTTGACGGTTCCTCTAGACTAAGAAGGCTCAACTGAAAACTTTTACAAATAAACACATGACGATTTAGATGTGAAGTTCCATAACTTTGACCGGACTTGGGGTTTTTTCCGATGACAAAATCAGTACTACAAAAATTGCATGCAACTCTTTCAACTCCATCATTTCCTTTGCCGATTTTAGTGAAAATAATTCAAAGTGTTGACAATTCTTCCTTTTGAATTTCATGTTGAACTTGTGTATACTCACTCATATCCATTGACTCCATACAAAAAGAATGGTGTTATGTCAATAAACAATTATCTACAATAGACACACAAGAAAGATTCAATAGACATTTTGTGATTACATGTTAGTTGAACCACATGCTTTTAATATATAAGCAAACACTATAAACCTGATAAATCTAAATTAAGTGTCTCATTGCTTAACACCAGGTTTCCATTGTTAAGGACCAAATTGTGGATATTTTGTACATGATTTTGTGGTCCTTTACAATGCCTTTTAATTAATTAGTAGTATTTAGTAAAGTATTTTGGTTTAATAATGTTTCTATTTAAATTTTGTTTATAATATATTATTTAACTTAGTTTACATTTGAATTGTAGGTTTTTAATATTGATTCCCTCAAGCTTTGATTCAAGGAAACTTGGAGAGCTCTTGGGATGTTTCTTTTTGAAGGAATTTTTGGAAGAAGAAGCATGTTTCGGTCGAAGATGAGCGCTTAGCTGGTAACCGCTTAGCGTCTGAAAATCGAAAAAGGATGACCCATGCTTTCACCTTTTTAGCTCACCAACTCTCTGCTTTTAATGATCATTGTTCTTGTTGATTCTTCTTCTATGTTCATCTTCTCCAACAATCTTGTAAGCAAAGCAACCATGAAAATGAGTAGCTAAGCTCTTTTTGTGTCAAGATTAGAGGTAGTTGATCTAACTAGTATGTATTTCTTTTAATCTCCTTGTGTAATGAACATGGTTGATGATTTATATATGTTGAATATCTTTGTTCTTCTATCTTTTTATGCTTTGAATCATGATTGAAAAAGGATGCTTCAAAGTAGACCTAGGATATTCATCCACTAATGAACAAATGCTATGAATAGATTTGTGAGTTAGTGTTTACAAGTATTGAGCTTCATATTATCATGTCAATAGTTGTGGTGAGAAATCATTCAAAGATTAACATGATAACACTCACAATCTTGGTGAGAAATCAACAAGATTGAGAGGATACATATTTATAGCAATCATCAACTAGTTCATCACTTGGTTAATAGAATATATATGAAATTAGGTTAATGAAACTAATCTTGACATGCTTCCATCATTTGAAAACAAACTCAAACTCTCTTGAATCCAAATCATAACTCTCTTTTGAAAAGGATTTTAAAGTTGTTACTTGAAACTCATGATACTAGTAGTTTAGGAAACAAACCCTTGTGTTACTAACATCTTAAAATACGCTTTACTATTGAAAGACTACGATACAACACCAATCCATGTGGATACGATAATTAAAAATACTTGTTCGTGGATTATCACTACAACAAAATGGCGCCGTTGCCGGGGATTGGCATTTGATATTGCAAGTATCGCAATAGTTGTGTGTTTTAAGATATTTTTCTACTAATCTCACTTTGTTTCTTTTGTGGGGCTAGAATTTTTCAGGTTATAGTTTATGCGAGGAAGTGTTCCGGTCGATCAACTCCTATTCGATCTAGAAATTGAAAGGACGGCAAGAAGACTTAATAGCAGTGCTAAACAGAGGAAAAGACTAGCTAGGCAAAGACAATAAAGAGGAGAATCATCTACTTCTTCTACACCACCCGTGTTAGGAGAAGTCATTATGGCGGATCAACCACCACCACCACCACCACCGAGGGGGCCTTGTGTAAATAGCCCTTGTCACAATGCTCAATTTGCTCGCCAAGCCAATGCGAGGTTCACGGAGATGAAGACGGGCTTGCTCCAATTTCTTTATGCAAGTCATTTTCATGGTCATGACCATGAAGATCCATACACCCACCTCACTAAGTTCTATGAAATTGCGGGTGCGGTCGGAGCTCCGGAGGACCAAGAGGAGCAATACTTTCAAAGGCTTTTCCCTCATTCTTTAGTGGGGAAAGCAAAGGATTGGTATCTAGACCAACCGCAAGACACTATGACGAATTGGAATGCATTGGAGGAGAAATTCCTTGAAAGGTTTTTTCCTCAATCAAGATTCATGGAGGCAAAAACCGCAATTTCGGTGTTTTCTCAAGGTGTTAATGAGCCTTTGAATAGGGCTTGGGAGAGATATAAGTCCATGCTTAGAAAATGCCCTAGCCATGGTTTTGATGAAATCACTCAAATTCACATTTTCCGCAATGGTCTCCAACCTCAACATAAATTATTGTTGGATGCTACGGCGGGAGGTTCTTTAATGGCGAAGACACCTTATGAAGCAACTCAAATCATTGAGAAGATGGGAAGAAATGACCACCAAGTTCAAAATGATCAAGGGAATGCGCAAATGAAAACGGGAGCTCTTGAAATCGGTTTTAGTCATGAAGCACTTGTAGCGCAAAACAAATTGTTTGCAAAGCAAGTTGAAGAATTGACAAAGCAAATGGCAAATCTTCCTCAACAAATCATGGAGATGCAAGGATTATCTAGCAAGCAAACTCAACAAATTGCTTGTTGTGAATTATGCAAGGGTGATCACAAGACCGGATTTTGTCCTCCGGAAAATGAAGAAGCAAATTACATGGCAAATCAAGGGCAAGGATACCAACAAAGATCTCCTTACCAAAATCAAGGCCAAGGTTACCAACAAAGAGGTAACCAAGGTTATCAAGGTGGATGGAGACAAGACAACAACAATCAAGCTAGACAAAATCCGTACCAAAGTCAAACTCAAAACCAACCTCAAAATCAAGCTAGAACTTCAAACATTCAAGATACACTTGCTCAATTCATGCAAGCTTCTATGGCAAACCAAAAGAGCACGGAGGCATCGATCAAGAATTTATAAACTCAAATGGGGCAATTAGCAAAGCAAATTTCCGATCAAAGTGCTTCGACCTCATTTTCTCCAACTACTCAAGCAAATCCAAAGGAGCATTGTAAAGCTATTACAGCTAGGAGTGGTATAGTTGTTGAGGAGAAAAAGAAAGAAGTGAAGAGAAAAAAAACAAGTGGAGAAGGATGAAGAAGTAGTTGTGGAGGAGGTTGTAGTTGAAAAATATGATGAGAATGTTGTTGTGGGGGATGTTTTAGTTGAAAATGATGTTGTAGTCGAAAATGAAAATGTTGATAATGATGAAGTTGAAAAGGAAAAAGTGGAGGAAAAGAAGAAGAAATTGAGAAAGGGAAAGGAGAAGGAAGTCACTCTACCATTAAGAAACTTACCTTATCCTCATGTTCAGTCTAAAAAGGATGATGCTAAGCACTATGCTCGGTTTATGGATATTTTTAAGCAATTGCAAATTAATATCCCATTCACCGAGGCATTGGAGCAAATGCTGAAATATGCCAAATTCATGAAGGACATATTGACAAAAAAGAAGCGGTACACGGATCAAGAGACTATAATGGTTGATGCAAGTTGTAGTGCGATAATTCAACGCACTATTCCCAAAAAAGAAAGTGATCCGGGGCGTGTAACCTTGCCCGTTACCATTGGAGATGTCTATGTAGGAAAAGGATTGATTGACTTGGGGTCGAGCATAAACTTGATTCCATTATCCATTGTAAAGAGGTTGGGGGACATCGAATTAAAGTCTACAAAAATGACGTTGCAATGGGCGGACAAGTCTATTACTCGCCCACATGGTGTAGCTTTAGACTTGTTGGTCAAAGTAGATAAATTCTTTTTCCCGGTTGACTTTGTTGTGATAGAGATGGAGGAAGACGTGGATGCACCTCTAATTCTAGGCCGTCCATTCATGAAGACGGCTAGAATGATGATTGACATTGATGATGGTTTAATGAAGGTGCGGGTTCAAGATGAAGAAATTTATTTCAATTTTTTTGAAGCAATGAAGCATTCGAATGATAAGAAAGATTGTTTCAAAATAGATGCTATCGAGGAATCAATAGAAGAAGTGATTGATGATGATGATCGGCGGGAGCTTGAAGAGTGTTTAGAAGGGTTGGAGATTTCTAAAGAAATGCACCCATGGGAGGAGGAAGTGGAGATTTTGAAGAATGACCCCAACGACGAAGAGCCAAAAATTGAGTTGAAAGCACTACCATCTCATTTGAAGTATGTGTTTCTTGAGGACGGAGGTAAGGAGGAGGGAAGCTTAATTCAAGTTTTGAAGTCTAACAAAAATGAAATTGGTTGGGTTTTAGCCAATTTGAAAGGCATAAGCCCGGCCTATTGTATGCATAACATTATGATGGAGGAAGAGTTCAAGCCGGTAGCCCAACCTCAGAGGCGTTTGAATCCGGTGATGAAGGAAGTGGTTCGAAAAGAAGTTGTGAAGATGTTAGAAGCCGGGATGATTTATCCGATCTCGGATAGCACTTGGGTGAGTCCGGTGCATGTGGTTCCAAAAAAAGGAGGTTTGACGGTTATTTCGAATGATAAAGATGAATTAGTGCCGACAAGAAAAGTAACGGGATGGAGAATGTGCATCGACTATAGAAGGCTTAACAAAGCCACTAGAAAGGATCACTTTCCTCTTCCGTTCATGGATCAAATGTTGGAAAGACTCTCGGGTCAACAATATTATTGTTTCTTGGATGGTTACTCGGGGTACAATCAAATTTCGGTGAATCCGGAAGATCACGAGAAGACGACTTTTACATGTCCTTTTGGAATATTCGCGTATAGACGTATGCCTTTTGACTTATGTAATGCGTCGAAAACCTTTCAAAGATGTATGCAAGCCATTTTTGCCGATTTGATTGAGAAGACGATTGAAGTTTTCCTGGATGATTTCTCCGTGTTCGGAGCATCATTTGATTTGTGCTTGGAGAATTTGAACACCGTCTTGAAGAGGTGTGTGGATACGAACTTGGTTTTGAATTGGGAGAAATGCAATTTCATGGTGACCGAGGGCATTGTTCTTGGGCACAAAATATCTTCAAGAGGGATCGAAGTCGATAAAGCAAAGATCGATGTGATCGAGACGCTTCCCCCACCAACCAATGTTAAAGGCATTCGGAGCTTTCTAGGACATGTGGGTTTCTACCGGAGATTCATCAAAGACTTCTCAAAGATAGCAAAGCCCTTGAGCAACTTGCTCAACAAAGATAAGTCCCTCATTTTTGATAGAGATTGTTTAATGGCTTTTGAAAAATTAAAAGAAAATTTGATCAATGCACCCATAATCACCGCACCAAATTGGAAACTTGATTTTGAATTGATGTCTGATGCGAGTGATTATGCGGTGGGAGCCGTGCTTGGCCAAAGAAAGAACAAAATTTTCCATGCTATTCATTATGCAAGCAAAGTTTTGAACGATGCTCAAATTAACTATGCAACAACCGAAAAAGAGTTGCTTGCAATAGTGTATGCATTGGAAAAATTTCGTCCTTATCTTATTGGTTCAAAAGTGGTGATTTTCACGGACCATTCGGCGATTAAATATTTGCTCACCAAACCGGACTCCAAACAACGATTGATCCGATGGATTCTTTTGTTGCAAGAATTTGATTTGGAGGCCCGGGATAAAAAAGGTTCGGAAAATTTGGTGGCGGATCATTTATACTGCTTGGTCAACATGGAAATTACAGACAAAGAGAAGGAGGTTAGGGAGGAGTTCCCGGATGAAAAGTTATATGCAATCCAAGAGCGGCCGTGGTTTGCCGACATGGCCAATTACAAAGCCGCGAGATTAATGCCGGAAGATTTAACGTGGAATGAAAAGAGAAAATACTTGGCCGATGCCAAGTACTATGTGTGGGATGAACCGTATCTATTTAGGTTGAGTAGTGATGGTTTGTTAAGGAGATGTGTGTCTAGTGAGGAAGCAAAAGACATTCTTTGGCATTGCCATAACTCCCCTTGTGGGGGACATTACAATGGATTGCGAACAACCACTAAAGTCCTTCAATCGGGATTTTATTGGCCTTCGCTATTTAAAGATGCTTATGCACATGCTAAGAGTTGTGATAAATGCCAAAGAAGTGGCGGAATAGGAAAGAGGGATGAGATGCCTTTGAATAATATGTTGGAAGTTGAGGTGTTTGATTGTTGGGGTATTGACTTTGTTGGTCCATTTCCGTCATTGTTTTCTAACGAATACATTCTTGTGGCCGTTGATTATGTGTCTAAGTGGGTGGAGGCCATTGCTTCACCGAAGGCCGATGCTAAAACCGTTATAAAATTTTTGAAGAAAAATATATTTTCACAGTTTGGTGTGCCTCGGGTGTGAAGGAAAATCGCGACTTAAAATTGCAGCGGAAATTCGATTTTCCTTTGTGATCCTTACGAATGTTCATGGTCAGTGATAGAGTATTTTTACCTCTTGTGGCGATTCGGATTTCTGGCGCTGTGATCACGAACGTTGATGAAGAACAACGTCTCTACTCAGTCCACACGAACAACTTGCTTCCGATCACAGTGCTAGCTGCTCACGAACGAAAGCTTTGAGTGAGAGAGTGAACAAAATCTCGGCAGGGATTCAGGACCGAATTTGCATCAAGTGAAAAGCTTCATCACAAGGGTTCTATTTATAAGACCACAAGTGTGGGCTACAAGCTAAAAGCCCAATAAAGGCTGTAAACTAAAAGCCCAATAAAGCACACGAAAATCATACATTATGATGTATCGTGTATCACTTAAGCACGTGGTACCTTACCACATTCGAATTCCACTCAGATTCCACTTAAGTGCACCGTACCTACGATGTTCCTTATTTACACTATCTCTCATTAATCTGTCCTTATGTGTGTGACCGTAGGTTTCGCGATGTTGGCAATTATATTAAATCATATTTAACATAATAAACAGGAGCGGTATCTAGCAACACATCATCATACCAAGTCACGAAAATGTCATGTGATCCGACAAAACCTTTCCGTGATAATACTTGTGTGTATAATTACCCTTTGCCCTTATGTCTATATTTAACACAAGGCATAGACCGTGTCATCCTTGTCCATTCAATATTGGGCCCTCGACATTTATCCCGCTACGCAGATGGGCAAATTCCATCTAGGTCACTCATGTCCCTCAAGATGCTTTGTGAAGTACCCATCAATGCCTTTATGATCATCCGCCACGGATAACGCTTGATCACAATAAAGCACTTGACTCTACATCTAGGGTCCATAGTGGTTTCAGTCGAAGGGTGGTATGCACCACTTATCACCATGAGAATAACTTATGACACTTTGCATAACATTCTATGTAGTATTCTCATAGTGGTCAATCCAAGATAAATATTACTCCTAATATTTATACATATGTCAAGACTTGATAACTCCTTATCCATGATCCATGAGATGTGATCATCAGTCTATCTTCATAATAATCTCAATGCTTTAATGTTATCCCACTTCACAATAAAGCTCGATTATGGATACTTTAAGAATAGTGTCCTTGTGTTTAATGGATCTCATGATTAAGTCACACTTAACATTGCATTAAATGACTAACTATTCTAGGGACTTTATTATTTCAAAAAAGAAAACATAATAAAGAAAAGCCTTTTATTATTAATAAATAATTCGATACAAGTACCAAAAGGTATTGGCCTCTAGGGCTTACACCAACAATCTCCCACTAGCACTAGAGCCAATCAGGCATACCCCTAATGCCCATAGATCTAGTATGGCCATCATGCTTCATGCAAGAGGATTTGTTAATGGGTCACGACATTGTCAAGTGTTGGTACTGTATCTTCACATCTCCCGATCGATTATCTCTTGAATGAGGTGATAACGCCTAAGTATGTGTTTGGATCTTTGGTGAGATCTAGGCTCCTTAGCTTGTGCGATAGCACCATTGTTATCACAATAGAGATCAATGGGATCCACAATGCTAGGGACTATGCGAAGTTCACTAATGAACTTCTTGATCTAAACAGCTTCTTGTGCTGCATTTGAGGCAACAATATACTCGGCCTCGGTTGTAGAATCAGCAACTGTTTCTTGCTTTGAACTCTTCCAGCTCACAGCGCCACCATTTAAGCAAAACACATAACCAGATTGCGATCTAAAATCATCCTTATCGGTCTGGAAGCTAGCATCAGTGTATCCAACTATAGCAAGCTCTTCCTGACCTCCATATATCAAGATTGAGTCCTTAGTCCTTCTCAAGTACTCAAGAATATTCTTGACAGCCACCCAGTGAGCATCACCAGGATCAGATTGGTACCTACTCGTTGCACTTAAAGCATACGAGACATCTGGTCGAGTACATAGCATGGCATACATGATAGATCCTATTGTAGATGCATATGGAATCTTATTCATGCGATCCCTTTCTTCCTTCGTTGAAGGGGATTGTGTTTTTGATAGACACAAGCCATGTTGCATAGGAATGAATCCCTTCTTGGAATCATGCATATTAAAGCGTCTCAACACTTTATCTATGTATGTACTCTGACTTAGGCCAAGCAGTTTTTGTGATCTATCTCTATAGATCCTGATTCCTAATATATAGGCTGCTTCACCAAGGTCCTTCATAGAAAAGCATTTCCCTAACCAAGTTTTTACTTGTTGCAAGGTAGGGACATTGTTTCCAATGAGTAATATGTCATCTACATATAATACTAGAAGACGATCATGCTCCCACTAACCTTCTTGTAGACACAAGGCTCATCTTCATTCTTGATGAATCCAACTTCTGGAAGCTTGCTTCAATCCATAGATTGATCGCTGTAACTTGCATATCTTTTGGGATTCTTCTGGAATGTTAAATCCTTCAGGTTGTGTCATGTACACATCCTCTTGAAGGTTCCCATTTAGGAAAGCAGTTTTGACATCCATCTTCCATATTTCATAATCATGATATGCAGCGATTGCAAGTAAAATCCGAACATATTTAAGCATTGCAACTGGAGAAAAGGTTTCATCATATTCAACCCCATGAATTTGTTTATAACCTTTTGCAACCACTCTTGCCTTATAGGTATGTACCTTACCATCCATGTCAGTCTTGTTTTTAAAGATCCACTTGCATCCTATAGGATTAACTCCTATAGGTGGCTCTACCAAGTTCCAAACTTGGTTAGTGTACATGGAATCCATTTCAGATTTCATGGCTTCTAGCCACTTCTCAGATTCTGGACCAGTAATGGCCTCTTGGTAGGTTACAGGCTCATCTTGATCCATGAGCAATACATCGCCTTGACCATTTATAAGATATCCATATCTATCAGGTTGGTGACGTATCCTGTTTGACCTACGTTGGTCCTGGAGCAGGTTGTTCTTCCACAACTACTTGTGTTTCCTGCTCCAATTCCTCCATAGGTGTATCAATGCTTTGTGATTCTTGAATTTCATCAAGCTCTACTTTCCTCCCACTTATTCCTTTGGAAATAAAATCCTTTTCCAAGAAAACTCCAGTTCGAGCGACAAACAATTTGCCCTCAGAAGGATTATAGAAGTAATATCCTCTTGTTTCTTTAGGATACCCCACAAATAAGCATTTGTCAGATTTGGGCTCAAGCTTAGTTGAGATCTGCCGTTTCACATAAACTTCGCAACCCCAAATCTTCATGTAAGACATATATGGTTTCTTACCACTCCATATCTCATATGGTGTCTTTTCAACCTTTTGGTAGGAACACGGTTAAGTGTGTGTCACAGAGCATGTCCCCAAAAGGAGTTTGGAAGATCGTGACTCATCATGGATCGGACCATGTCCAACAAGGTTCGATTTCTTCTCTCGATACACCATTCCATTGTGGTGTTCCAGAGGAGTAAGTTGGGATACAATCCCACACTTTTAGATGGTCATCAAATTCTAGGCTTAAATATTCACCGCCTCGATCTGATCGAAGAACTTTGATATTCTTACCTAGCTGGTTTTGTACTTCATTCTTAAATTCCTTGAACTTTTCAAAGGTTTTAGATTTGTGTTTCATTAAATACACATAACCATATCTACTGAAATCATCAGTAAATGTGATGAAGTATTGAAAACCTCCTCGCGTGTATGTTCAAGTGGTCCACATACATCATGTATGAGTGCCAAAGATCATGAGCCCTTTCACCTTTTCATGTGAATGGGGATTTTGTCATCTTTCCAATTAAACAAGACCTGCATGTCTCATATGATTCATAATCAAATGAGTCCAAAAATCCATCTTTATGGAGTTTTGAAATGCGCTTCTCATTTATGTGGCCTAAGCGACAATGCCAAAGGTAACTTGGATTTAACTCATTAGGTTTAATCCTTTTGGTATTAATGTTATAAATTGGCATTTCAAGATCAAGGATATACAATCCATTGTTCATTTGCAAGTAGATAGAATATATCATTCAAATAAATAGAGCAACAATTGTTCTTTATTATGAATGAAAAACCAAACTTGTCCAAACAAGAAATGGAAATAATATTCCTGCTAATTGCAGGTACACAATAACAGTTCTCTAAATGAATTATTAAACCACTAGGTAAAGTTAATACATAAGTTCCAACAGATAAAGCAACAACCTTTGCTCCATTGCCAACTCGTAGATCAACTTCACCTTTTGCCAATCCTCTACTTCTTTTTATCCCCTGCACATTGGTACAATGTGAGAACCGCATCCAAAGATCTAATACCCATGATGCGTATAGATAAATTAATTTCTATAACAAAAATACCTGAATTTGAAGTCTCTACTCCATTTTCATTATCTTCCAGGTACTTTGGGCAGTTTCTTTTCCAATGTCCGGTCTTACCGCAATGGAAACAAGTGCCCTATTTTATTATCCCTCCATTAGGCTTTAAAGCAGGAGTGGTAGGTTTGGATTTGGCAACAACCTTGCCTTTCCCTTTACCCACCTGCTTGGTAGGCCTTTTGTTCAGCTTCTTTCCATTACTGATCATCAGAATGGATTTCCCTTTTGACTTCATATTCGCTCAAGAGTTCTCAACATACTTAGCGCTTCGAAGACTTCGTCCAAGTCATTCATATTGAAGTTCAAAACAAATTGATCAAGCTATCGGCAACGATTGCAAGATCGATCATCGAAGTTCCTTTCCAAGTGGAAACCCTAATCTTTCAAGGTTCTCCACATACCCAATCATTTTGAGTACATGGGACCTATAGGGTTCCTCACCAACTTGCTATTAAAAGGGCCTTTGAAACCTGAAACCTCTCATTTCTTGCCTCCTCTTGATAGAGCATTTTCAGATGTCCGATCACATCGAACGCTGCCATGTTCTCATGTTGCTTTTGCAACTCCGAGTTCATTGTGGCAAGCATGAGACAAGCGGTTTCATTGGCATCATCGACATGCTTCTTATAAGCATCTCTTTCAGCCTTAGGTGCAGAACTAGGAGGTTCCTCAGGAATAGGTGTCTCTAAGACATACTGCTTTTTGTCATGCTTGAGGACAATCCTCAGATTTCGGTGCCAATCCAGAAAATTTGTCCCAGACAATTTTTCCTTATCAAGGATTGATCGCAAAATGTTGTTAGATGATGTGTTTTGAGTCATGGTAATCTACATAAAAGATATAAAGTTATTAGTATCATTAAAACAACATATTCAATTAGGCCTTTAATCAAATATGCTCCCACTATTTTACTCAAACCAAATGACCCTCATCATTTGATTCGGAAAATCCCGTTGGAAGATTTTCTAGTGGGTCGAGATCCATATTTCACTTCGCTTTAAGTCGCGTTAGGTGATTACACAAAACTCGCTTATTTAGGTAGGAACTCCTTCCAATTGTATCCAATACAACCGAATACCTCATTGGGTGAATAACTCTTTATTCTAATCCATCACATGGATCATTCCTAACTCATGCTTCTAAACACATATAATCTCATTATAATTGTTTAGTTAAGTTTGACCCAAAATTTTAGCAATTGGATATTACACTTATCCCATCGCACCTTACCAATATAGAACATGCACTCGCTAGGCGAAACCTACATTGTTCGATACTAGTCTTGATGAGTGCTAAAACTTGGAAAGCATAAACTTAATATTTACTTTGAGGGAATTTGTTATTAGTTTGATCTCACCGCTTAACATGCAAATCGCTCTCACATGCATCAACATACAAACACATGCATCAACATACATATAAAAGATACAGTTATGGCCCCTAGCGCAATTGTTCTCTCAAGCCAATGAGAGAACCTAAGCTAAACCTAATGACAATCTAAACTTCTCCAAGCAAGACCTCCAAGGTTATCCTCCTTTGATATTGTATTCTTCTCTTTCTTCTTAACATTACATTACATAAAAGAATACTCGTTTTACATACGAGGGAGTGAGATGAGAAAAGAAGTTACATCAAGAGATTAAGAGGAAGGCACAACACGCAGGTCGTATTTTAAAATACCAAAAACAAAAGAAAAGAATCTAAGGCCATAACTGATCACCACAAGAAAAATAATAAAACGCCTTTTATTATTATTATTATTTTAAATGTCTGTTAATTAAGAAAATCAAATTAAGTTTTAATGAACAATTCATTTAAATCGACGTTTCGACAACTCTTGTGTTATAATCCTTCCCAGATAATCTCCGACAAAGACAACCCTTGTGCCGTCATGAACCCTAATGCAAATAATTTCATGCCATCAAACACAACTCAATTGATAATTCACTATGATCGATCAACATGCCATTGCTTTACCATACTAAAGTCGGATTCCGAAGCAAATGAACGATGATCTCTCATAAGAATAACAATCCTCATGTGATTGAATGGAAGAAATCGAAACAGTATATCCAATATACCATCTTTGCACCAGAATTATTTATATCATATATAAAATGGATCGATCATATTAGTGTAACTCATGGATGACCGATGTATCGCTGCTTCACCATACTAAAGTCGGATTCCGAAGCATAGTCAACATCGATTCATCCAATTCGTACACACAATGATGCCAAATTTTAATTTAATTTAATCGATTAAAGTTTAATTCATTCTGAGTTTTAACCATATAAAATGTAACGCATGTAAATTAAATGATATCGATCCATGGTTTCGTAAGTGGCTCTGATACCACTGAAGGAAAATCGCGACTTAAAATTGCAGCAGAAATTCAATTTTCCTTTGTGATCCTTACGAATGTTCATGGTCAGTGATAGAGTATTTTTACCTCTTGTGGCGATTCGGATTTCTGGCGCTGTGATCACGAACGTTGATGAAGAACAACGTCTCTACTCAGTCCACACGAACAACTTGCTTCCGATCATAGTGCTAGCTGCTCACGAACGAAAGCTTTGAGTGAGAGAGTGAACAAAATCTCGGCAGGGATTCAAGACCGAATTTGCATCAAGTGAAAAGCTTCATCACAAGGGTTCTATTTATAAGACCACAAGTGTGGGCTACAAGCTAAAAGCCCAATAAAGGCTGTAAACTAAAAGCCCAATAAAGCACACGAAAATCATACATTATGATGTATCGTGTATCACTTAAGCACGTGGTACCTTACCACATTCTGAATTCCACTTCCGTATTCCACTTAAGTGCACCATACCCTACGATGTTCCTTATTTACACTATCTCTCATTAATCTGTCCTTATGTGTGTGACCCTGTAGGTTTCCGCGATGTTGGCAATTATATTAAATCATATTTAACATAATAAACAGTGAGCGGTATCTAGCAACACATCACTGCTACCCAAGTCACGAAAATGTCATGTGATCTGACAAAACCTTTCCGTGATAATACTTGTGTGTATAATTACCCTTTTGCCCTTATGTCTATATTTAACACAAGGCATAGACCGTGTCATCCTTGTCCAGTTCAATATTGGGCCCTCAGACATTTATCCCTACGCAGATGGGCAAATTCCATCTAGGTCACTCATGTCCCTCAAAGATGCTTTGTGAAGTACCCATCAATCGCCTTTATGATCATCCGCCACGGATAACGTTTGATCAAGAATAAAGCACTTGACTCTACATCTAGGGTCCATAGTGGTTTCAGTCAAGGGTGGTATGCACCACTTATCACCATGAGAATAACTTATGACACTTTGCATAACATTCTATGTAGTATTCTCATAGCGGGTCAATCCAAAGATAAATATTACTCCTAATATTTATACCTATGTCAAGACTTGATAACTCCTTATCCATGATCCATGAGATGTGATCATCATTCTATCTTCATAATAATCTCAATGCTTTAATGTTATCCCACTTCACAATAAAGCTCGATTATGGATACTTTAAGAATAGTGTCCTTGTGTTTAATGGATCTCATGATTAAGTCACACTTAACATTGCATTAAACAGACTAACTATTCTAGGGACTTTATTATTTCAAAAAGAAAACATAATAAAGAAAAGCCTTTTATTATTAATAAATAATTCGATACAAGTACCAAAAGGTATTGGCCTCTAGGGCTTACACCAACAGGGTGTTGATAAGTGATGGAGGTTCTCACTTTTGCAATACCCTATTAGAGAAAATTTTGAAACAATATGGGGTAAGGCATAAGGTGACAACTCCCTACCATCCACAAGCAAATGGTCAGGCCGAGGTATCGAATAGAGAAATTATAAAATTTCTTGAAAAAACTATCTCTAGTTCAAGGAAGGATTGGTCACAAAAACTTGATGAGGCTTTATGGGCGTATCGAACCGCCTATAAAGCTCCTATTGGACTAACCCCCTTTCAGGTTATATATGGAAAGACTTGTCACCTTCCAGTTGAAATGGAACACAAAGCTCTATGGGCTCTCAGATTCTTGAATTTTGATTCTTCTATGGCGGGTGAAAAAAGGAAAGAACAACTCGTGGAGTTGGATGAATTGAGAGACAGAGCATACCATTCAAATAGAAAATACAAGGCAAAGGTGAAAGTGTTTCATGATAAGAAGATCAAGCATAAAGAATTTCAACCGGGCCAAAGCGTCCATTTGTTTAATTCTCGGATGAGACTTTTTTCGGGAAAACTTAAGACGAAGTGGTTTGGTCCTTTTGTAGTAAAAGATGTGAAAGACTATGGAGCAGTTGTTTTGCAATACTCCGAGGGAAAGAGTGAATGGACGGTGAATGGACAACGATTGAAGAGTTATGTTGGCGGAGAGGTGAGCCGCAACATTGCCACATCTTACTTTGATGATCCTTGATCATCATGAACCGTCGAGCTCTACCAACGTTAAAAAAAAACTTGTTGGGAGGCACCCCAACATTGTAAGTATTTATGTTGTACTCATTTTACAATGTCTCTTAACTAAATTTTCTGTTTTTCAAAATTTTTCAAAATTCTGCAGACCGGGCTAAGCGCGGTCAGAGCGCGCTTAATGCGCCTTTTGGCCCATCAGACAGAACATTTCGCGCTTAGCGCGGTGGGGGGCGCGCTTAGCGCGGTCTGTGTTTAAAAAAAAATTCCAAAAATACGGTTCACCCAGGCCCAATAGTGGCCTGGTTCGTTTTTACTTAGGTTAGGGTTTTCTTTCACCCTTTTTCACCATCATCACTTTCACTTTTCGTCTCAAAGAAATTCCAAAATCCCCTCAACCCAAATCAATAAGTTTCTTGCAATCTCTTGTGTTTTTAACTAACCCAAGCATCAAGGTATGTTTATCCATGGTTTTCCCTCTTTAATTTTGTATTTCTCTGCTTTTTAGGTTAGGATTTAGGAATTTAGGGTTTGCAATTTAGGCTTTTATTGTTAGAATTAGTTTGTGTTGATTGTACATAATGTTTAGGTTAGGAATTTCGCCCTTAATAGGTATAGTTTCCTGGGCAAATTTCTGTTTTTGTAGAAAATGTTTTCTGGAAATCGCAGAGCGCGCTTAGCGCGGTGACCAGGCTTAGCGCGGTGACTGGGCTTAGCGCGGTCTGCAACATCCTGAAAATTTTTTCTGCTGTGTTTTGCATTTTCTGTTGAATCTTGATGCTTTGGTTGGTTGATTTCTACTGCTGTTTGCATGAATTATTTCTAACGGGCATCTCGGTGTCACTTTTTGTTGATTTTTGTGTTGTTTTTCAGATGGCTCCTAAACGTCAAAGAGTTTCGTCCACCGGAGCTGGGTCCTCAAGACCTAGTTCTTTTGATGGCACAAGATTTCTGGGGCCTGCTCAAGAGGCACGGTACAAAGAGCTCGAGGAACGCAACATTTGGTCCGAGAGAATTATCCGCCTGAATGAGCATGGGCACTACTCTGGCCCTGACGCTATATTGGATAACTACGGGTTGGGTGTTCTATGTGAGCCCCAATCCAAAGTTAACGTTGAGTTGGTGCGGGAGTTCTACGCTAATGCCATTCCCACAGAGGGGCGTGAATTCCAGTTCACCTCTTTGGTGCGAGGAAAGGTGGTGTCATTCTCTCGCTCCGCAATCAATAGTTTTTTGGGAATCAATTGGACATCCCCAGAAGATGATTTAGATGTTTACCATAAGCACCTGGCTCGTGGTAATTGGGATCACGATATGTTAAGGAGAAAGATTTGTTTATCCGGGCATTCCTATGAGCTTAAGCGAGCTGGCCAACCTCTGAAATTTAATCGGTCCAGCCTCAAAACAAGCGCCCGTGTTCTAATGTGTGTGGCGTTGTACAACTTGAGACCGCGAAGCCACACCTCCTCAATCCCCATGGAAACCGCCGACCTCATTGCTTTCATGCTTGATCAAGCACAAATAGATTTCAGCCGATTAATTGCTAATGAGTTGAAGAGGGTTGCATTAAGCTATACCTCCAGGGAGGAGCGTATAAAATGTGCCCTTACATATCCTGGTTTGATCATGGGACTTCTGAAGAGGGCCAGGGTTGTGTTTCCTACTGTGGGGCACCTCACGATAGATGGGGTCATTGACGATAGTTATTGTGACCGCTATTGTAGGGCCTCTGATAATAACCCTGCGGCCCGGGCTGTTCCTGTAGCTGCTGCACTTCCTTAAGCCGGTCCAGGAGAAGAATGGAACCGACAAATGTATTTTTCTCATCAGCGAGAATTTATGTTCATGCACGAGAGCATGGAGCAACTGGCGTTGCAAATTAGAGAGTCGGGAGTGGATCATTTCACTTGTACGAGCCAGCATTTGAGAGATTATGCCAGTTGGCCCGGGGTCGGGCCAAATGCAGAGGAGGAGGTAGCTGATGCAGATGGTGATGAGGATGAGGAGAGTGATGATGAAGGAGATGGTAATTTTGGTTCGGAGACTCCGGGAGATTCCATTTTGGAGGCTTCGGACTGATGTTCTTTTATTTTCTTTGTTGTTATTTTAGTTCTTTATGGTTTTTAGTTTTTGTTTTTGTTTCTTTTCTTTTAGACTTAGTTGGATTTTGTTGGTTGCCATCCTTTATAGGATGTGCTTGTAATTCCAAATTTTGCATTTTGTAGGCAAAGTGCCTAAGTACTATTTTTTAATTTGAAACACCATTTTGGGGTGTCTTTTATTTTATTTTATTTTTCTTTATTTTATTTTAAGATTATATGTTATTTAATTTAAAATTGTACTTCTTTTGGTTTGTCCCGATTTTTCAACGGTACTCAAAAGCAAGTAAGTGTGTTTCACCAAAAGTGATGGTGATGATATAATTCTCAACTCGATCCACAATTAAGGTACATTTTTAATCGTTTTGTAGAATATTAACATGTCTATGAAATTTGTGCTTTATGCAAAATATCTTGGCATGTACATAAATAAATTTGTGTTCACATTCGAATCATTAGGACTTAAACCACAAAGGTGAGAAACTTTCCACCTTATACCAAATATTGAGTGTCTAATAGTTATGTTAACTCGTGTGATTCATGTTTAATCTTAATTTGTTTGTGACATTGTGGAAACTTAGAGAGGATCAAGGCAATTTTTTGTGCATTATGAGAAAAACCATCAATTCCAAAAGGGATTCAACTAACCGTGAGTGAGTGAATCTTTGTGAACCCTTTTGAGCTTAAAAATTGTATTTGTGGAATGAATCTATCAAATCAACTAATTGTTAAGTAGGCCACTTAATAGTGTTGATAATCTATGAAAATTCAATGATGATTCATTCTATAAATTTTTCTTGTTTGTGAATATCAACCCATTTTGTTGATTAACCCTTTGAAGAGCATGTTCTTAAATAAAAAGGATTGATAAATTCAATTTGGGGAGGTTGATCAAAAAGAACCTTGAATTGATGACACAATGATCCAAAAGAAAAAAAATATAGAGAAAAGAAAAATACAAAAGAAGAAAAAAATGTGTATATGAAAAGAAAATAAAAAGAAAAAGAAAAGGAGGATCATTGTGTGAGAAATTGAAAAGTGGTTGTGATTAATAAGAAGGAAGTGGGAATGATTTTGTGAGATGCTCTTCATTATCTTTACCCCAATTCGTTTCAATGGCTTTGTACTTAAATATCCCTTGTTTTTAACCTAAGCCAAGCTACAACCCTTGAAAGCCCTTAGTGATCTTTGTTTCCATTTTATTCATTTAACTTGTCTTGATAAATGCATGGATTATTCTGGATGTGCATGACTATTAGTGAGAGTGTTTAGTCCTTTGTAAATATTGCATTTTGTTCTTCAAGATATTGAAGAAATCTTTAGGTGATTCAAGTGTGAACATGTCTTTTGTTTTGTCTACATGTATCGATATATTGTGTTTAGAACTTAATTCATATCCATGTTGTGTTTCGAAGAAGCGATTAATGTGTATCTATGCCGGGTATGTTGAGTTTGAACCATCCTTCTTGTGTTGAGTTACATGCTTACATTTTGATTCTTCTTGCTTTGTGAGTTTTTGACTTTTGTTTGAGGACAAACAAAGAAGTAAGTTTGGGAGAGTTGTTAAGGACCAAATTATGGATATTTTGTACATGATTTTGTGGTCCTTTACAATGTCTTTTAATTAATTAGTAGTATTTAGTAAAGTATTTTGGTTTAATAATGTTTCTATTTAAATTTTATTTATAATATATTATTTAACTTAGTTTACATTTGAATTGTAGGTTTTTAATATTGATTCCCTCAAGCTTGGATTCAGGGAAACTTGAAGAGCTCTTGGGATGTTTCTTTTTGAAGGAATATTTGGAAGAAGAAGCATGCTTCAGGTCACGCTCAGCGCAGTAGCAGCATGAGCGCGCTTAGCGCGGGTAACCGGGCTTAGTGTGGTCTGCGAAAATCAGAAAAAGGACAGACCCATGCTTTCACCTTTTTAGCTCACCAACTCTCTGCTTTTCCAGCTGGCTTGGGCTGTGCAAAAAGGGGATATCACTTCTTCATCATTAATGATCATTGTTGTAATTTTAGGGCATAGAAAATACAAATAAAAAACATTTCTCTTGTTGATTCTTCTTCTATGTTCATCTTCTCCAACAATCTTGTAAGCAAAGCAACCATGAAAATGAGTAGCTAAGCTCTTTTTGTGTCAAGATTAGAGGTAGTTGATCTAACTAGTATGTATCTCTTTTAATCTCCTTGTGTAATGAACATGGTTGATGATTTATATATGTTGAATATCTTTGTTCTTCTATCTTTTTATGCTTTGAATCATGATTGAAAAAGGATGCTTCAAAGTAGACCTAGGATATTCATCCACTAATGAACAAATGCTATGAATAGATTTGTGAGTTAGTGTTTACAAGTATTGAGCTTCATATTATCATGTCAATAGTTGTGGTGAGAAATCATTCAAAGATTAACATGATAACACTCACAATCTTGGTGAGAAATCAACAAGATTGAGAGGATACATATTTATAGCAATCATCAACTAGTTCATCACTTGGTTAATAGAATATATATGAAATTAGGTTAATGAAACTAATCTTGACATGCTTCCATCATTTGAAAACAAACTCAAACTCTCTTGAATCCAAATCATAACTCTCTTTTGAAAAGGATTTTAAAGTTGTTACTTGAAACTCATGATACTAGTAGTTTAGGAAACAAACCCTTGTGTTACTAACATCTTAAAATACGCTTTACTATTGAAAGACTACGATACAACACCAATCCCTGTGGATACGATAATTAAAAATACTTGTTCGTGGATTATCACTACAACATCCATCTAGATTGAAAATAACTATCTTTCTCCAACAAAATGGATGGAATAAAGTAAAGTAGTAGTAGTTGAAACAACATCCTTAGTATCAAGTAAGGGTTTAACTATTGACAAACTTTACAGCTAGCTAGAAATCCATGATTTGGGGTAAACTAGAAGATTCTACAAAATTCTAAGTAGCAGTAATCAGATCCAACTGTGTAAATTTATGAAAAATGGAAGAATAAATAAAGATATAAACAACACAAATGTAAAACACAAGAAAACCATCATATTGAAAGATTATTAGGTAATGTTAAGAGCAAACTAAATTGTATTATAACTTATAAGTAATTTGAGAGAGAATGTTGTCTGCAGAATGCTTCTTGCACCAAACAAAGGAAAATGTTCTCCAAACATTGTATATTAACCAACGTACTAGAAAGATACTTTTGGTAATTAATCTTACTCCGAAGTCTTCACAGAACCTCTTCACACATAAAAAATTGCTTATTCAAACAACCATTCATTTATTTTAAACAACTACATAATTATCACTTAAACTTACAGAAAATACTAAATACAATCTATTTTTGTGTCAGCAACCAAACGTCCAGTTTTCCATGCACTACCCAGTAATTTTGGAGTGATTGTTAGACAACAGACACTGAAAAGAAATATCAAAGGACAAATAGACAGCCTGCTATTAGATATATATCTTTTGTTGCTTCTAATATGTGTTTCTAAGAAATCAAGTACTTACTGTGTTTGAAGTAATACTGCTAGTAACTCATTAGAACAATGTCTTATAACAAACTCTCATAATAGAATTGAACTCTAAAATTATATTAACTTCTTTAAGAGATTTCATATATAAGATTATATAAAGGTATCAGTGAATCTCTACGCATATCTAAAACAAAAAGCCTTTGGATAAGCCAACTCAATGGCATCCTCTTCAAATTTTGTTCATATTTTTGGTTTTATTTTAATACTAGGTGTTCTTGTCTCTAGAAGTGAAGCTAGACCAAGACCATTCTTTGTATTTTGTGATTCTCTTGTTGACAATGGAAATAACAACATTTACTAACATTTGCTCGTGCCGATTCTCCTCCATACAAAATCGATTATCCAACTCGTAAACCAATCGGTCGATTGTCTAACGTATTCAATATTCTCGATCTTATCAGCTAAGTTACAAACTCTTTTTAAATTACAAAGATGATTCTCTACTGAATACCATTCATTTCAATGTTGTCAATCATATATAGCAAAAAACAATTGTATACTCATATTCCACTAAAAAACAGTGCTATAATGCTGGTAGTTGCTATTTGAAAACATGTTGGAAAGAAAGACATTTTGCTGTTGAGACATTTTCACAAACAGTTTGTGAGTGAACATAGAGATTAAATAAGATGAAAAATGGAAGTTGATTTTACGAAAACTAGAGAGAGAAGAGTACCTTTATTCTGTGATGGAAAAAAGTTGACAGCGGTGCAAAGGGGTTGACGGCGGCAATGACGGTGGAGGTGAAGCTTTGCTGAACGGAAGATTTGACTTTTGTATAGATGAAAAGATGAAAAGCAGTATCTGAAAGTTTTTGAAATAAATTAAGGGCTTTCAATGGGGCTAAAAAAAATGCATTATGAAGAGGGTCTAAAATTTTGGGGCCTAAAATAAATTTCAATAATAAGGGGCTTCATATATTAGGGCTTTATTAGGGCCAAATAGTTATGGCTTTTAAATATAGGGCGGGCTTATTTGACAGCTCTACTCAAAGGAAGTAAAAATCCTTAAAACAAGTGAGTTTCTTATTCCACCCCATAACCTTCTTGTGCACCACGTGAATTTTCTAAAATGCCCCTAAAAACTGGAAATATACTTCCGGTTTGCACCCTATATCATGAAAATCACGTTGAATAGGGTTGAATGTAAACCGAAAGTATACTTTCGATTTTAAACTATATGTAATTTTTAAATAAAGCGTGTATATGAGATTAAATTTGAAATAAATTCTTAATATTATACTATTTAGTTTGGAACCGAAAATATATTTTTGATTTTCATTCAAATATTTTAAAATACAGTACGTACTGGAAGTATATTTCTAATTTTAGAAGATATTTTGAGAAATGCATAGGATTTAATTTCACCCCATGGAGTGGATTAAGAAATCCAATAAAATAATGTGCATCGAGAATGAAAGAAGAGATAGGATTTTGTCAATGTAACGAACGTATGGAGAACGACCTAATTTTCTAGAGGTATTGATGAAGGCAGACTCTCAAGTAACGTCATAAAAGTGCACATCAGGGATTAAAATTGGATATATGCCCTAACATGTGTAAGAAACATTCTACGGTTACATTTTAAGAAATAAAAAACTATTTGAGAATGGAAAAGCGCCAAGACTATTCTTATTATGAATGGAAAACTTCAATGTGGAAATAAGTTTGATAGATCAAATAAATTTAACAAATATCATATACAGTGAAGCCTACAAACAAACAACATATATTGAGTTTGGGCCGTTCATGGTACCGTTTTGTTAGAAAATTGAACCGAACCAAACCGAATCATTATATAAGATTATTCGAACCATACCGAACTGTTTCATTTTTTATAGAACTGAACTGAACCAAAAGTTTTGGTTTGGTACAACGGTTTGGAATTTAGAACTGGACCAAACCATTATAAGACAATTTTTTTCAAACCAAATCATTTGTTTAATAACAAAAAAAATTGATATTTTTTATTTTAAAAAAACAATCAACTTTTTTTATTTTCGAAAAAAACTGATTTTTTTTTATTTTTAAAAAAACTGACTTTTTTATTTAAAAAAATTATTTTTTTAATTTTTGAAAAAACTAACTTATTTTTTCTGAAAAAAATTATTATATTTTTATATATATTCAGAAAAACTGACTTTTTATTTTAAAAAAATCATTTTTTTTTTAATTTTTAAAAAAAGTCAATTTTTAAAATTTTCAGAAAAAACTGATTTTTTTTCTAAAAAGTCAATTTTTTTATTTTTTAAAAAAATCAATTTTTTTTTTATTTTTGGAAAAAATTGACTTTTTTATCTAAAAAAATTATATATTTTTTTATTTTCAGAAAAATTAACTTTTTTATTTAAATTTTTGAAAAAAGTCAACTTTTTATATTTTAAGAAAAAACTGAATTTTTTGTTTTTCGAAAAAAATTAAATTTTTTTATTTTCAGAAAAAACTAACTTTTTTTATTTTCTGAAAAATTGACTTTTTATTTAAAAAAAATCATTTTTTTTTATTTTTGAAAAAGTCAAATTTTTTTTTATTTTTAGAAAAAAATCCTTTTTTTTTGAAAAAATTCTATTTTTTTTTATTTTTGAAAAATATTTTTTTTATTTTCTAAAAAAGTGATGTTTTTTTAAAAATAAATTAACTATTTTTTAATTTCGGGAAAAAACTAATTTTATTATTTTCGATTTTGTTTTTTGAAAAAAATCAACTTTTAATTTTCTAAAATAAAATTCAATTTAGATACTAAAGTATTAACTGTTCGGTTCGGAACTACGTTGAAATTGGTTAATTGCTTAACGGTTCGGTTTTAGAATCATTACTAAAATATAAGTTCAATTTACTAACCATTAATAATGATTCAGTTTAGTTTATAATTTTTTGAACAGCCCTATCTCGAGTTAATCCACAAGTCCTACAATGGCATCATAGTAGAATTCTCGAGAGACAATGCAAAATTCATGAAGTTCCTTCTGGAGAATGGAAAATTTTACATAAAACATGCATATTATCTGATGGCTAGACAATTCTATGTCAATAGATAAAATAAGAACCACAAAGGTATGGATTATGATAAAAATTCTATTTTACCAAAAGAATAAAGAGAGGATGTAAGGTCCTAAAGTTGGATCCATAAAAAGACAACACTCATAGGTCATAACCTATTAAAAAGGTAAAGAAGTTGAAGATACTAGGTTAGGGAAAGGTGGCAAAGATTAGTAACCAGTTAATAATTTAGGAGGAATTCACCATAACTCAAACAATAAAAACAAAATTGGACTTATTTGTGTAGGGTATGAAAAAATGTCCAACATTAATCCTAAGGAAGTTTTTCGTCATTTATCTACTGATCACATTATTCAAAGAATGGAACAAAATAATATGAAAGAGCATGGGAGGATGAAATTTCAATTCATAAAGAGACCCAAAAGCTTCCATAGACGACTTTATCAAAGATACTATATATATTGTGGTTGGCCAAAATCGAGAAGGTAAAGAAATGAAACAGTGAATGTGTACAACTACAACAATATGAATAATTAATGTCTTGAGGATCGTATCCACTACCAAATATATACATATTGGTATATGAAAAATCATGTTTCCAAACCCTAAGTTTCCTAGACGTTTGCTCAGGGTACAATCAAGTTTTTATGAACTTCACAAATGCACCAAAGATGACCTTCATGATAGAGGAACCAAATTTCTACCATTAGGTCATGGTTTTGGATTAAATAATTCAAAATCCACCTATCAAAGATTGATGGGAAAATTCTTCACAAAAATATTTATGGGGGAATACATAGAAATACATATAGATGACATAATCATTAAAACAATAGGTACATAATCTCATTTTAGAGACTTGAAAATAATCATTGAACATGTGTTGTACCCCAAAATTTACCCTTTTCATTTAATTATTTCTGATTTATAATTGCATCATCATAAATATACATGCATAACATTGATCACATGGTTACCAAGTTCTAAGCATCTTAATTTGTGGAAGAAACTGTGCGTTTCGGCTATATCAGATCATTTTTTGAATCAAAATCGATATTTCTCAGTTCGTGTGTTTAAAGCAAGATTTTATGGACAGAAAGTTATTTTGGTTTGGTTCCATAGGCATTGGGATCACTTCAATATATTCTCCAATTTATCTGTTCAGATCGGAGGCCGTTTCGTCAAGAAAAAGACTTAATATGTTCGTTTCTCAATAAAGTGAATTTTGGATTTTTGGTGTGTTTCGGGCGCTCCAGAGGGCATAACTCTCAGCTCGTCGGATATTTTCTGATCCTTTTCGACTTACAAGTCCTTCTCACTATTATCTACAACTTTTTTTCACAAGTCAGAAGCAAATTGTGTGAAGAAAGTCCTCAAAGAAATTGATCTTTCAAGTGGAATAAACTGAATTTTAGTGTTGTACCGTGTTCTCGGTGCGCTAAAAAGTTCATAACTCCTAGATGGAACATCGAAACTGAGTGGGACCGATGTATAAAATTCTATATTGAAGTCCTCTCCGACTTTCATTCTAAAGTCCAGAGCCAATTACTTACCATTTAAGAGCAGTTTTTATTCTTTGGAATTGATTTTGAGACGAACCGAGCAATTTTCATCTGATATGTGAAGTTCGAAAAATCATATTTCGCTCAATTTTTATCGAAATAAGGTGGGATCAGTGCCAAAAGTTCAAACATTCCGTGGTATTTATTTGTTACGAAGACCCCGCGATCGGATTTTGATCAGAAGACCCTCGTTCGAGGCAATTTCCCTGAAGAGCGCAATAAAAATTCTACACGTGTCAGACTCCTGAAAAGTGTGCTGAAACTTCAAAAATTCGTATCGCCTGGACTGTTCTTCCAACTGAGTCGAAACTTTGACTCGTGCTAGCAATTTCGCGTTCGGGACATTTTTCGTTTAGAGTATGACTTTAAATTTCGCACGAATTTGGCTGTTTTGGGCTGTATACGAAAATATTTCGGATAATCGCGATTTGAGCTTAATGGTGGATTCAAGGCACTCCAAGGCCCAATTATTCACACTATAAATATATTTTCCCCTTCATAAATTATACACACAATCATTTGCTAAAATTTTCTCTCCTAATCCTCTCAAATCAAATCAAGGAAAAAGCCAAAAATTCAAACCTTCCTTCCCTAGTCTAACCGAGATCAATCGGCCTCCTCCCTATGTTCATCCGAGCGCCACCCTGCCACCACCATGCCGACCTCCTCCTCTGGCCAGACCCCCTTCATTCCGACCTCTTTCGCCCGACCACTCCCATTCCTCACCCGACGCCTACTGTACGATTGGACGCCCCTTCTCACGCGACCGGTCCGTCGCGTTTCTCTTCTCCTCAAACGGTCTTCCGCGCCATTTTTCCCTATTCCGGCCAAGGCTACTGGACGTCCAGCCCTCCCTTATGCCTCCTACAGCCCGGCCAACTCCTCCTCCTCCATAGGAAGCTCGGTTTTGAGCTCCTTCTTCATAGGAAGCTCTTCTTCTTCAATTTCTCACCAAATCAAGGTTTTCCTCTTCCGATTTTCATAGATTCAAGGATTATTCTCCGATTACTCATCAATTGGTGCTTCAGTTTGGTATTATTTTCAACAATTTAGCTTTGATTCTCTGATTATTCATCAAATTCAAGTCAAACTTCAAGAACAAGTAAGTAGCTTATTTAATTAAGTGCTTATTTTAATTGATTTTCCGATTTTGACTTTTATTGAAATTGAATATTGGAATTGATTGAATTACATGTGTTGATTCTGATTCTTGAATTTTTGCTTGTGAATTCTTTGATTTGAATTCGATTTGTGAATGTTATTGTGTCGGTGTGAAGAAAAATAGTACATAGAACATACATACACTTGTGTAATTATTTTTTTTTGCATTTAAGTCACTTTAATTAAACTTTTGCATCACCTATCACATGCTCATGCATTAGAGAGCATTTAGGTTGATAATTTTCATTGAATTCATGTGAATTAAGGCTTAATTAGTGAACATAATTGTGTCGAAATGTAGTTTTAGGTGCATTTTGACTCGTAGGTAGCATTTGCAGTATACATATGCATTTATACACACATTTAGATCATATATTGCATCTTCTTGCATTGACCTACAAACATGTCAACTAATTGAATTGAATTCATGTGTCGAAACTTGACTTTGATGATATTAAAGTGTGTTGGTGTCTTATTTTCATGCACATTTTCATGTGTTTATGGATGCATCTTTAATCATTTAATTCAAGCATCCGAACATGTTGAATTCTCAATTCGAATTGATTTTAATTCATGTTTAGCATAGTGTAGATAAAGTAATCACCTCATTTTCACATTATATGCCTTACATCTACATTTCATTCATGAACATGTTGCATTTTCATTCATAAATACATATTAAATACATGTTTCAATGTGAATTTTTGCGTCCTTTTTGATTCAAACTTCAATCACTCTTGTGCATAACTTGCATCTTATTTTGTTTTGAGTTGTTGAATACATGTACATGAATTAAATCCAATTCATTTCTCATTTCAAAACCAAAACAAAAGTGAATTGGAACTTAATTCGGTACATGAATTTTGGTGTTCCATAAGCCTTTTTAGGCGATTTTGTGCATCGAAACCCATTTTTCATCAAAGACCCAAGGTAACGATAGTTGTTCCCAATGTTTTGGCATGTTTTAAAACCATTGGTGATGGTTTCGGAACCAAATTTCAAGTTCACCATGCCTAAAACGCCATCTCTTCCCCGTTACTTTAAGGTCCGAAAAACGTCGCTTCCACTCGAAATTAATTAAAACCGATCACATTTTTGAATTCGTTGACGTTTTTGAAAGCAACCATGCTATTCTTAATAGATTCTGAGAAGTTGACTTTTTCGCTCCGATTTCGGAAAAGCACTTTCCCAAGCCGATTCTTGTGATTTTATTTCACTTTTTACATGCTTATATTGATTTATTATCATATATACTATCGTTTTTGCATTCGGTGCTTTCTTTCTAGCACTTTCTTTGTTAATTCTGACACTTTATTTCATGTGCGAGGTACATTGAGCATTTATACTTGAGATTTTGATCTGTAGCATCCTTATCTTGTGCATGCACGCATGCGTGTGCATTCTATTGTCTAGTTGCTTGGATTTTCACATTTCTTGCAGGTTCATTTGGTTCGAGCGTGTACGAACGCACATTCTAATGTTTTTTTGCGTACGAATGCGAATCCTATTGTCTGTTTGTTTGGATTTACACCTTTCTTGCAAGTTATCCAATTAATTTGAATGTGTACGAACACATTCTTTTGCTTGTTTGCATACGAACACACATCCTATTGTCTATTTGTTTGGATTTACACCTTTCTTGCAGGTTATCCAATTGTTTTGAATATGTACGAACGCATACTCTATTGCTTGTTTGCGTACGAACGCGCATCCTACTGTCTACTTGCTTGGGTTTTCACCTTTCTTGCAGGTTTTATGATTCGAATGTGTACGAAGGCACATTCTATTGTTTGTTTGCGTATGAACGCGCATACCATTGTCTGCATTGTGATTTCTTGCAGGTTTATCTTGTTTCGAATGTGTACGAACATACATTCTGACACCTTGTTTGCGTACGAACGCACAACCTTTGTCTGTTTGTCTAGATTATAATCTCCTGCAAGTTTATTTGCCTAGGATGTGTACAAACGCATATTCTGACCATACTTTGATTCTGCAGCGCATTACTCACCAGTTTCATTACTGCTTGGCAGCAATACTTGAGGTTTTCTGGAGTATTTTTAGTTTGCTATTGCTTACGGATTGTTATCTGTGTGGTATTTGCTATACCTTTTTATCGCATTCTTTTACCGCTTTTCTAGAGAGCATGATAAGTAGAGTTTTACCGCTTTCCTTGCCATGAGAAGTAGGAATAGAGATGCATGATGGGGCTTCAATAGTTGGAGCATGTTCAGGAACCTCTCTGGTTTATTTAAAGACCCGTTAGGGAGATTTTGTTTGTTACTTGTGTTTGGTTTGTTTAAAATCCTCTTCCGTGCATAGGGAGGTGCTCCAGGTCGTGTGTTTACTTTTGTGCTTGCGTATGTCATGAGTGGTTAGGAAAACTGCTAAGCGGCACCACCAAATAAAAACCCTCTTTGATGAGATCTACAGGTGTTGTATATGATGATGATATGATGGGCACGCGGAAAGGGTTCACAATCAACCCACGCACAATTCTAGTTTGTATCAGCTCAGAACACGCGAATCGTGTTGCTTCTATTATCGAGTCAATAATAAAAGTGGCAAGAGTTCCCTATTCTGACTCTCCACGCCTTCTCTCGGGGTTCACACTTGTTGCTTTGATACCCACACTCATTGTTCTTCACACTTGACAATTCATGTCATGTTGTGATACCTATCTCGAGAATTGAATGTGTCGGCTCCCGGTTGACTCCAGTATACTCGTTACCGTCACAGGCTATGGTACTTCCTTCTTTTCCTGCGCATGTGTGATCATTTTTCTGTGCATTGCACTACTTATGTGCTTCTGCCAAAGCACTTTCTTGCTTCATCCCTTTGCATCCCTTGGTTCTACAACCAAGACGTATATAAGGATAGCTTCCCTTAGGACCGCTCCGTTAGGATAGCTCTCGAGCCTAGACATTACGATTTTCATATTTTTCATGTCAACATAGGTAGAGATTCCCCTTCATCCTAAACCTTAGGTCCAACTTTGCATGATAACATTAGGGAAGAACTAGTTAGTCTACCTTTACATGTTTTCTTGTTTTTTTTTGCATCTTGGCATATAATAAAACTAAAACTTGTGAGCCGAACTACGACGCTTTGACTTTCCCATTGCAACTCATTTTTGAAGAAAATTCAATTCTCTACAACTTCATGTCTCACATGCTTGGGCAGAAAATGCTTCATTTGGAAGTTATGGATCAAAACATTACAAGTCCTTTTAAAAGTCAACAAAAAGTCAGGAAAGAAGTGTTCATGAGCATGGAAACTCCAATGAAGATGAAACCAAAGAGGCTATTTAGAGGACATCTTGAGATTTCTAAAAAGTCCAAGAACACCCAAAAATGTTAAAAATTGAGCAAGATACACCTTTCACAAGTTGAGCATTTTTGAGGAGGTGCACAAAGAGAAATACTTGACAAAACCAAATTTTTTGCAAATGGGCCTAACTTTTCTTGATTCAAACATGTTCCTTAGCTGAATTGGAACCTCCAAGCCCAAGGCCACGAATTTATCTTTTATTTTTTTATTTATTTTGGATTTTTAATCATTTAAAAGCCAATTTAATTAAAATAAAAGATAGAAAATCAAAGATTAATTGCAAGGTGGATTTTCTCTCATTCTTGAGGTCCAAGCAAGCCATACAAGCTGTCAATTTTGAAATTTCATTGATTGGAAAAGGAATTGAATGAGATTTGATCAAAAAAGGTAATATTTGGTTTCATTCCAAATCAAATATTTTCTCATTGATTGACATATAATTTCTTCATAATTCTTGACCTAATTCACTCTACTATAAGTACATGTTGCATCCACAAGCACAAGAGACGAAATTCTGGCCAAAAAGAACCCTACAAACGGGGAAGAAGATGATCTTCGTGCGCGTTCTGGTGTCTAGTAATTTATTTCGCTTATGTTGCTTTTGTTTCATTCCACTAACACAAACTGCAGGTTGGCTCAGTGGTAGGCAGCGCGCGCGTTGAAGGAAAGGGCTTGGGTTCGATCCCTGGCCTTGTCTAATATTTTTTACACTTTCCAAAAACTAACACTTTTTCTTATTTTCTCCATATTTTTCCTTTTAATTTAATTTCTTTTCAAACAATTTTCTAATGCATCAAAAAATCACTAAAAAAACTTTCTTTTTGCATTTAGGACAGAAAAATATTTATTTAATTTTTGACATAAAAATTAATATTTTTGCATGCATATTTTAATTAATTGTTAATTAACTATAAAATTGACCTTTAATTACTTTTCTTTACTAAAACCAATCCAAAAAATTCCCAAAAAAAATTGTTTTATCATCTAATTAGGATTACTAACCTAAAGACTTTTTCCTAACTCAAAAATCTTTTTTAACTAACATATTTTTGCTTATGCGAATTTCTTTTCTTTTCCGATTATTATGTATCTGCTTCTAGGTTGTAATAGTTAGGATTAATTTTCTCGCATTTCTTTTTTCAAATATTATGTAACTGCTCATGGGATGTAATAGTTTAATTAGGATTTACTTTTCGCACTCCTATATTATATAACTGCCCCAAAGCCATGTAATAGCGTACGATTTTCTTTCCGCACTTTACTTTCCGCAATTTACTTTCCGCACCCATATAAACTGCTAGTAACTAGGCGTGTATGGAAAGATAAAAAATGAACATAGATCACTTCTAATTTCAAGATAACATATCTGAATTTAACACACTCTCTTCACACATGCACCCCCTAGAGCATTCTGTCTCGTTGTCTTACGAAACAAATGGTCAAGTCCCTCGAACGTAGAGTATAACACCCTAAAATTTTTAAAGCATTATTACTACTATCGCTATTCCTAAATAATTTATACGTGTTTTTATTAATAGTATATATTAAATAATTTATTTTTTTTGAGTGAATTTATGAAAAATAACTTTAAATATAAATCATAATATTTCTTAGTATATTATGCTGAAAATTTGAAGAAATTTTTTTTTTCTTCCGAAAGTTTACACCGTAAATTTCTCAGCTGTACAAATTTATAATATTTATATTTATATTTGAATATCACAAAAAAATTAAATAAATATAGATAGTATGTATAATAATTAATTATTATAAATATTACAATTAGTATAATAATAATAATAGTAAAGAATAGTTATAGGATGGGAGTTACAGTTTGATAACTTGTCATAAGGGTACGTGTACATTTGTTTACCAAGTGATATAAAGTTTCCTTTACTGTATACATGAGCATGCTGTCAAAATTTGCACCAAGTAAGATCATACCACCCATCTATAAATAGCCAATGTATGTTTAGATTACCACTCACACAAAAAAATTAAACAAAGTCTAAGGCTAAGTAGTAGCAGCAAGTGAAGTAGTTACTGAGGTAAAGAAATTACTTCTTTTCATTCTGGTTTATAAATATAGATAAGTATGACACTATAGATACATATACACTTATATAATTATTTGGAAATCAGTATGAAAAATATGATTTCTATTCATTTTCTTTTGAGAAATATTTTTCTTAAAAAAAAAAAAAATTAGAACTTAGTGATGTAATAATGTTATACCAAGTTTTGAATTTTTAGAATTATCATTACAAAAATTTTAAGTATTAATTAGTTATTGTATGATATGTAATATTTTTGTATATATCATACGTAGTTATGTTTCTTCAATTAATATATTAGTTTTTATTTAAAGAACAAAATAACATAAGTATTAATTATGGATTATTTTAATTCATATTCTGTATAATAAATTAAGTTGTTAATATAGGTTCTTAGTTTTATTAAATATAAACAGTATATTTATAATATATCTTATTTATTTATTTATCTTAGAAAATTAAAATTAAAATTATTTATTTATTTCAAAAATACGTATCATGTGAAATTAGTATGTGTGTGTATCAGAATAATTTAAAATTAACTAGCTCATTAGTTAATTCTTTTATCCTTTAAATTTAACACTTGTTAGAATTTTTAATATTTAAGATGAGTAGTTGAAATGTAGTTATGTTATTGAGTAAATAGGTATCTGGGAAGTGATTACTCAAGTAGATTGAAAAGCTCAAAGGTAAGGGGATTTACTAATAATAAGTTTCGATGAGCACCAGAAACGTGATAATTGTATATATAGTATTAGTTATAATTAGGAACTCATGATATTGACAATTTTAGATTTTATATCAAATATGTGTTTTTGAAGTGGATATTAATGGTATTGGTGAGGTGATTATTAATTGTGGTAAACAAAGTGAAGAAATGTATAAAGAATTTACTAACCACTTAATTAAAGAGAAAAACAGGTTGTTTCTTATAATACGATGAAGTATATAAGACTGAGGATAGGTTCGGTTGGGTCGACTACAGACCTTCTGGGGATCACATGTGTTTTGAACTCCTACCAATGGTCAGTGATAGCCACTATGACCGGAGGAAATCATAATACCCGACACAGTGATACCTGATTGTACATGACTATCTAAAATAAGGTGTAGCGCTCATGCCAGAATGGTTGGAGTAGAAGTTGGATATCTACTCATTGCAAAACAATCATGATATGGAAGTTGAAACGACCTTACGCTCATGTTGAAATAGATGTCTCCATGGAGTAGGGTCAAACTAGATGATTAAAAATTTACACTATACTACCAATAAAAATATGGATTTTTATTTTATCATGACTAACATTTGTCTTGTGATTGTTGACAGGATATTCTATATTCTTAATGGATGAATGCTTTTGTGATTAAATGATTCTACGTGACTACTTTATTTTGTTTATATATGTGAAATTGAATTAATTAATATATGATGTTCTATTTAGCAAAATATTGCATATAATTGTATAATATTATTTGTAACCTTGTGTGATCATCACGATGTAAACTTGTGTACGAGTATTTCATCCCTTACATTATAGATGATGATGGAGGAGCCGCTGGATCATTTGGGTACGTGGAAAATTGAGTGTCTCGAGGAACAGGGGGATGCAGTTTGGGAAATTGATAGGAACGCCCAAACTTTAAAGTTTACAGTACATGTAAGAACTACCGAAGGAATAAGAGGACTAGCTGTTTCCTCCATTACACATCACATCACTTTAGAATTGGTACTGCCAATGGAAAGGATGATTAGAGCACTCACATTAGAAAGTGTTGGGGAGAATTCTACCTCTGCATAGGGGACCTAGGCCTCGCAACCGTCCTTCTCCACATGTTAGAGTTCATGGTCCACATGTTCCACAACATGATAATGCTGGTGCAGGTGAAAATGGATTTGCAAGGAATGGTCGTGTTGAATCAGAGGAAGATCCTTCCGAATACTTAGGAGATAGTGGTGTCAATGGGGATTTCCCCAATGGACACTAATGGCATGGTGATGTGTGACTCTTAGTGGTGGAAAGTTTAGGAACCATTTTGGGATAGCTTGTAGACTAGATAAGTCTATGTTCCTAGACTTTTATTTTGATAGTACTAACTTCGAATGATGTGAATATAACTATGACTAAGGTGTTGTCTTGCAAGTGATATAAGATTAATTATCTAGGTTTGGTGCTTGTATAATATGTAAGCCTATAGGCAAATTAATTAGTATTGGTGTGTATTGTAATATAATGTATAATATAAGTGTGTAGTTGCTTGACTTTAAATTTTAAATTAGCTTCAAATAGTTAAAAAAAAAGGTTTTAATGAAACTAATAATTTTAATGTGTTTTTTTTAAAATAAATATTTAAGATATAATAATATATAAGAAATTTTTGGGGTGTTACATAGAGGTATCCTAGCACCGTTTCCTACAAACATATCATTATAGTCCCTTCGATACAAAGATCATAGTCCCTCGACGTGGCCTACGAATACATGATCTCGTCCCTCGATTGTCGCCTACGAAAAAGTGATGATCGTCCCTACGAATGTGCTAGGATACTCCTACAAGTTGCCTTCTATGACCATCCGATGTCCCTTTGAATGTCTCTTTACATCCAACGAATACGGTTACCTACCAACTAATGGTATGGATAGCGCTATTCTAAAGGAAAGTAAAATAACACGGAAACGACCGTTCTGAGTAGGTAATAAGACTTTTAGTTGCTTGCTCTATCAAAATACTTTTCACACCTCACAGTTTTGTCAAAGTTAAAACACTTTTCAAAAACGAAAAATTTCCAAACACTTCGTATACATTCCAGCGTGAATCATTACGAAGTCAAAGCGAAATGCCTTTTCAAAACATTTTTCAAACACACACACATAAAGCAATTTTAAAGTGAGCTAAAGCAACTAAGAGCCCGTAGATAACTACGGATGAAAAGAGTGCTAATACCTTCCCTTTTCATAACCTTCTCCCTTACTCAGAATCTAACGAAGGTCTTTTTCAGTTCTTTTCACCTTCCCTTAATTGGATAAAAGAAAAGTCGGTGGCGACTCTTGCTATCTGCAACATTTGCGATCAAAAGCAAAACATTCCAAAGTCAGTTCTCCCACCGTATTACAGAATTGGCGACTCTGCCGGGGAGACACCCTAAATAGAGAATATCTTAGGGATTTTTAGATCACTTTACTGCTTTCTGTTTGACTTGTATGCTTTACTTTTAAAGGGTTTCTTGGGTATTATACTTGTGGGGGATCCTACACCCGGATCCAGGTTTCCTTAGGTAAGTAGCAATAAATCGTCGCGACCGTTAGAAGTATACCGAAACGGTCAACATGATGGCTACGTTAGTGCGACACTTTGGATGTCCTGATGCTCCTCATGCTCAAGTTGAGGAAAGTATTTGGCATCTGCGTGGTGTCATCAGCACTAACTCAACTTTTAGAACCCTAATTGACCCATCTTGGCCATTAGAAGGTAGTGAGATGGCCGGCTTTGGTGTAGACTAAGGTTAGTTGATACTCGATGCTACGCTCATTAAGATCCGACTTTCGGGATGTTTCGGTCGACCACTTGGTAGTTGTATTGAAATAAAGCCTACGAGAAAGATCAATGATATGAGATTCCTAGAACACGATTACTACCATAGGACAAGATGAACCCACTCAAACTTTGGTAGGGTAGACACCTATACCTCATGCAAGCCTTAAACCTAGGGATATTGTGTGATTTGCCTGTGCTTGTTAAACATGACATCATGACATCATAACATTGCATATCATTTCTAACCATTTCAAGGACCTAGGGATTTATCTGTGCTCTATTTTGTAGGGATTATGGCTTCCAGAAAGACTATCCGAATCAACTTCATGGGTATACCTTATTAACTCAAAGAATTGGTTTCAGAAATTCCCGATCATGCTCAGTTCATCAAAAGACATGGTTATCTGCTCGATTTGGTTATCTCTGGTTTTGAGGAAGATATGATGCATGTCTTATTCCAGTTCTTCGATCCGAAACACCATTGCTTTACATTCCCAGATTATCAGTTGGTTCCTACCTTAGAAGAGTTCTCTAAGCTACTTGGGATACCTATTCTTGATCAGATGCCATTCACCGGTTCAGAAAGAGCTCCGAAGTACGAAGACATCACATCAGCGTTACATCTAAAGCGGTCAGACATTAAAGCCAATTGGGAAACAAGAAGTGGAGTTAAGGGTTTGCTTGCTAAGTTTCTGATAAAGAAAGCTCGAGAATTCCTCAAAGCTATGAGTTTTCATGCATTTGAAGACATTTTGGCCTTGCTAATCTATGGTTTGGTTCTATCCCCTAATCCGGATCAGTTCATAGACGTGAACTCCATCAAGATATTCCTCACTCGTAATCCTGTGCCTACCTTACTAGGAGATATTCTGCATTCTCTCCACACTCGTACCATCAAGAGACAAGGAACTCTCATGTGTTGCATACCGTTACTTTCCAGGTGATTTATTTCGCACCTTCCTCAATCAGTGATGAAGAACGAGCAAATATTGAAGTGGTCTCAAAGGCTGATGTCACTCTCTCATTCAAATATCCGTTGGTGTCTCTTCTCTCAAAAGGACTTCACTTTCATTGAGCGTTGCGGAGAATTCCCTAATGTACCACTCCTTGGCATAAGGGGAGGTATCACCTACAACCCTTCTCTAGCTCTACGCCAGTTTGGTTATGCTCGAAGAGATGGTCCTCATGATATGCTTCTCAAAGACATTGTGTTCGACTACAACCACGATCTCCAGAACTACCGCCGAAGATTTATGCACGCTTGGGGCATGGTAAAAAAGACTGATACCATGACCTTGGGGCACAAAAATTCCATTCGTTGGGAACCTTACCTCAAATTGGTGCGAGCTCGAGCTCAAAACCTCAGGATGCCATTTCCGCCTATTCTACCAGTGATCATGGAACCTGTTGCTATAGGTGACGAACCCTATACCGTGCTCCATCCCGACATGCCTACTGATTTCGAAGACTTGAAGAGATCCTGGATTCAACTTAAAGAAGAAAGGGATACATTCGAAGCTCAGTGCTATGCAAGCGAGAAGAAGGTACTAGAGTTGACCAAGCTACTACACAAGGAGCTAAACATCAACGCCTACTTCAACACCAAGAGGAAGCGCCCATGGGAGACTTAGAGCTTTAGGATTTTTGTTCTTTTATTTTCCAAACTATCTTTTGTACTTGAGAAAAGAAAAAGAAAAACTAATAAAAGTTTGTTCGTGCTTGTTTAACAAATTTAAATTCCTAAGGTCCTTGAAAACATTGCATTGCATTGCATAAACATCGCATATCATGGCATGACATTTCATAACAAGTACATTGAAGATCGGTTTTCTTATTCTCTCGCTATTTATTTTAGCAGAAAATGGCTCTTGAACAGACTATCAAAGATCTCCAGGCTCAAAATGCTCAGTTCCAAGAAGTGGTCACCAGCTTGGTCCAAGGCAGGAAGACCTGAAGAAGCTCATCGCCAGAAAGAAGAAGGTCATCGGTGTCCTCAACATGGGAAGACGTCACAAGGGTGGACCTAGGGTGGTCAGCCGTTTAAATCTCTTAGACAAGAGTTTTGAAACTGATGAGAGTATAAAGAACAACGAAGAAGGCCAGCGTGAGTTTGAAAACAGAGAAGAAGACTATGAGAACGAGCAGTATTCTCTTGAGGATGACAAATACAAACAACTTGAAGACCGTCTGAATGCTATGGAAAATCTGAAAATGTCCGGGCTGAATTTTGATGATCTGAGTTTAGTTCCTGGTGTGGTGATTCCCTGCAAGTTCAAGGTTCCTACTTTTTCCAAGTATGATGGAATCTCTTGTCCGAAGTTGCATTTGAAGTCCTATGTTCAGAAGATCCATCCTCACACTGATGACAGGAAGCTGTGGATCCATTACTTCCAAGAGAGCTTATCCGGAGCTCAGTTGGAGTGGTATTATCAACTAGAAAGTACCCACATTCATACCTAGAATGACTTAGAAGATGCTTTCTACAAGCAGTACCTGTTAAATGCTGAATTAGCACCCACTCGCATGCAACTACAAAGCATGTCTATGGGTCGTGATGAGAAATTCAAAGAGTATGCTCAGAAATGGAGAGATCTAGCAGACAGAGTTCAACCACCCTTGTCCAATAGGGAGTTGGTTGATATGTTTATGGGAACATTGACAGGCCCATTCTTCAATCATCTGATTGGAAAATCTTCAGCCGGGTTCACCGAGCTGATATTGACAGGAGAACGCATTGAGGCTGGAATCAAGAGCGGAAAGATTCAGGTAGAGTCATCTTCAAATGCTGCGAAGAGATCTTTCGGTGGTAAGAAAGAAGCCAATGCTGTGTATGGTCAGAAAAGCCGTGCCAAAGCTGATCGTACTCAATCTGTGGGGGAAGTTGTGATCTCCAATCTTGCACCAGCACAACCTCAGCGAAACAACGCGCGTAACCAGAACGCGCCACGAAGACAGTTTACGAAGATCAACATGCCATTGTCGCAAGCATTGCAACACATGTTGAAAGCAGAGCTAATTACCTTGAGGGATCCTCCTCAACACATCAACACTTCCTCTCCGAAGTACAATCCTAATGCCAAGTGTGCATACCACTCCAACAACCCAGGGCATGACACCGTCGACTTTTGGACTCTAAAGAACAAGATCCAAGACATGATTGAAGCTAAGGAAATTGAGTTTGATCCTCCTGCCGAAACTCCAAATGTGATCAATGCACCAATGCCTATCCACGGCAAAAGTTCCAATGCTATTGACAAGAACTCTTATGTTTTTGATGTGAACGATTTGACTATTCCTCTGATGACTGTTAAGAAGAATTTGCTGCAAGCCGGTGTCTTTCCAGGATTCCCGGAGAATTGTCGTTGGTGCCCCTTAGCACCTGACGGATGTGCTTGGTTGAGAAGGTGTATTCAATGCATGATGGATAACCGAGAAGTGCTATTTCTGAAACCTTCACCTGTGGAGAACCTGTGTGAAGACATGTCTAAGAATCTGAAGATCGAAGATGTGAGCGAAGCCGTACCAGAAGTATGGGATACCTTGGGGCAGCCAAGTGGAAAGTTTGATTACATGGTGAAGTATACCGTTCCTGAAAGCTACAAGATTCCTATTGAATATGTTAAGGCGACCGGATGGGGAGACGATTTCCCAGAAGACTATGCTGATGTAAACACAATAAGGATCTCCTCTGCTGATCCTACGCCTAGAGTGGCACCTCTCATCATTACTTCTCCTAAACCAGTCCCATATTCCTCTGACAAAGCTATACCGTGGAACTATGGAGCTGAAGTTTATTATCATGGCGTCAAGCAAGACCCACTAACCATCAAAGACATTACAGCTGAAGCTTCTGATCTTGACATTGACAACATCACCGGATCAAGCAAGGTGACCAGAACCGGAAGAGTATTTTCTCCAGAGATCTCTCCTCTAAAAGACACTGCGACTCCAGCTCGCATTCCTGCTATCGAACCAATTCCCGAAGCGCAAGGGAAAGAACCAGTAACTCATCCTGCTCAGACAGAAGTACCAATGGAAGTTGCTGAAGATACCTCCAAGCAAGAAATGGAGGAAATTCTGAAGATAATCAAGAGGAGTGACTACAATGTTGTGGAACAGTTGGGACAAACTTCGTCCAAGATCTCCATGCTTGCTCTGCTACTGTGCTCTGAGGCTCATGATAAAGCCTTGGTGAAGTTTCTGAAGAATGCTCACATACCGCAAGACACCACTACTGATCAGTTTGAAGTTTGTATTGCTAGCCTGGCTTCCATCAACGGTCTAGGCTTCTCTGATGTTGATTTGACTCCTGCCGGAAGGAAACACAATAAAGCCTTGCACATCTCTGTTGAATGCAAGGGCGTTACATTGTCTCATGTTTTGGTAGATACCGGTTCTGCTCTGAATATCCTACCAAAGAATGCTTTCGACCGACTTGATGTTGAAGGATTGATCTTGAAGCCCAATGACATAATTGTGAGAGCTTTTGATGGTTCTAAACGAATAGTACTTGGAGAGCTCATTCTACCAGTTAAAGCCGGTTCCCAGACTTTTGACTCCACTTTCTTTGTCATGGACATCCGTCCAGCTTATTCTTGCCTACTTGGACGCCCTTGGATACATGGGGCAGGCGCTGTTACCTCTACCTTGCATCAGAAGCTGAAGTACCTCGTGAAAGGGAAAATTGTTACAGTATGCGGTGAGGAGGAGTACATGGTAAGCCATCTGCAGTCATTCAGATACCTCGAAGTGGAAGGTGAATTCTTTAAAACTCCCTGTAAAGCTTTCGAGACAGTTCCAAGAGTCATGCCTGTTGAATCCCCTGTCACTCCTGAAGTTACACAAGTTCCGCCTAGGATGGCCTCACTGAAGGATGCTCAAGCTGCAGTTGAAGAAGGAGGTAGTACTATTTGGGGTCAGCTCTCCGATCTTTCTTTCAAATATGAAAAGAACGATTTAGGCTTCACCACCAAAGGTCAGAAGATGATACGCCGCGAACGTGCCGACAAACTTCCCTTCCACATCAGCAAAAATGAAGTCCATGCTATAGAAGACGACGACAGCGACTTCGACGTCAGCGATTGGATCTTCCTAACTCCCGACAACGGACTCAACAATTGGAAGACCGAAGACGTCATACCAATCTCCTTTAGACAGGAGTAATTTCTTTTGTTTTCTGTTATGCTTTTTGTTTTTATTTACGTTCAGACTTTAAAACTCTAAAGCCTTATGCCTTGTCTGGGGCATCACGGCTCGTTTGTGAGGGTTATTATCTGTCATTTGCATATTTTCATTCAATAAAATCATTTGACTTTTGCATTTAAGTGTTGTTTTCGTTCTTTTCTTTTACTACCCCTTCAAAAAGCTATGTGTTCTTACACACACCCACGTTATACACTGCAAATTCACTCTGAATCTCGTTGATAACAGCTTTGCTATTGCTAAATATGACTTCGATAATCCGATCTACCAAGCCGAAGACGAAGGTGAGGAAGATTGTGAAGTTCCAGGAGAACTTCTCAGACTGCTACAGCAACAAGAACGAGTTATACAACCACACGAAGAGCCAGTTGAGGTTGTGAATCTAGGTACCGACGAAGACAGAAAAGAAATCAAGATAGGAGCAGGTCTTGAGAAGAGTATCAAAGAGAGATTAGTTCAGATGCTACGAGACTATATCGAGGTTTTTGCTTGGTCATACGAAGACATGCCAGGTCTAGACATTGACATTCTGGTACACCGATTACCGACAAAAGAAGGTTTTCTCCCAGTGAAGAAGAAGGTTCGTCGCATGGGTCCTGAGATGTCAGAGAAAATCAAAACCGAAGTTATAAAGCAGTTCAATGCCGGTTTCCTTGCCGTTACTTCTTACCCACAGTGGGTTGCGAATGTGGTACCTGTACCTAAGAAGGGTGGCAAAGTACGAATGTGTGTGGATTACGGAGATCTGAACAGAGCGAGACCGAAAGATGATTTTCCACTGCCTCATATTGATGTTCTGGTCGACAACACCGCTCAACATAAGGTTTTCTCCTTCATGGATGGTTTCTCAGGTTACAATCAAATCAAAATGGCTCTTGAAGACATGGAGAAGATTACTTTCGTTACACAGTGGGGCACATTATGCTACAAGGTCATGCCGTTCGGCCTGAAGAATGCTGGCGCCACTTATCAACGTGCCATGGTGGCATTATTTCATGACATGATTCATCACGAGATAGAGGTCTACGTCGATGACATGATAGCTCGATCACAGACCGAAGAGGAACATCTCAATCATTTGCGGAAACTGTTTGATAGACTGAAGAAGTAGACTAAGACTTAATCCCAACAAGTGCACCTTTGGAGTCAGATCCGATAAACTCCTAGGGTTTGTTGTCAGTGGTAAAGGTATTGAAGTTGACCCCGCCAAGGTTAAAGCTATTCAAGAAATGCCAGCTCCCCGCACCGAGAAAGAAGTTCGAGGTTTCTTGGGACGATTGAACTACATTGCCAGATTCATTGCACATCTAACTGCTACTTGTGAGCCAATCTTCAAGTTGCTGAAGAAAGATCAAGTAGTGGAATGGAACGACGATTGTCAGATTGCTTTTGACAAAATCAAGGAGTATCTGCAGAATCCTCCTATCCTGATGCCGCCTGCCGAAGGAAGACCTCTTATCATGTACCTAATAGTATTAGAGAACTCAATAGGTTGTGTGTTAGGGCAACATGACGAGTCTGGTCGAAAAAGAGTATGCAATATACTACCTTAGCAAAAAGTTTACCGACTGTGAAACAAGATACTCACAGCTCGAGAAAACTTGCAGCGCTTTGGCTTGGGCTGCTCGCCGACTAAGACAGTATATGTTGACTCACACTACTTTATTGATATCCAAGATGGATCCGATAAAATACATATTCGAGAAACCTGATCTCTCAGGAAGAATAGCAAGATGGAAAATGATCTTGACCGAATACGACATCCAATATACTTCTCAGAAAGCGATCAAAGTAAGTGTAGTAGCCGATCACTTGGCTCATCAAGCCGTAGATGACTATCAATCTATGCAGTTCGAGTTTCCAAAAGAAGATGTTTTGTTAGTTACTGATTGTGAAGAACCAGGCCCAGACGAAGGACCTGAACCGGGATCCCGATGGACCATGGTCTTTGATGGAGCCTCAAATGCACTTGGCAATGGCATTGGCGCCATCATTACATCTCCTACAGGCGGACACACGCCTTTCACCGCCAGATTATGTTTCAGTTATGCTAACAATATGGCCGAATACGAAGCGTGCATCATGGGTATTAAAGCTGCTATTGATTTAAGAATCAAATTCTTGCAAGTGTACGGAGACTCAGCTTTGGTGATCAGTCAGATTAAAGGCGAGTGGGATACGAAACGACCGAATCTAATTCCATATCGGGAGTATGTTTTGAGTCTGATCCCCTACTTCGAAGAGATTACTTTCGATCATATTCCCCGAGAAGAGAACCAGTTGGAAGACGCATTAGCTACTATGTCATCTATGTTCAAGGTCAAATGGGACAACGAGGCTCCCCAAATCATCATCAAAAAGTTTGACGAACCAGCATACTGTTATGAACTTGATACACAAGTTGAGCATTTTTGAGGAGGTGCACAAAGAGAAATACTTGACAAAACCAAATTTTTTGCAAATGGGCCTAACTTTTCTTGATTCAAACATGTTCCTTAGCTGAATTGGAACCTCCAAGCCCAAGGCCACGAATTTATCTTTTATTTTTTATTTATTTTGGATTTTTAATCATTTAAAAGCCAATTTAATTAAAATAAAAGATAGAAAATCAAAGATTAATTGCAAGGTGGATTTTCTCTCATTCTTGAGGTCCAAGCAAGCCATACAAGCTGTCAATTTTGAAATTTCATTGATTGGAAAAGGAATTGAATGAGATTTGATCAAAAAAGGTAATATTTGGTTTCATTCCAAATCAAATATTTTCTCATTGATTGACATATAATTTCTTCATAATTCTTGACCTAATTCACTCTACTATAAGTACATGTTGCATCCACAAGCACAAGAGACGAAATTCTGGCCAAAAAGAACCCTACAAACGGGGAAGAAGATGATCTTCGTGCGCGTTCTGGTGTCTAGTAATTTATTTCGCTTATGTTGCTTTTGTTTCATTCCACTAACACAAACCGCAGTTGGCTCGGTAGGTAGCGTTGAAGGAAAGGGCTTGGGTTCGATCCCTGGCCTTGTCTAATATTTTTTACACTTTCCAAAAACTAACACTTTTTCTTATTTTCTCCATATTTTTCCTTTTAATTTAATTTCTTTTCAAACAATTTTCTAATGCATCAAAAAATCACTAAAAAAACTTTCTTTTTGCATTTAGGACAGAAAAATATTTATTTAATTTTTGACATATAAATTAATATTTTTGCATGCATATTTTAATTAATTGTTAATTAACTATAAAATTGACTTTTAATTACTTTTCTTTACTAAAACCAATCCAGAAAATTCCCAAAAAAAATTGTTTTATCATCTAATTAGGATTACTAACCTAAAGACTTTTTCCTAACTCAAAAATCTTTTTTAACTAACATATTTTTGCTTATGCGAATTTCTTTTCTTTTCCGATTATTATGTATCTGCTTCTAGGTTGTAATAGTTAGGATTAATTTTCTCGCATTTCTTTTTTCAAATATTATGTAACTGCTCATGGGATGTAATAGTTTAATTAGGATTTACTTTTCGCACTCCTATATTATATAACTGCCCCAAAGCCATGTAATAGCGTACGATTTTCTTTCCGCACTTTACTTTCCGCAATTTACTTTCCGCACCCATATAAACTGCTAGTAACTAGGCGTGTATGGAAAGATAAAAAATGAACATAGATCACTTCTAATTTCAAGATAACATATCTGAATTTAACACACTCTCTTCACACATGCACCCCCTAGAGCATTCTGTCTCGTTGTCTTACGAAACAAATGGTCAAGTCCCTCGAACGTAGAGTATAACACCCTAAAATTTTTAAAGCATTATTACTACTATCGCTATTCCTAAATAATTTATACGTGTTTTTATTAATAGTATATATTAAATAATTTATTTTTTTGAGTGAATTTATGAAAAATAACTTTAAATATAAATCATAATATTTCTTAGTATATTATGCTGAAAATTTGAAGAAATTTTTTTTTTCTTCCGAAAGTTTACACCGTAAATTTCTCAGCTGTACAAATTTATAATATTTATATTTATATTTGAATATCACAAAAAAATTAAATAAATATAGATAGTATGTATAATAATTAATTATTATAAATATTACAATTAGTATAATAATAATAATAGTAAAGAATAGTTATAGGATGGGAGTTACAGTTTGATAACTTGTCATAAGGGTACGTGTACATTTGTTTACCAAGTGATATAAAGTTTCCTTTACTGTATACATGAGCATGCTGTCAAAATTTGCACCAAGTAAGATCATACCACCCATCTATAAATAGCCAATGTATGTTTAGATTACCACTCACACAAAAAAATTAAACAAAGTCTAAGGCTAAGTAGTAGCAGCAAGTGAAGTAGTTACTGAGGTAAAGAAATTACTTCTTTTCATTCTGGTTTATAAATATAGATAAGTATGACACTATAGATACATATACACTTATATAATTATTTGGAAATCAGTATGAAAAATATGATTTCTATTCATTTTCTTTTGAGAAATATTTTTCTTAAAAAAAAAAAAAATTAGAACTTAGTGATGTAATAATGTTATACCAAGTTTTGAATTTTTAGAATTATCATTACAAAAATTTTAAGTATTAATTAGTTATTGTATGATATGTAATATTTTTGTATATATCATACGTAGTTATGTTTCTTCAATTAATATATTAGTTTTTATTTAAAGAACAAAATAACATAAGTATTAATTATGGATTATTTTAATTCATATTCTGTATAATAAATTAAGTTGTTAATATAGGTTCTTAGTTTTATTAAATATAAACAGTATATTTATAATATATCTTATTTATTTATTTATCTTAGAAAATTAAAATTAAAATTATTTATTTATTTCAAAAATACGTATCATGTGAAATTAGTATGTGTGTGTATCAGAATAATTTAAAATTAACTAGCTCATTAGTTAATTCTTTTATCCTTTAAATTTAACACTTGTTAGAATTTTTAATATTTAAGATGAGTAGTTGAAATGTAGTTATGTTATTGAGTAAATAGGTATCTGGGAAGTGATTACTCAAGTAGATTGAAAAGCTCAAAGGTAAGGGGATTTACTAATAATAAGTTTCGATGAGCACCAGAAACGTGATAATTGTATATATAGTATTAGTTATAATTAGGAACTCATGATATTGACAATTTTAGATTTTATATCAAATATGTGTTTTTGAAGTGGATATTAATGGTATTGGTGAGGTGATTATTAATTGTGGTAAACAAAGTGAAGAAATGTATAAAGAATTTACTAACCACTTAATTAAAGAGAAAAACAGGTTGTTTCTTATAATACGATGAAGTATATAAGACTGAGGATAGGTTCGGTTGGGTCGACTACGACCTTCTGGGATCACATGTGTTTTGAACTCCTACCAATGGTCAGTGATAGCCACTATGACCGGAGGAAATCATAATACCCGACACAGTGATACCTGATTGTACATGACTATCTAAAATAAGGTGTAGCGCTCATGCCAGAATGGTTGGAGTAGAAGTTGGATATCTACTCATTGCAAAACAATCATGATATGGAAGTTGAAACGACCTTACGCTCATGTTGAAATAGATGTCTCCATGGAGTAGGGTCAAACTAGATGATTAAAAATTTACACTATACTACCAATAAAAATATGGATTTTTATTTTATCATGACTAACATTTTTCTTGTGATTGTTGACAGGATATTCTATATTCTTAATGGATGAATGCTTTTGTGATTAAATGATTCTACGTGACTACTTTATTTTGTTTATATATGTGAAATTGAATTAATTAATATATGATGTTCTATTTAGCAAAATATTGCATATAATTGTATAATATTATTTGTAACCTTGTGTGATCATCACGATGTAAACTTGTGTACGAGTATTTCATCCCTTACATTATAGATGATGATGGAGGAGCCGCTGGATCATTTGGGTACGTGGAAAATTGAGTGTCTCGAGGAACAGGGGGATGCAGTTTGGGAAATTGATAGGAACGCCCAAACTTTAAAGTTTACAGTACATGTAAGAACTACCGAAGGAATAAGAGGACTAGCTGTTTCCTCCATTACACATCACATCACTTTAGAATTGGTACTGCCAATGGAAAGGATGATTAGAGCACTCACATTAGAAAGTGTTGGGGAGAATTCTACCTCTGCCAGACATAGGGGACCTAGGCCTCGCAACCGTCCTTCTCCACATGTTAGAGTTCATGGTCCACATGTTCCACAACATGATAATGCTGGTGCAGGTGAAAATGGATTTGCAAGGAATGGTCGTGTTGAATCAGAGGAAGATCCTTCCGAATACTTAGGAGATAGTGGTGTCAATGGGGATTTCCCCAATGGACACTAATGGCATGGTGATGTGTGACTCTTAGTGGTGGAAAGTTTAGGAACCATTTTGGGATAGCTTGTAGACTAGATAAGTCTATGTTCCTAGACTTTTATTTTGATAGTACTAACTTCGAATGATGTGAATATAACTATGACTAAGGTGTTGTCTTGCAAGTGATATAAGATTAATTATCTAGGTTTGGTGCTTGTATAATATGTAAGCCTATAGGCAAATTAATTAGTATTGGTGTGTATTGTAATATAATGTATAATATAAGTGTGTAGTTGCTTGACTTTAAATTTTAAATTAGCTTCAAATAGTTAAAAAAAAAGGTTTTAATGAAACTAATAATTTTAATGTGTTTTTTTTAAAATAAATATTTAAGATATAATAATATATAAGAAATTTTTGGGGTGTTACATAGAGGTATCCTAGCACCGTTTCCTACAAACATATCATTATAGTCCCTTCGATACAAAGATCATAGTCCCTCGACGTGGCCTACGAATACATGATCTCGTCCCTCGATTGTCGCCTACGAAAAAGTGATGATCGTCCCTACGAATGTGCTAGGATACTCCTACAAGTTGCCTTCTATGACCATCCGATGTCCCTTTGAATGTCTCTTTACATCCAACGAATACGGTTACCTACCAACTAATGGTATGGATAGCGCTATTCTAAAGGAAAGTAAAATAACACGGAAACGACCGTTCTGAGTAGGTAATAAGACTTTTAGTTGCTTGCTCTATCAAAATACTTTTCACACCTCACAGTTTTGTCAAAGTTAAAACACTTTTCAAAAACGAAAATTTCCAAACACTTCAGATACATTCCATGTGAATCATTACGAAGTCAAAGCGAAATGCCTTTTCAAAACATTTTTCAAACACACACACATAAAGCAATTTTAAAGTGAGCTAAAGCAACTAAGAGCCCGTAGATAACTACGGATGAAAAGAGTGCTAATACCTTCCCTTTTCATAACCTTCTCCCTTACTCAGAATCTAACGAAGGTCTTTTTCAGTTCTTTTCACCTTCCCTTAATTGGATAAAAGAAAAGTCGGTGGCGACTCTTGCTATCTGCAACATTTGCGATCAAAAGCAAAACATTCCAAAGTCGGCTTCTCCCATCAGACATGTAATTGGCGACTCACGGGAGACACCCTAAATAGAGAATATCTTAGGATTTTTAGATCACTTTATCGCTTCTCGCTTGACTTGTATGCTTTACTTTTAAAGGGTTTCTTGGGTATTATACTTGTGGGGATCCTACACCGATCCGTGTTTCCTTAGGTAAGTAGCAATAAATCGTCATGACCGTTAGAAGTATACCGAAACGGTCAACATGATGGCTACGTTAGTGCGACACTTTGATGTCCCGATGCTCCTCATGCTCAAGTTGAGGAAAGTATTTGGCATCTGCTGGTGTCATCAAGACTAACTCAACTTTTAGAACCCTAATTGACCCATCTTGGCCATTAGAAGGTAGTGAGATGGCGGCTTTGGTGTAGACTAAGGTTAGTTGATACCGATGCTACGCCATTAAGATCCGACTTTGGATGTTTCTTCGACCACTTGGTAGTTGTATTGAAATAAAGCCTACGAGAAAGATCAATGATATGAGATTCCTAGAACACGATTACTACCATAGGACAAGATGAACCCACTCAAACTTTGGTAGGGTAGACACCTATACCTCATGCAAGCCTTAAACCTAGGGATATTGTGTGATTTGCCTGCTTGTTAAACATGACATCATGACATCATAACATTGCATATCATTTCTAACCATTTCAAGGACCTAGGGATTTATCTCGGCTCTATTTTGTAGGGATTATGGCTTCCGAAAGACTATCCGAATCAACTTCATGGGTATACCTTATTAACTCAAAGAATTGGTTTCGTAAATTCCGATCATGCTCATTCATCAAAAGACATGGTTATCTGCTCGATTTGGTTATCTCTGTTTTGAGGAAGATATGATGCATGTCTTATTCCGTTCTTCGATCCGAAACACCATTGCTTTACATTCCCGATTATCATTGGTTCCTACCTTAGAAGAGTTCTCTAAGCTACTGGGATACCTATTCTTGATCGATGCCATTCAACGGCTCGTAAAGAGCTCAAGTACGAAGACATCACATCAGCGTTACATCTAAAGCGGTCAGACATTAAAGCCAATTGGGAAACAAGAAGTGGAGTTAAGGGTTTGCTTGCTAAGTTTCTGATAAAGAAAGCTCGAGAATTCCTCAAAGCTATGAGTTTTCATGCATTTGAAGACATTTTGGCCTTGCTAATCTATGGTTTGGTTCTATCCCTAATCCGGATCGGTTCATAGACGTGAACTCCATCAAGATATTCCTCACTGTAATCCCGTGCCTACCTTACTAGGAGATATTCTCATTCTCTCCACACTGCACCATCAAGAGACAAGGAACTCTCATGTGTTGCATACCGTTACTTTCCAGGTGATTTATTTCGCACCTTCCTCAATCAGTGATGAAGAACGAGCAAATATTGAAGTGGTCTCAAAGGCTGATGTCACTCTCTCATTCAAATATCCGCTGGTGTCTCTTCTCTCAAAAGGACTTCACTTTCATTGAGCTGCCATGAGAATTCCCTAATGTACCACTCCTTGGCATAAGGGGAGGTATCACCTACAACCCTTCTCTAGCTCTACGCCAGTTTGGTTATGCTCGAAGAGATGGTCCTCATGATATGCTTCTCCAAGACATTGTGTTCGACTACAACCACGATCTCCAAGAACTACCGCCGAAGATTTATGCACGCTTGGGGCATGGTAAAAAAGACTGATACCATGACCTTGGGGCACAAAAATTCCATTCGTTGGGAACCTTACCTCAAATTGGTGCGAGCTCGAGCTCAAAACCTCAGGATGCCATTTCCGCCTATTCTACCAGTGATCATGGAACCTGTTGCTATAGGTGACGAACCCTATACCGTGCTCCATCCCGACATGCCTACTGATTTCGAAGACTTGAAGAGATCCTGGATTCAACTTAAAGAAGAAAGGGATACATTCGAAGCTCAGTGCTATGCAAGCGAGAAGAAGGTACTAGAGTTGACCAAGCTACTACACAAGGAGCTAAACATCAACGCCTACTTCAACACCAAGAGGAAGCGCCCATGGGAGACTTAGAGCTTTAGGATTTTTGTTCTTTTATTTTCCAAACTATCTTTTGTACTTGAGAAAAGAAAAAGAAAAACTAATAAAAGTTTGTTCGTGCTTGTTTAACAAATTTAAATTCCTAAGGTCCTTGAAAACATTGCATTGCATTGCATAAACATCGCATATCATGGCATGACATTTCATAACAAGTACATTGAAGATCGGTTTTCTTATTCTCTCGCTATTTATTTTAGCAGAAAATGGCTCTTGAACAGACTATCAAAGATCTCCAGGCTCAAAATGCTCAGTTCCAAGAAGTGGTCACCAGCTTGGTCCAAGGCAGGAAGACCTGAAGAAGCTCATCGCCAGAAAGAAGAAGGTCATCGGTGTCCTCAACATGGGAAGACGTCACAAGGGTGGACCTAGGGTGGTCAGCCGTTTAAATCTCTTAGACAAGAGTTTTGAAACTGATGAGAGTATAAAGAACAACGAAGAAGGCCAGCGTGTGTTTGAAAACAGAGAAGAAGACTATGAGAACGAGCAGTATTCTCTTGAGGATGACAAATACAAACAACTTGAAGACCGTCTGAATGCTATGGAAAATCTGAAAATGTCCGGGCTGAATTTTGATGATCTGAGTTTAGTTCCTGGTGTGGTGATTCCCTGCAAGTTCAAGGTTCCTACTTTTTCCAAGTATGATGGAATCTCTTGTCCGAAGTTGCATTTGAAGTCCTATGTTCAGAAGATCCATCCTCACACTGATGACAGGAAGCTGTGGATCCATTACTTCCAAGAGAGCTTATCCGGAGCTCAGTTGGAGTGGTATTATCAACTAGAAAGTACCCACATTCATACCTAGAATGACTTAGAAGATGCTTTCTACAAGCAGTACCTGTTAAATGCTGAATTAGCACCCACTCGCATGCAACTACAAAGCATGTCTATGGGTCGTGATGAGAAATTCAAAGAGTATGCTCAGAAATGGAGAGATCTAGCAGACAGAGTTCAACCACCCTTGTCCAATAGGGAGTTGGTTGATATGTTTATGGGAACATTGACAGGCCCATTCTTCAATCATCTGATTGGAAAATCTTCAGCCGGGTTCACCGAGCTGATATTGACAGGAGAACGCATTGAGGCTGGAATCAAGAGCGGAAAGATTCAGGTAGAGTCATCTTCAAATGCTGCGAAGAGATCTTTCGGTGGTAAGAAAGAAGCCAATGCTGTGTATGGTCAGAAAAGCCGTGCCAAAGCTGATCGTACTCAATCTGTGGGGGAAGTTGTGATCTCCAATCTTGCACCAGCACAACCTCAGCGAAACAACGCGCGTAACCAGAACGCGCCACGAAGACAGTTTACGAAGATCAACATGCCATTGTCGCAAGCATTGCAACACATGTTGAAAGCAGAGCTAATTACCTTGAGGGATCCTCCTCAACACATCAACACTTCCTCTCCGAAGTACAATCCTAATGCCAAGTGTGCATACCACTCCAACAACCCAGGGCATGACACCGTCGACTTTTGGACTCTAAAGAACAAGATCCAAGACATGATTGAAGCTAAGGAAATTGAGTTTGATCCTCCGCCGAAACTCCAAATGTGATCAATGCACCAATGCCTATCCACGGCAAAAGTTCCAATGCTATTGACAAGAACTCTTATGTTTTTGATGTGAACGATTTGACTATTCCTCTGATGACTGTTAAGAAGAATTTGCTGCAAGCCGGTGTCTTTCCAGGATTCCCGGAGAATTGTCGTTGGTGCCCCTTAGCACCTGACGGATGTGCTTGGTTGAGAAGGTGTATTCAATGCATGATGGATAACCGAGAAGTGCTATTTCTGAAACCTTCACCTGTGGAGAACCTGTGTGAAGACATGACTAAGAATCTGAAGATCGAAGATGTGAGCGAAGCCGTACCAGAAGTCTGGGATACCTTGGGGCAGCCAAGTGGAAAGTTTGATTACATGGTGAAGTATACCGTTCCTGAAAGCTACAAGATTCCTATTGAATATGTTAAGGCGACCGGATGGGGAGACGATTTCCCAGAAGACTATGCTGATGTAAACACAATAAGGATCTCCTCTGCTGATCCTACGCCTAGAGTGGCACCTCTCATCATTACTTCTCCTAAACCAGTCCCATATTCCTCTGACAAAGCTATACCGTGGAACTATGGAGCTGAAGTTTATTATCATGGCGTCAAGCAAGACCCACTAACCATCAAAGACATTACAGCTGAAGCTTCTGATCTTGACATTGACAACATCACCGGATCAAGCAAGGTGACCAGAACCGGAAGAGTATTTTCTCCAGAGATCTCTCCTCTAAAAGACACTGCGACTCCAGCTCGCATTCCTGCTATCGAACCAATTCCCGAAGCGCAAGGGAAAGAACCAGTAACTCATCCTGCTCAGACAGAAGTACCAATGGAAGTTGCTGAAGATACCTCCAAGCAAGAAATGGAGGAAATTCTGAAGATAATCAAGAGGAGTGACTACAATGTTGTGGAACAGTTGGGACAAACTTCGTCCAAGATCTCCATGCTTGCTCTGCTACTGTGCTCTGAGGCTCATGATAAAGCCTTGGTGAAGTTTCTGAAGAATGCTCACATACCGCAAGACACCACTACTGATCAGTTTGAAGTTTGTATTGCTAGCCTGGCTTCCATCAACGGTCTAGGCTTCTCTGATGTTGATTTGACTCCTGCCGGAAGGAAACACAATAAAGCCTTGCACATCTCTGTTGAATGCAAGGGCGTTACATTGTCTCATGTTTTGGTAGATACCGGTTCTGCTCTGAATATCCTACCAAAGAATTCTTTCGAACGACTTGATGTTGAAGGATTGATCTTGAAGCCCAATGACATAATTGTGAGAGCTTTTGATGGTTCTAAACGAATAGTACTTGGAGAGCTCATTCTACCAGTTAAAGCCGGTTCCCAGACTTTTGACTCCACTTTCTTTGTCATGGACATCCGTCCAGCTTATTCTTGCCTACTTGGACGCCCTTGGATACATGGGGCAGGCGCTGTTACCTCTACCTTGCATCAGAAGCTGAAGTACCTCGTGAAAGGGAAAATTGTTACAGTATGCGGTGAGGAGGAGTACATGGTAAGCCATCTGCAGTCATTCAGATACCTCGAAGTGGAAGGTGAATTCTTTAAAACTCCCTGTAAAGCTTTCGAGACAGTTCCAAGAGTCATGCCTGTTGAATCCCCTGTCACTCCTGAAGTTACACAAGTTCCGCCTAGGATGGCCTCACTGAAGGATGCTCAAGCTGCAGTTGAAGAAGGAGGTAGTACTATTTGGGGTCAGCTCTCCGATCTTTCTTTCAAATATGAAAAGAACGATTTAGGCTTCACCACCAAAGGTCAGAAGATGATACGCCGCGAACGTGCCGACAAACTTCCCTTCCACATCAGCAAAAATGAAGTCCATGCTATAGAAGACGACGACAGCGACTTCGACGTCAGCGATTGGATCTTCCTAACTCACGACAACGGACTCAACAATTGGAAGACCGAAGACGTCATACCAATCTCCTTTAGACAGGAGTAATTTCTTTTGTTTTCTGTTATGCTTTTTGTTTTTATTTACGTTCAGACTTTAAAACTCTAAAGCCTTATGCCTTGTCTGGGGCATCACGGCTCGTTTGTGAGGGTTATTATCTGTCATTTGCATATTTTCATTCAATAAAATCATTGGACTTTTGCATTTAAGTGTTGTTTTCGTTCTTTTCTTTTACTACCCCTTCAAAAAGCTATGTGTTCTTACACACACCCACGTTATACACTGCAAATTCACTCTGAATCTCGTTGATAACAGCTTTGCTATTGCTAAATATGACTTCGATAATCCGATCTACCAAGCCGAAGACGAAGGTGAGGAAGATTGTGAAGTTCCAGGAGAACTTCTCAGACTGCTACAGCAACAAGAACGAGTTATACAACCACACGAAGAGCCAGTTGAGGTTGTGAATCTAGGTACCGACGAAGACAGAAAAGAAATCAAGATAGGAGCAGGTCTTGAGAAGAGTATCAAAGAGAGATTAGTTCAGATGCTACGAGACTATATCGAGGTTTTTGCTTGGTCATACGAAGACATGCCAGGTCTAGACATTGACATTCTGGTACACCGATTACCGACAAAAGAAGGTTTTCTCCCAGTGAAGAAGAAGGTTCGTCGCATGGGTCCTGAGATGTCAGAGAAAATCAAAACCGAAGTTATAAAGCAGTTCAATGCCGGTTTCCTTGCCGTTACTTCTTACCCACAGTGGGTTGCGAATGTGGTACCTGTACCTAAGAAGGGTGGCAAAGTACGAATGTGTGTGGATTACGGAGATCTGAACAGAGCGAGACCGAAAGATGATTTTCCACTGCCTCATATTGATGTTCTGGTCGACAACACCGCTCAACATAAGGTTTTCTCCTTCATGGATGGTTTCTCAGGTTACAATCAAATCAAAATGGCTCTTGAAGACATGGAGAAGATTACTTTCGTTACACAGTGGGGCACATTATGCTACAAGGTCATGCCGTTCGGCCTGAAGAATGCTGGCGCCACTTATCAACGTGCCATGGTGGCATTATTTCATGACATGATTCATCACGAGATAGAGGTCTACGTCGATGACATGATAGCTCGATCACAGACCGAAGAGGAACATCTCAATCATTTGCGGAAACTGTTTGATAGACTGAAGAAGTACAGACTAAGACTTAATCCCAACAAGTGCACCTTTGGAGTCAGATCCGATAAACTCCTAGGGTTTGTTGTCAGTGGTAAAGGTATTGAAGTTGACCCCGCCAAGGTTAAAGCTATTCAAGAAATGCCAGCTCCCCGCACCGAGAAAGAAGTTCGAGGTTTCTTGGGACGATTGAACTACATTGCCAGATTCATTGCACATCTAACTGCTACTTGTGAGCCAATCTTCAAGTTGCTGAAGAAAGATCAAGTAGTGGAATGGAACGACGATTGTCAGATTGCTTTTGACAAAATCAAGGAGTATCTGCAGAATCCTCCTATCCTGATGCCGCCTGCCGAAGGAAGACCTCTTATCATGAACCTAATAGTATTAGAGAACTCAATAGGTTGTGTGTTAGGGCAACATGACGAGTCTGGTCGAAAAAGAGTATGCAATATACTACCTTAGCAAAAAGTTTACCGACTGTGAAACAAGATACTCACAGCTCGAGAAAACTTGCAGCGCTTTGGCTTGGGCTGCTCGCCGACTAAGACAGTATATGTTGACTCACACTACTTTATTGATCTCCAAGATGGATCCGATAAAATACATATTCGAGAAACCTGATCTCTCAGGAAGAATAGCAAGATGGAAAATGATCTTGACCGAATACGACATCCAATATACTTCTCAGAAAGCGATCAAAGTAAGTGTAGTAGCCGATCACTTGGCTCATCAAGCCGTAGATGACTATCAATCTATGCAGTTCGAGTTTCCAAAAGAAGATGTTTTGTTAGTTACTGATTGTGAAGAACCAGGCCCAGACGAAGGACCTGAACCGGGATCCCGATGGACCATGGTCTTTGATGGAGCCTCAAATGCACTTGGCAATGGCATTGGCGCCATCATTACATCTCCTACAGGCGGACACACGCCTTTCACCGCCAGATTATGTTTCAGTTATGCTAACAATATGGCCGAATACGAAGCGTGCATCATGGGTATTAAAGCTGCTATTGATTTAAGAATCAAATTCTTGCAAGTGTACGGAGACTCAGCTTTGGTGATCAGTCAGATTAAAGGCGAGTGGGATACGAAACGACCGAATCTAATTCCATATCGGGAGTATGTTTTGAGTCTGATCCCCTACTTCGAAGAGATTACTTTCGATCATATTCCCCGAGAAGAGAACCAGTTGGAAGACGCATTAGCTACTATGTCATCTATGTTCAAGGTCAAATGGGACAACGAGGCTCCCCAAATCATCATCAAAAAGTTTGACGAACCAGCATACTGTTATGAACTTGATACAGAAGGGAAGCCTTGGTTCTACGAAGTGAAGAGGTATATAGAGACTCAGGAATATTCCGCAGGGGCATCTATCAATGACAAGAAGTTCTTGAGAAGATTCGCATCCAAATTCTTTCTTAGCAACGGTATCTTATACAAGCGCAACCACGACTTGTGCTTACTCCGCTGTGTAGATCAGAAAACTGTAGAACGGATCATGGAAGAATTACACGAAGGCACATTCGGTACCCACTCCAGTGGACATACGATGGCTAAGAAGATTCTGAGAACAGGTTACTATCAGTCCACCACGGGAGCTGATTGTCACCGCTACGCTCGATCTTGTCACAAATTCTAGATATACGCAAACAAAGTGCACGTACCTCCAGTACCATTGAATGTTCTGATTGCTCCTTGGCCTTTCGCAATGTGGGGTATTGACATGATCGGAGAAATCAAACCTACTGCTTCGAACGGACATCGTTTCATCCTTGTAGCAATTTATTACTTTACCAAATGGGTAGAAGCAGCCTCGTTCGCATCTGTTACCAAGAATGTTGTGGCTCAATTCATCAAGCATAATCTTATCTATCGGTATGGCACTCCCGAAAGGATTACCACAGACAATGGTACCAATCTCAACAACAAAATGATCACCGAACTCTACACGCAGTTCAATCAAGCATCACAACTCTTCTCTATATCGGCCTAAGATGAATGGCGCACTGGAAGCCGCCAACAAGAATATCAAGAAGATTATACAGAAGATGACAGTGACTTACAAGGACTGGCACGAGATGTTCCCATTTGCTCTCCATGGTTATCGCACTACGGTACGAACATCCACAGGGGCATCTCCTTTCTCTCTCGTATACGGTATGGAAGCAGTCCTACCAATCGAGGTTCAGGTGCCCTCAACCAGAATCCTCCAGGACGCAGAGCTAGGTGAAGACGAATGGATCCAGACCCGCCTCGACCAGATCAACTTGATCGACGAAAAACGACTCGCATCCATCTGCCATGGATAAATTTATCAGAAACGAATGATCAGAGTGTTTAACAAGAAAGTCAAGCACCGAGTCTACAAGGTCGGTGATTTAGTAGTCAAGCGCATCATTCTTCCACAAGGTGATCCCAGGGGCAAATGGACTCCCACCTACGAGGGACCATTTGTAGTCAAAACAGTATTTTCTGGTGGAGCTATGATACTTAGCACCATGGATGGAGAAGACTTCCCACACCCTGTGAACGCATACATAGTCAAAAAATACTACGCATAAACGAGACCCGCTAGGTCGACTAACCTAGGAAAAAATAAGGGCATCCTGGCGAACCAAAGAGGTTCGGGCAAAAGTTAAGGATATATACAAAACATGTACACCAAGTCGAAACCCGCAAAGGCGGCTTGGGTATCCCAGACCAAAACCCAAAAGGGCGCCTAGGAAAAGTTAGATTTAAGCGCACGATCACGCCTCGCCCGATCATCTACCTCTGCACTACTATCAACATTCAAGATTCAAATGGCAAAAACCAATTCACTCGCTTTTAACTGAGAACAAGGAGATGAGATAGTCGAAATATATGAGCACTAGCATAGTTGAAACTCGACAAGATTATTTCCGCATAGCTTTTTACTTTCATTGTATACAAGCTGCTTGGCCATACGCCACATTTCAAAATTAATGCAAATTCTTTCTTTTACAGTGTTCATTATTGTTGTTTTTTGCATAAACTCCAATGATTGCTTTGAATGATTATATGCATTTGACAATAAACATTTGTTCACAAACATACGAAAAGTGAATGAACAAAAGTCATTACTACAGATTCTAGGAATTGAGATGACGACTAAAAGTCACCAATGCATTCCTCGCGAGATAGTTCCACAGAGGTATTTATCCCCAGCAGAATATCTCCCAATGATTATCATTCCCCGACAGCAGCAGTATCCGGACTTGATGTAACACCCCTTCTAATTACCCGCGTTTTATAGAATTAATAATCAGAGTTCATCCACAATTAAGAGGCGTCACAATTTAAATCGTAAAAATTTGACCAAACAGCGTCATGCTTTCACTGAAGAATATTCATCAATTAAATCATACTCAAAATTATGTTTAACAGCGGAAATGAAACATAATTAAATCCCGAATACACCACTCAACCGTTATTCCAGGATAATAAATCAACATGAATCAAAACTATTTAAAAATATCCATTAAAGGATTCCAAACAATCGTTTCCCCAGTGTTACATCTACCAGAGCACGACACTGACATGCGGACTAATGAACTGACTCGGAATCTAGAGAGCTATCCTCACCAACTCCAAGCGGCTAATCACTTCGGATCTGAAATGGTTAAAGTAAGGGTAAAATTTCAATTCAATATAATATGTATTATACGTTTTTAGATCCAACAGAATAATCGAATAGATTAGTTCATCAACCAAACACAAGATCATAAACAATGCAGGAACAGTTCACACAATGATCATGTATATATCAAACAATGGCAATTGCAACACTGGAAACCATCCTAACATGTTACAATTCCATATGCAATGCAGACTCTATGCATGTGGTACCAAAACGTGAACTGCGTTCACCCACTGCTCCGTTTACTCGTGGAAAGACAGTGTAATCCATGATTCGCCCACAACCATTGGGTCAAGAATCTAGCCTCACTACCTCCAACCAGGTAAGTCTATTGGCTCTGCAAGCTCACTTCCGCACAATGGGAATGAACCAAATCAACAAATGTTTATGCATGCATCACAAAAGCATGCCATCATCATTTCACATATCATGTTATCAATACAAATCGCATCATGTCAAATCACAAGTGCATCTCATTCAATCAAAATGAATATCATATATATAACACTGTAAGCACCAATACCTTATCAGATAACTCATACCATTCATAATGGTTTCGCATTATCCTCAACTACTCATTCTTTTCAAAAATCGGGAGCGCGACTATTTTTAAAATAATTTGGCAAAGTAATGTTTTTCTCTTTTCAAAAGGTAGTATTTTAAATTTAAGAAATAACGCCGAAAACGGCACTCAAATCGGAGTTACGGTTTAGAAAATATGAATCTTCAAAGTTTTGGAAATTTCGGAAAAATGTACATGGAACCCGGTTCCTACCTATACAGGAACCGGTTCCTGAAAGTTTTCAAAAAGGCGCTCCCTGGTTTTTGTATGGGAACCCGGTTCCTACCTATACAGGAACCGGTTCCTGAGTGTAAAAAGTCCCAGTTTGCCAATTTTAACACTGGGAACTCGGTTCCTCCCCACAGGGAACCGGTTCCCACGACCTGCAACAGCATTTCTGCTACTCTTTGACAGCATTTAGCATCCATTAACATTTCCAAACTTTCAAATACGATTTGGTACATTAGGAACACCATTTCATCATCATTTTACACCATTATAACATCAAACAACATGGTTTATTCATCACTATCAATTATCTGACATACTTATGATCCTAATTTCCAACACCTACACAAAATAGGGTTTCTTCCTATAACTTATAATCACCATAATTAAAACTCTCTAACATACCCAATTATCCCTATGGTTCCCAAAACCCATAAAACATATTAATCGATCGAAACCACCCCTTACCTCGCGATGATTCTTCGATTCCTCTCGGCGTCGGCTTTTCCTCTCTTTTCCTCTTCTCTCCAATTCCACGTATAATAGCTTTTCTCCAAAAACCTTCTCTTTTCCTTTATTTTCCTTTTTATACTCCTTTTAATATTCCTTATAAAATAATTAATCAATACTTAGTAATTAGTAGAGTGATTTACTCTCACACCCACCGTTTACTCTGCACACCTCCAAACCTTTCCTCATTAAATGATCCAATTAATCCAGATAAATTAAATATTTAAGACTTTAATCAATTAAATAATTAAATTCTCACTTATTTAATATTTAAATTAAATTGGGGTGTCACAACTCTCCCCCACTAAAAGAGTTTTCGTCCTCGAAAACATACCTTAGATGAAAAGTTCGGGATACGAGTCCTTCATCTGACTCTCCAGCTCCCAAGTTACATTTCCTTCAGCTGGTCCTCCCCAAGCTACTCGTACTAGTGCTATCTCTTTACCTCGCAATTGCTTCACTCTCCGATCCTCAATTCTTGCAGGCACTGCTTCAACAGTCAGATTATCCCGCACCTGAACATCATCTACTTGAATCTCATGAGACGGATCCGCAATGTACCTCCTCAAATGAGATACATGGAAAACATCATGCAGATTCGCAAGTGATGGCGGTAAAGCGATCTGATACGCAACTTTCCCAACTTTCTTAGTAATCTGAAACAGACCAATAAAGCGCGGAGTCAACTTCTTTGACTTCAAAGCTCGGCCAATATCCGTCATCGGAGTAACTCTCATGAACACATGATCTCCTTCACTGAACTCAAGATCTTTCCTCCTCTTATCATGATAACTTTTCTGACGACTCTGAGAAGTCCTCATCTTCTCCTGAATCATCTTGATCTTTTCTGAAGTTTGTTGAACGATCTCTGGTCCAATCACAGCACTTTCTCCAGATTCGTACCAACACAACGGTGTCCGACATCTCCTACCATACAATGCCTCAAACAGAGCCATACCAATGCTCGAATGAAAACTATTGTTGTAGGTAAACTCTATCAACGGCAAATAGCTATCCCAAGCTCCACCTTTCTCTAACGCACAAGCTCTCAACAAATCTTCTAACGACTGAATCGTCCTCTCCGTCTGACCATCTGTCTGTGGATGATTTGCAGAACTCAATCGTAACTTAGTACCTAGAGCTTCCTGCAATCCTGTCCAGAACTTAGAAGTAAACCTCGGATCTCTATCCGACACAATGCTAGACGGAATACCATGCAAACTTACAATCTTCTCAACATACAATTCTGCAAACCTCTCCATCGGATAATCCATTCTTATCGGAATAAAGTGAGCAGACTTCGTCAATCGATCGACAATCACCCAAATGGAATCACAGTTCTTCGCTGTTCTAGGCAAACCAGACACAAAATCCATAGAAATGCCATCCCATTTCCATTCCGGAACAAACAACGGTTCCATCAATCCCGACGGCTTCTGATGTTCAATCTTTGATTTCTGACAAATCAAACACGCGTACACAAATTCGGCATTTTCCTTCTTCATTCCTGGCCACCAAAATAACTTCTTCAAGTCATGGTACATCTTAGTAGCACCGGGATGAATACTCAATCCACTACGGTGTCCTTCTTCCAAGATACTTCTTCTAATCTCAGCAACATCCGGAACACACACCCGATCACCAAATCTCATAACGCCATTCTCATCAATTCGGAACTCACCTCCTTGACCTTGGTTAATCAATGTCATCTTATCCACCAAACCAACATCAGATTTCTGCCCATTTCGAATCTCTTCCAAAATACCACTAGTCAGCTTCAACATGCCCAACTTCACACTATTCGGAGTAGTCTCACAAACCAAGCTTAAATCTCTGAACTGCTCAACCAAATCTAACTCACGGACCATTAACATCGACATATGCAAGGATTTCCTGCTCAACGCATCTGCCACGACGTTTGCCTTACCAGGATGGTAGTTCAAACCAAAATCGTAATCCTTGAGAAATTCCAACCATCTCCTCTGCCTCATATTCAACTCCTTCTGATCAAAGAGATACTTCAGGCTCTTATGATCACTAAACACTTCAAACCGCGAACCATATAGATAATGCCTCCACAATTTCAACACAAACACAACAGCCGCCAACTCTAAATCAGGAGTCGGATAATTCCTTTCATGAATTTTCAACTGTCTTGAAGCATAAGCTACAACCTGCCTATCTTGCATCAAAACACCACCTAAACCCATCAAAGACGCATCACAATACGCCACAAAAGATTCTTCCGGATTCGGCAAAATCAGAATTGGAGCACTAGTCAACCTCCTCTTCAATTCTTGGAATCCTTTCTCACAATCTGCATCCCAAATAAACACTTGACCTTTTCTTGTCAACTTAGTCAATGGTAATGCTAACTTCGAAAATCCCTCAATGAACTTCCTGTAGTAACCTGCAAGACCAAGAAAACTACGAATCTCTGAAGCACTCTTCGGCGCCCCCCACTGAGATACCGCTTCTATTTTTGTAGGATCAACAGCAATACCATTCTTGGAAATCACATGACCCAGAAAACTCACTTCGCTTAACCAAAACTCGCATTTAGACAATTTCGCATACAACTGCTTTTCCTTCAACAATTCCAATACAATCCTAAGATGCTTTGCATGCTCTTCATCATTCCTTGAATAGATCAAAATGTCATCGATAAACACCACCACAAACTTGTCAAGATACGGATGGAATATCCTGTTCATATTCTCCATAAACACACCAGGTGCATTAGTAACTCCAAATGGCATAACAGAATATTCATAATGCCCATACTCGCTCTAAATGCGTCAATATCCTCCGCCTTGACACGAACTGATGATATCCGCACTCGCATCAATTTTACTAAATACACAAGCTCCAACATAATCGACCCATCAAATCATCAACTCGGTAATGGATACCGATTCTTGATCGTCACTTTATTCAATTGCTCGTAGTCAACACACAATCTCATCGCATCTTCCTCCTTCTTAGCTAACAACACCGCGCACCCACGGCGAAACACTAAGACCTAATAAACTTCTTTCTAGTAACTCTTCCAACTGCTTCTTCAACTCAAACAACTCGATGCCGACATGCGATAAGGCGCCATCGACACCGACTAGTTCCGTGAATTAAATCTATTGCAACTCCACTTCTCGCCTGTGTGGTAGCTCACTAACATCTTCCTGACACACTCGAAATTCATTCACCACCGATAATCCACTTACTCGAACAATCTCAAAACAATTCTTCACTACCTAATTCATCGCTCTTAGATTTTTTTTCACTCCGTCAAGAATACAACATAAATACCACAAGACCATCATTAATATCTACGCAACTCTAACCATCCATCTCAATTCATTATCCTTATTAGAGCCTTCCGACCATATGGTTCACAAGCTTCTACCAACTTCATCCATATTCATCACTTTATGTCCCAATTAGATAGCAAGATAATTATATACCACCCAATACGATTCCGCCTACTATCAACAAGAGATTAAGGGTGATCAAGTCCTCAATTTGTCAATAGACATCCGATAATCATACCGAGTATAAACCATCATTACCAACACTTTCTCTCTCGTAATCGCATTCTCCTTTTGCACTTCCAACTATAACTCATGGTCCAAACGATTCTAACAACTCTAACCACACTTGCACTGCCTTCTCAAGCAAGACTGCATCAATGACTTACAATTGAAACATATCCGGAGCATCTCTCCCCACTTAGTTTCACACTACCCCGCAATAATCGATCGAAGGCAACAAGTACCAACAAGTGTTGCACACACTTGTCGCGTACAAAGGAATAATGACATTAAGACACTGGTCACAACGACCGACTATGCTCTGATACCACTATTGTAACACCCCTTCTAATTATCCGCGTTTTATAGAATTAATAATCAGAGTTCATCCACAATTAAGAGGCGTCACAATTTAAATCGTAAAATTTGACCAAACAAAACATGCTTTCACCAAGAATATTCATCAATTAAATCATACTCAAAATTATGTTTAACAGCGGAAATGAAACATAATTAAATCTCGAATACACCACTCAACCGTTATTCCAGGATAATAAATCAACATGATTCAAAACTATTTAAAAATATCCATTAAAGGATTCCAAACAATCGCTTCCCAAGGTTACATCTACCGTAGCACGACACCGACACGCCGGACTAATGAACCGACTCAATCTAGAGAGCTATCCTCACCAACCCAAGCGCTAATCACTGGATCCGAAATGGTTAAAGTAAGGGTGAGATTTCAATTCAATATAATATGTATTATACGCTCTAGATCCAATGTAATAATCGAATAGATTAGTTCATCAACCAAACACAAGATCATAAACAATGCGTGAACAGTCACACAATGATCATGTATATATCAAACAATGGCAATTGCAACACTGGAAACCATCCTAACATGTTACAATTCCATATGCAATGCAGACTCTATGCATGTGGTACCAAAACGTGAACTGCGTTCACCCACTGCTCCGTTTACTCGTGGAAAGACAGTGTAATCCATGATTCGCCCACAACCATTGGGTCAACAATCTAGCCTCACTACCTCCAACCAAGTAAGTCTATTGGCTCTGCAAGCTCACTTCCGCACAATGGGAATGAACCAAATCAACAAATGTTTATGCATGCATCACAAAAGCATGCCATCATCATTTCACATATCATGTTATCAATACAAATCACATCATGTCAAATCACAAGTGCATCTCATTCAATCAAAATGAATATCATATATATAACACTGTAAGCACCAATACCTTATCAGATAACTCACACCATTCATAATGGTTTCCCATTATCCTCAACTACTCATTCTTTTCAAAAATCGGGAGCGCGACTATTTTGAAAATAATTTGGCAAAGTAATGTTTTTCTCTTTTCAAAAGGTAGTATTTTAAATTTAAGAAATAACGCCGAAAACGGCACTCAAATCGGAGTTACGGTTTAGAAAATATGAATCTTCAAAGTTTTGGAAATTTCGGAAAAATGTACATGGAACCCGGTTCCTACCTATACAAGAACCGGTTCCTGAAAGTTTTCAAAAAGGCGCTCCCTGGTTTTTGTATGGGAACCCGGTTCCTACCTATACAGGAACCGGTTCCTGAGTGTAAAAAGTCCCAGTTTGCCAATTTTAACACTGGGAACTCGGTTCCTCCCCACAGGGAACCGGTTCCCACGACCTGCAACAGCATTTCTGCTACTCTTTGACAGCATTAAGCATCCATTAACATTTACAAACTTTCAAATACGATTTGGTACATTAGGAACACCATTTCATCATCATTTTACACCATTATAACATCAAACAACATGGTTTATTCATCACTATCAATTATCTGACATACTTATGATCCTAATTTCCAACACCGACACAAAATAGGGTTTCTTCCTATAACTTATAATCACCATAATTAAAACTCTCTAACATACCCAATTATCCCTATGGTTCCCAAAACCCATAAAACATATTAATCGATCGAAACCACCCCTTACCTCGCGATGATTCTTCGATTCCTCTCGGCGTCGGCTTTTCCTCTCTTTTCCTCTTCTCTCCAATTCCACGTATAATAGCTTTTCTCCAAAAACCTTCTCTTTTCCTTTATTTTCCTTTTTATACTCCTTTTAATATTCCTTATAAAATAATTAATCAATACTTAGTAATTAGTAGAGTGATTTACTCTCACACCCACCGTTTACTCTGCACACCTCCAAACCTTTCCTCATTAAATGATCCAATTAATCCAGATAAATTAAATATTTAAGACTTTAATCAATTAAATAATTAAATTCTCACTTATTTAATATTTAAATTAAATTGGGGTGTCACACTTGAAACTTGGTCAGATAGTGCGTCGGAGGAACCCTACGTCTCTTTTATTCCCCAGCCAGAGGTTTCAACAAACTTCAGATTCATCACCTCAAAGGAATCTTCGAACCTCGACTCTAAACAATAATCAGATATTCCCCAACAAGATCTACGCACAAGATCCCCAGCGGAATACCTCCCAGTTGTTAGTCTTTCCAACAACATTAATATCCAGACTAGAAACTTGGTCAGATAGTGCATCGGAGGAATCAAGGACATCTCTTTCTCCTCCAAATCAGGGTTTTCAGCAACTTCATCCCCAAGCAGAAGTCAAAATCCTCGGCAGGACGTACTCATCTCCAAGATGGATATTTTTTGAAATACCACAACATCTACATTCATACATTATTCATACAAAACCATGACATGTGCATATATCATTCATGTACATTGTCATATGCTCGCATGCATCATAATCTGCATAAAGCTAACTATATCCTGTCAAAGTTTTTATTTTCTCCAGCGGGTAAAAGATATGTTCCAAACAGAAAGGTCCAGGATTAACACCCGAAACAAGACAGGGAACCCAATCTGAAAGATCGTATAAATCTTTTCCAAACAGAAGGTCCAGGATTAACACCCGAAACAAGACGGGGAACCCTATCTGAAAGACCGCACAAATCTTTTCCAAATGGAAGGTCGAGGATTAATACCCGAAACAAGACGGAGAATCCAATCTGAAAGACCATACCAATCTTTTCCAAATGGAATGTCTAGGATTAACACCCGAAACAAGACGGGGAACCCAATCTGAAAGACCATACAAGTTGTCTTCCGACAACAGGCATTGGATCAACACCCGAAGCAAGACGGGAAAGCTATCCATATTCTGCCAAATATCTACCTCAGAATAGCCAGGATGAAGGTTTATTCTGACTCTCTCTTATTATCAACAACAACTACATAGTCTAGAGCACGACTCAGTTGCCCCAGATGGCATCTTTAAGCCCATCTCCGACTATTTGTCGACATCTCTCTACCTTTAGAATGCTGCATATTTGGTTAAAAATCAATACCTACCATTAGCTTCATTCAAAGATGGACCTGAAGTCTAACGTACGACTCAACATCATTCTCCCTGGATGGCATCTTAAGCCCATCTCTGTGTCGTCTCTCCTTCTCAAACAACCCCTACGGAATCTGACGTACGATTCATTCCCCAGCATCATTCTCTCTTGATGGCATCTTAATCCCATCTCCGATGTTTATTCTATTCAAACGAATTTCGCGAGTCTAGCATACGATTCACTCTCCAGCAACAGCTTCTCCAAATGGCATCTTTAAGCCCAATCCAGCGCATCATCAACCAACAGCGAGTGCAAATTTTCAGGTGTACTCGAGTGTTCAATCATCTTCTACCTTTAGGTCACGAAAGGCAAGCATGCCAATCTAACCCTTCCAGTACAAGAAGATTGAACAGGGGAAACTCTCATACCCCAAAATTTTCCCTCTTACTTCTCAAGACATTTCACATATCCATACTTAAGGATTTCACAAGGGTTGACCAGACAAACCCTCTCCTAAGCAGTTAACCCAAACTAGGGTTTTGGCCATTCTCAAATCAAGGTGGCCTTCTAACACTTCTAGTGGCCATCATGCCTCATCATATTCTTCAAATAATCTCCATGTCAAGTTTCAAGCCTTACAAGTCAAGTTTCCTCAAATAATTGCTCAGATGGTTGAAAATCAGTTGTATTAGACAAAAAGTCAATTGTGGTCAACATACAGTCAAACTTCATAATTTTTGGTCAACATTATTATTTTGAAGTGATATTCATCATTTGATCAAGGGTTGATCATGATTCATCAAGAAAAGTCAAGAATTGATCAAAAGTCAAAGTTTCTAAATTGGGCTTTCTTAGACAAAAGTCAACAGAACTTTGACTAGGCATAACTTTCACATACTTTATCAGAAATTTTTCCACCACAGCTCATTTTGAAGAAAATTCAATTCTCTACAACTTCATGTCTCACAAGCTTGGGCAGAAAATGCTTCATTTGGAAGTTATGGATCAAAACATTACAGGTCCTTTTAAAAGTCAACAAAAAGTCAACTTTTTGCAAAGAAGTGTTCATGAGCATGGAAACTCCAATGAAGATGAAACCAAAGGAGATGTTTAGAGGACATCTTTAGCTTTCTAAAAAGTCCAAGTACACCCAAAAATGTTAAAAATTGAGCAAGATACACCTTGCACAAGTTGAGCATTTTTAAGGAGGTGCACAAAGAGAAATACTTGACAAAACCAAAATTTTGCAAATGGGCCTAACTTTTCTTGATTCAAACATGTTTCTTAGCTGAATTGGAACCTCCAAGCCCAAGGCCACGAATTTATCTTTTATTTTTTATTTATTTTGGATTTTTAATCATTTAAAAGCCAATTTAATTAAAATAAAAGATAGAAAATCAAAAATTAATTGCAAGGTGGATTTTCTCTCATTCTTGAGGTCCAAGCAAGCCATACAAGCTGTCAATTTCGAAATTTCATTGATTGGAAAAGGAATTGAATGAGATTTGATCAAAAAAGGCAATATTTGGTTTCATTCCAAATCAAATATTTTCTCATTGATTGGCATATAATTTCTTCATAATTCTTGACCTAATTCACTCTACTATAAGTACATGTTGCATCCACAAGCACAAGAGACGAAATTCTGGCCAAAAAGAACCCTACCAAGCATCAAAAAAACCGTGACATTCAAGTAATTGGCAGCCCTAGTTCCAATCCAATTCAAAGGATTCCAAGCATTCCAACACGTTCCAAGAGGTTCCCTGATCAATCCCAGATACCCACAAGCAAGCTAAACGTGCATAAACGCCATATCCAAATTATGGTTTATACACTTTAAACTCAAAATCGATTTTTGTTATTTATGCATCATAAATATAATTTGATTATATATTCTTGATCGTGATGATGTTTGCAAGCTTTCTAGTTTGTTTAATTCGATTTTTAAGTGCAGGAATCGTGATATGCCATTGTTAGGTTTTTCGAGTTTTAAATTGGGATCCTTCGATTTAGGAAAAATTGGCCAAAACTAGGGACATATTCTTGTTCAGGAGATCAAACTGGATCGAACCATGGTTTCCTTATGAATTTATATTGCATATTATGGATTTTGGAAATTTGCAGGTACTATGTGACTGGCAAAACCGTCACTATTGGATTTTGCTACGGATCGTGTCCGTAGGTAAAGGTTTGAATATACAAACGGGGAAGAAGATGATCTTCGCGCGCGTTCTGGTGTCCAGGAATTTATTTGGCTTATGTTGCTTTTGTTTCATTCCACTAACACAAACTGCAGGTTGGCTCAGTGGTAGGCAGCGCGCGTTGAAGGAAAGGGCTTGGGTTCGATCCCTGGCCTTGTCCAATATTTTTTACACTTTGCAAAAACTAACACTTTTTCTTATTTTCTCCATATTTTTCCTTTTAATTTAATTTCTTTTTAAACAATTTTCTAATGCATCAAAAAATCACTAAAAACTATTTTCTTTTTGCATTTAGGACAGAAAAATATTTATTTAATTTTTGACATATAAATTAATATTTTTGCATGCATATTTTAATTAATTGTTAATTAACTATAAAATTGACTTTTAATTACTTTTCTTTACTAAAACCAATCCAGAAAATTCCCAAAAAAAATTGTTTTATCATCTAATTAGGATTACTAACCTAAAGACTTTTTCCTAACTCAAAAATCTTTTTTAACTAACATATTTTCTCTTATGCGAATTTCTTTTCTTTTCCGATTATTATGTATCTGCTTCCAGATTGTAATAGTTAGGATTAATTTTCTCGCATTTCTTTTTTCAAATATTATGTAACTGCTCATGAGATGTAATAGTTTAATTAGGATTTATTTTCCGCACTCTATATTATAATCGCAGCCATGTAATAGCGAGGATTTACTTTCCGACTTTATCGCACTTACTTTCCGCACCATATAAACCGCTAGTAACTAGGCGCGTATGAAAAGATAAAAAATAAACATAGATCACTTCTAATTTCAAGATAACATATCTGAATTTAACACACTCTCTTCACACATGCACCCCCTAGAGCATTCTCTCTCGTTGCCTTACGAAACAAAAGGTCAAGTCCCTCGAACATAGAGGTATCCTAGCACCGTTGCCTACAAACATATCATCATAGTCCCTTCGATACAAATATCATAGTCCCTCGACGTGGCCTACAAATTGTAATACGGTGAACTGACTTTTTAGGATTTTTTGTATCCAAATGTGCGGATAGCAAGAGTCGCCACCGACTTTTATTTTTATCCAATCAAGGGAAGGTAAAAGTACAGAAAAAGACCTTCGTTAGATTCTGAGTACGGGAGAATGGTTATGAAAAGGGAAGGTATTAGCACCCCTTTCCATCCGTAGTTATCTACGGGCTCTTAGTTGCTTTATAGATCACTTTTGAAAATTTTGTGCTTTCTGTGTGTTTGAAAGATGTTTTGAAAAGGCATTTCGCTTTGACTTTGTAATGATTCATGTAGGAATGTATACAAAGTGTTCGGAAATGTTTTGTTTTGAAAAGAGTTTGAACTTTGAAAAAGTGTGAGGTGAAAAGTATTTTGATAGAGCAAGCAACTAAAAGTCTTATTACCCACTCGTAATTGGTCGTGATTTCTACATTCCTTTAGAATAGCGCCAGCCGCATTCATTAGTTAGTAGGTAGCTCCATTCGTTGGATGTAAGCGACAATCGAGGGACATCGGATGGTCATCAAGGCAACTTGTAGGAAGTATCCTAGCACATTTGAAGGACTATCATCATTTTCGTAGGCGACAATCGAGGGTCAAGATCATGTATTCGGAGGCGACATCGGGTCTTATGATCTTTGTATCAAGGGACTATGATGATTTGTTTCGAAGGCAACGGTGCTAGAATACCTCTACGTTCGAGGGACATGACCATTTGAATCGAAAGGCAGCGAGAGAGAATCACCCTAAGGGGTGCATGTGTGATGAAGTGTGTTGAATTCGAGTATTTTATCTTGGAAATTAGAGTGAGCTATGTTGATTATTATCTTGCCATACATACCTAATTACTAGCAGTTTATAGAGTGCGGAAAGTAAATAGCGGAAATGTAAAGGTGCGGGAATGTAAATGTCCTACGCTATTACATGGCTTTGGGGCAGATACATAATCAGAAAATGCGGGAAATAAAAGCCTAATTAAAAACTATTACATCCCATAAGCAGTTACATTATTGGAAAAAATAAAACAGTAAAAGAAATCGTCTGAATCGGAGTAACCTGTGAAAGAATAGGAAAATCGAGAAATATGATGAAATCGAAATAAGAGAAAATGTTAGTAAAAATGCAATGTTTTAATATGAGAAAATTAATATATGCTGGAAATAAGATAAATAAGTTAAAATAATTTTTTGGGATTTTTTAGATGCATTTTAGTAATTAAAAACTAATTTACAATGATTTAAATGCTAAAATCAAAATAAAAATAAATATGCATGCAAAAAGATATTTTTTATTTTATTAAATTAAATAAACATTTTTATGATAATAATGCAAAAAGAAAATATTTTTTTGGTAATTTTTAGATGTAGAAATAAAATATAGAAAAGAAATTAAAATGATGTAAAATATTGGAAAATAAAATAAAAATAGAAAAATAGTGAAAATAGTGCAAAGTTGTAAAAGAAACAAAAGGAATGGTCCCTGGCTGATTCGAACTGGAGACCTGGAGTTGAAACCTTGAGATCCAATGCCTTTGCCATCTGAGCTAGCGTGCATCCGTGTTTGGAATTTGAAAACAATTGCTTTTAAAGGTACGCGTGTCATAGATATAAAACAAAAACACAGTCAAACACACGTGGGCCCGGATAGTAAATGAATGGACGAATAAGGATGCGCCATTGTGCCACGCAGTCTGATGCCGGAGTCAACGAGTCATCGACGCCGGAGCCCTAGCTCCGGTCGTCTTCTCCGGTGACTGTGACTTTTAAACCTGCAAAAATACAATGATTAAACAGGAAAAAGATACCCTACCCCCCTAATTGGATGGCTGCGAGTTCAATGGTGTGGTTTTCTTGCCCTAAATCGTCCTGGATTTTCAGTTTCGAAGAAAACAGTTCATCGAACCCTAGCCATGGGAACGTATGATTTATGCGTGTATGCTTGCATGAGAGGCATCATTCCTGACCTATTGAGTGTCCTGAATTCATTCAAACACAAAAAAGCAATTAATAACGCATGAAACAAGCAAATCGATTTTCAAATTTTTACCAAATTGGAGCAAGCTGTGGATCGCGTTCTGGGCAGTCCTGGGCACGAGTAAAGGTTGCTTTTGGTTGCTGGGAACCTCCTGAGCAAGACTGGATGGCTAGATCGGGCTGAGAACGGCTGGGAAATTGAAATTCGAATTTCTAAGATTCTTGAAATTTTTGCAAGAGTTTTGGCTTGTTTTTTAGGTTAGGGTTTCGTCCTCTTGTGCTGGCTGCAATGCTTTGTATTTATAGGAGAGTTTGGAGTGCAATAAGGGTGAAAAAAGATTGCTCCATTGAATGTGCAAATATTTTTCAATAAATTCAAATCAAATATTTGAAAAAATTGATTTTTCTTCCATGTAAAGGGCTAGCACGAATTTGGTAAGTGTATTGGGCCTTCATGGACATTAAGAGAGATATAAATCCAACTTGTTTGAAAAAGAAACTTAATTTTCCTATTTTACATAATTTATTTTTGAATTAAATGTTATAAAATTCAAATATAAATCATGAAAATAGAAAATCACCAATGCCAAGCATTTATGGGTCAAGAATATTGTCATGAACAAGTTTGGATCAAAAGATTATAGGCCCATTTGGAAAATTTTGCATTTTGACCAAAATGTCCTTTGTGCAATCATTCAAAATTGCCCAACTTGAATAGTGTATCTTGCTCAATTTTCCACATTTTTGAGAGTTCTTGGACTTTTGAAAGCTCTAAGAGTCCTCTAAACAATGTCTTTGGTTTCACTTCAATTGAGTTACCATGCTCAATATATGTTCAAAGCAAAAGTTGACTTTTGTTGACTTTGAAAAGGACCCAGTAATGTTTTGAGCTATACCTCTCAAATGAAGCATTTTTGAACATTCTTGTGAGACATGAAGTTGTAGAGAATTGAATTTCCTTCAAAACAAGAGGTGGTGGAAAATTTCGAGAAAGTACGAAAGTTATGCTCACCAAAGTTCGCTTGACTTTTCACCTAGAAACCCTAATTTAGAAAGTTTGACTTTTGTGCAAATCTTGAGTTTTCTTGATGAATCATGATCAACCCTTGATCAAATGATGAATGTAACTTCAAATGAGGAAGTTGACCAAAAATCAAGTTTTGACAGTATGTTGACCACAGCTGACTTTTTGTCCAATACAACCGATTTTCAAGCATCCGAGCAATTGTCCGAGGAAACTTGACTTGTAAAGCTTGAAACTTGACATGGAGAATCTTTGAAGCATATGAGGAAGCATGAAACCATTGAGGTGTTAGAAGTCCATCTGGATCCGAGAAATGCCAAACCCTAGCTTGGGTTGATTGTATAGAGAGTGTTCATCTGATCAACTCTCGAGGAACTCGAGCATGGATGTATGGAATGCCTTGGGAAACATGAGGGAAAATTTTGGCGATGACACTGCCCCTGCTCAATCTTCTTGTACCGAAGGGTTAGATTGGCATGCTTTGCCTTCGAACTGGAGGTAGAAGATGATTGAACACCGAGTACACCCGAAAATTTGCACTCATGTGTGATGAGGATGGAATGGGCTTACGATGCCATTCGAGAAGTTGAGACTTCACTGGGAATGAGTCGACGCTAGACTCGAGGTGGTTGTACAGAGATGGGCTTAAGATGCCATCCGAAAAGATTGATGCTGGGAGTGAGCCGACGCTAGGCTCAGATGCTTCTCGAAGGAGATGGACTTAGGATGCCATCCGAGGGAGTCGACGTTAGACTTTGTGCTCGCCGAATGAAGTCATCGGTTTGTTTTTTTACCAAATATGCAGACTCAAAGTGGAGAAATGTCGATGAGTAGCTGAGATGGGCTTAAGATGCCATCCAAGGAAACCGAGTCGACGCTAGACTCGTAGTTGTCGCTGATAATAAGAGAGGGTCGTAATAGTTCTTCGTGCCGACCGCTCCGAGGGGCAACACGGATATTTCTCAGCATCGGTGTTGATCCACCGCTCGTTATCGGAGGATAACTTGTGATCGCTCGATAAGGTTTCCGCCTAGCTTCGGGTATTAATCCTGGATCTGTTGTTGGAGAACAACGAGGTTGGTCGTTCAGATAGTTTTCCCGTCTGGTTTCGGGTATTAATCTTGGACCTGTTTGCGTCAGAAGCGACTTTTACCTGTTTTGGCAAAAACAAGAGAAATTTTTGATAGAATATTGTTAGCCTTATGCGAAGTATGATGCATGACAATGCGTATGAATGATATATGCACAGATTATGGTATTTATGAATAATGTATGAATGATGGATGCTGTGGTATTTCAAAACATATCCATCTTGAGGAAGATGCGGATGTTCTGCTTGAGGATGAGACGGATCGGAGACATTGGGGAGGAATACAGCTTTGAATCCTCCGATGCACTATCTGACCAAGTCTCGAGCCTAGATACTGTTTTGGAGGGGAGAGACTGAGGACCGTGCCACCAAAGATCTTGTTTATAGACCCTGCTGGGGATAACTCAGAGGCGCTGGGAAAGGTTAGAGGCTCTATCGGGGAATCTTGTGTATAGATCCCGCCGAGGAGTAATCGTAAACCGCCGCGACTGGTTGAAGAATCGAGCTCACGAAATCTCCGCTGGGGAATAAAGGATGTAAGTTTCCTCCGATACACCAACTGACCAAGTTTTAAGCCTAGATACTGACGCTGCTGGGAAAAAAAAAGCATTGTTGAAACGTATCCTGCTGAGGATGAATGTCTCTGCTGGAGACAGAACTGCTAATCGACGATGAAGTTCGGGATAACAGGACTAGTGGAAGGGAATTTGTACTTCGTGGGGAGAATTTGTAGTGAGCGGTATCTCTGTGGGGAATAAATTGGTGACTTTCGTCGTCATCACAATTCCTGGAGTCCGTGGTAAGTACTCTTGTACGTTTACTTTTTGTATGTTTGCGAACAAGTTCTTATTGTCGGATGCGTATAATCATTCAAAGCGGACGTTTGGACCTTATGCAAACAACAACAAACGGAAATTGTAAAGAGAAAGAAACTTGCATTTATTTGAAAGTTGGCGTATGGCCGAGTAGTTTATACAAGAGAGAGGTAAAAGGCTATGCGGAAACAATCTCGTTAAGTTCCAACTATGCTAGTACTCATATATTTCGACTATCTCATCTCCTTGCTGTCAGTAGAAAGTGATTGGATTGATTTTCGCCATTTGAATCTTGAATGCTGGTAGTAGTCTGAAGGTAGGTGATCTGGATGAGACATAGTCGTACGCTTAAATCCCTAACTTTTGCCTAGACCGCCCTTTAGGGTTTTCACTACCGGGATACCCTTTTTTGCCCAAGCCGCCTTTTCGTGTTTTCGACTTGCCGGTGTACGTGTTTTGTATATATCCTTAACTTTTGCCCGAACCCTTTGGTTCGCCAGATGCCCTTATTTTTGCCTAGGTTTGTCGACCCAGCGGTCTCTTTTATGCGTAGTATTTTTGACTATGTCTCGCTCACGGATGTGGGAAGTCTTCGCCGTCCATGGTGCTAAGTATCATAGTCCCGAAAATACCGCCTTGACTACAAATGGTCCCTCATAGGTGGGAGTCCACTTGCCTCGATCTCCTTGTGGGAGAATGATGCGCTGACTACTAGATCACCGACCGTAAACCTTGTTTGACCTTCTTGTTAAATGCTCGATCATTCTCTTTGATAACTGCCCATGGCGATGGACGCTAGTCGCTTCTCATCAATCAAGTTAATCTGGTCAAGGCGCTGCTCGACCCAATCGCTTCGCCTAACTCTCGCCCCGGAGAACTCGTCGAGGGTATCCGCACTCGATGGGCGTGACGGCTTCCATACCGTATACAAGAGAGAAGGGGTTGCCTCTGCTGATGTCCGCATCAGAAAAGCGATAACCATGAAGAGCGAATGGTAACATCTCATGCCAATCTTTGTAGGTCACCGCCATCTCTCAGATAACCTTCTTAATGTTCTTATTGGCGGCTTCCACTGCGCCGTTCATCTTAGGCCGATAAGGAGAAGAGTTGTGATGTTTGATCTTGAACTGCGCGCAGAGTTCGGTGATTATCTTATTGTTGAGATTAGAACCGTTATCTGTGATAATCCTTTCAGGAGTGCCATACCGACAGATAAGATTATGTTTGATGAATCGAGCCACAACATTCTTGGTAACAGATGCAAACGAGGCTGCTTCTACCCACTTGGTGAAATAGTCAATTGCCACAAGGATGAAACGATGTCCATTGGAAGCTGTGGGCTTGATTTCTCCAATCATGTCAATGCCCCACATTGCGAAAGGCCAAGGAGCCGTTAGAACATTCAGAGGTACTGGAGGTACGTGTACTTTATCTGCATATATCTGGCACTTATGACAACATCGAGCGTAACGGTGACAATCAGCTTCCATGGTGGACCAATAGTAACCTGTTCTCAGAATCTTCTTAGCCATCGATGCCCACCGGAGGGTACCGAATGCTCCTTCGTAACTCTTCCATGATACGATCGCCGCTCGGGTTCACACCGAGTAAGCACAAATCGTGATTGCGCTTGTACAAGATGCCGTCGAGGAAGAATTTGGATGCAAACCTTCTCATGAATTTCTTTATCATTGATGATGCCCCGCTGGATATTCCCGAGTCTCAAGATACCTCTTTACGTCGTAGTACCAAGGTTTCTTCTCGTGTCAAGCTCACAACAATATGCCGGTTCGCCAAACCTCTCAATGATGATCTGGGAGCCTCGTTGTCCCATCTAACCTGAACATAGATGACATTGTAGCTACGCGCCCGCCAACCGATTCTCTTCTCGTGGAATGTGATCAAAGTAATCTCTTCAAGTAGGATCAAACTCGTAACATGCTCGATACGGAATGAGATTCGATGCTTCGCATCCCACTTGCCCTTAATCTGATCGATCACTAAAGTCGAGTCTCCATACACTGTAAGAACTTGATTCTTAAGTCGATGGCGCCTTTAATACCCATGATGCACGCTCAGATTCGCCATGTTAGTACAACCAAACATAATCCGCGTGAAAGGCGGTGTCCGTCATAGGATGTAATGATGGCGCCAATGCCATTGCCAAGCGCGTTTGAGGCTCCATCAAAGACCATGGTCCATCGGGATCCTTGTTCGTGTCCTTCGTCTGGCTTGGTTCTTCACAATCAAGAATTAGTAAAACATCTTCATCTCGAAACTCGAATCGCATAGATCGATAGTCATCTACGGCTTGATGAGCCAAATGATCGGCTACTACACTTCCTTTGATTGCTTTCTCGAGAAGTGTACCGATGTCATATTCGTCAAGATCATTTGCCATCTTGCTATTCTTCCGGAGAGAGTGGTTTCTCAAATATGTATTTTATCGATCCATCTTGAAATCAACAAGGTAGTGTGAGTCAACATATATCGCCTTAGTCGGCGAGCAGCCCAAGTTAAAGCGTAAGTTTTCTCGAGCTGTGAGTATCTTGTTTCACTCGGTAAACTTTTTGCTAAGGTAGTATATTGCATGCTCTTTTCGACTGCACTGCCATGTTGCCCCAACACACACCCCATTGAATTTCTAACACCATATACATGATGAGAGGTCTTCGGCAAAGTGCATCGTGGATAGGAGGATTCGTAGGTACTCCTTGATTTTGTCAAAAGCGATCCGCAATCGCCATTCCATTCCACTACTTGATCTTTCTTAAGTAACTTGAAGATTGGCTCACAAGTAGCGCTAGTGTGCAATGAATCAGCATGTAATTCACACGGCCCAAGAAACCTCGACTTCTTTCTCAAAAGGGAGTCGGCATTTTTTGTATAGCTTTAACCTCGGGATCAACTTCAATACCTTTACCATCGACAACAAACCCTAGGAGTTTACCGGATCCGACTCCAAAAGTGCACTTGTTGTGGTTAAGTCTCACTGCATTTCTTCAACTGTCAACAATTTCGCAAATGATCAAGGTGCTCTTCCTCCGTCTGCGGATCGAGCTATCATGTCATCGACGAGACCTCTATCTCGTGATGAATCATGTCATGAAATAGGCCACCATGGCACGCCGGTGGTGGCGCTCTTCTTCATCCGAACGGCATAACTTTGTAGCGTAGTACCCCATCGTGTAACAAAAGTAGTCTTCCATGTCTTCGGAGCCATTTTGATCCGATTGTAACCTCGAGAAACCATCCATGAAGGAGAAAACTTTGTGTTGAGCGGTGTTGTCAACCGTAACATCAATACGAGGAAGTGGAAATCATCTTTCGGACTTGCTTTGTTCTCTCAGAATCCACACACATTCGTACCTTGCCATCCTTCTTAGGCGTGTACTACATTTGCAACCCATCATGATAAGAGGTAACGCTAAGAAACCAGCATTGAACCGCTTCATAACTTCGGCTTTGATTTTCTCTCGACATCTCGTGACGATACGATTTAACTTTCTGCTTCAATGAGAACCCTTCTTTCTGGCAACCTGTACCACAATATCAATGTTCAAACCAGCATGTCTTCGTATGACCAAGCAAAACCTCAATGTAGTCTCGTAGCATCCGAATCAACCTTTCTTTAACACTGCTCAAGACCCGCCTCCTATCTTGATCTCTTTTCTGCCTTCACAAGACTCCAAATTCACAACCTCAACTTGCTTTCGGTGGTCAGATAACTCGATCTTCTTGCAGTAATGACAAGTTCTCCGGCACTTCACAATCTTCCTCACTTTCATCTTCGGCTTGGTAGATCGGATTATCAAGTCATATTTAGCACTAGCATAGTCTTATTAACGAGATTCGAGGATTCTCGCAGGTACCACGGGGTGTGTAAGAACACATAGCCTTTGAAGGGGTGATAAAGTAAAAGAAAGAAAACACAATTGAATGCAAAAGTCCAACGAATTTATTGAATGAAAATACGCAAACGACAAATAATAACCTCGCAACGAGCCATGATGCCCTGCAAGGCACTAGGCTTTAGAGTTTATTGTTCAAAACATAGAAAATACGAAAAGCAAACAAAACAAGAATAATTACTCCCGACTAAAGGAGATTGGTATGACGCCTTCGCCTTCCAATTGCCGAGTCCGTTGTCGGAGTTGAAAGATCCATTTGCCGATGTCAAGTCTTGTCATCGCCTTCTATAGCATGGATTCCACTGGCCGATGCGGAAGGGCGTACGGCACGCCAGCGTATCATCTTCGACCTTGATAGTGAAGCCTAAACCGCCTTGTCAAACTTGAAAGGAAGATTAGGGAGCTGACCCCAAATAGCACTACCACCTTCTTCAACGCAGCTGAGCATCTTTCACGAGGCCATCCTAGAGGAGCTTATGTAACTCAGAGGACGGAGAGTCAACAGCATGACTGGGATCAAGCTTGAAGCTTGACAGGAGTCTCAAAGAATTCACCTCCATCTCGAGATATCGAATGACCGTAGATGGTCGACCATGTATTCCTCTTCACCACACACCGTAACAACCTTCCTTCCACCGGGTACTTTTTCCGATGCAAGGTAGAGGTAATAGCCCCCATGTATCCAAGGGTCCGAGTAGAGTAAGTCGGACGGATGTCCATGACAAAGAAAGTAGAGTCAAAAGTCCGGGAACCACTTTGACAAAGTAGTGAGCCTCCAAGCACGCTTAGAACCATCAAAAGCTCGCATAATGATGTCACTGGTCTCGTAACCAACCCTTCGACATCAAGGCGATCAAAAGCGCCTTCGTAGGATGTTCAGAGTGTAACCGTATCCACCAACACATGAGATAATGTAGTACCCTTGCATTCCATGTAGATGTGCAAGGCTTTGTTATGTTTCCTTCCGCAGAGTCAAATCAAGATCGAGAAGCCTAGGCCGTTGTTGGCGCCGCTAGCAATACAAACTTCAAATTGATCGGTAGTAGTGTTCATGGCACATGAGCATTCTTCGTAAACTTCACCAAGGCGTTAGTACGGGCCTTGAGCACAAGAGGAGAGCAAGTATGGAGATCTTGGACGAGTCTCCTAACTGCTCCACAACATTGTAGTCACTCTTCTTGATGATCTTCTAATTTCCTCCATTTCTTGTTTGAGGTGTCTTCAAAGAACTCCCTTGGTACTCCGTCGAAAGGTGATGAGTCATCGTTCTTTCCTCGGCCGGGAAATTGGTTGAGTAGTGAATGCGAAATGGAGTCGCTGTCTTTTGAGGAGAGATTGGAGAGAACACTCTTCCCGCTCGTCACCTTACTTGATCCGTGATGTGGTCAATGCCGGAATGGAAGCTTCAATAGTAAGATCCTCAATGGTCGAGGGTCTTGCTTGACGCCATGATAGTAAACATCGATCCATAATTCCAAGGGATAGCCTTGTCGAGGAATATGGAACCGGGTTGAGAAGTAATAATGAGAGGTGCCACCCTAGGCCCGTGGATCGCAGAGGAAATCCTTATGTGTTAACATCAAGATAGTCTTCTGGGAACTCACACCCCATCCTTACTTTGACATCTTCAATAGGAATCTTGTAGCTTCGTGAATGTAGTACTTCACCATGTAGTCATATTTTCCACTGGCTGCCCTAAGGTGTCCCACACATCCGTACGCTTCATTCACATCTTCGATCTTCGCTTTGACATATCTTCACACCAGACAGTGGTTTCAAGAACAAGATCTCACGGTTGTCCATCATGCATCGAACACGCCTTCTCAACCAAGCACAACCATCGTGTAGATAGCACCAACGGCAATTCCGGGCATCCGGATTGATACCGCTTGCAGCAAATTCTTCTTACCATCGAGGAATGGTCAAGTCATCTATGTTGAAAACATAAGTATCGCCACCAACAAAGATTGGAACTCTTGTCATGGTTAGGCATAGGAGCATTGATCACATTCGGAGTCTCAACAGAGGATCAAATTCAATCGCTTAGCTTCAATCATATCTTGAATCTTGTTCTTCGTGAGCCCAACAGTTCGTGTCCCTGGCTACCGGAGTGGTAAGCACACTTAGCATTAGGATTGTATTTCGGAGAGGAAGAAGCACATTCGAGGAGGATCCTCAAGGTAATCACCGCCAACATGTGTTGCAAGGCTTGCGACAACGGCATGTTGATCTTCAGAACTGCCTTCGTGGCGCTCGCACGCTGCTATCTCACCGAGGTTGTGCTGATGTGGGATTGAGATCACAACCGCCTCACGCATTGAGCACGGTCGGTCTTGGCTCGCTTTTCTCGACCATACACAACATTAGCTTCTTCTTACCACCAAAAGATCTCTTCAAAGATTTGATGATGACTCTACCGAATCTTTCCACTTTGATACCACGATGCGCGTCACAATATCACTTGAATCCGTCAAGAGTTTCCAATCGATGATTGAAGAATGGACCCGATAACGTTCCCATAAACATATCAACCAATTCCCTATTGGACAAGGGTGGTTGAACTCACCGCTAGATCTCCATTTCTCGAGCATACCCTTGAACTTCTCGTCACGACCCATAGACATGCTTTGTAGTTGCATGCGTGGGTGTCAACTCAAGATTGTACTATAACGCTCAGAAAGCATCACCAAATCACCCAAGTAACGGATACGGTCATTCTCTAGTCGAATACCACCCAACCGAAGTTCCGGCCAACTCTCTTGAAAATAATGCATCCACAACTTTCCATCAAGGGACCGATCTTTGAACATAGGACTTCAAATGCACTTGGACAAGAAATGCCATCATACTTGGCAAAAGTAGGAACTTTGAACTTAGGAGGAATCACAACACCGTGAACAAGACTCGTGTCATCAAAATTCAAACGACATTTTCGATTTTCCACAAGATTCAAACGGTCTTCGTTGCTTGTACTTGTCATCTTCATCGTGAGTATCGCTATGATCGTATTGATCGCCTTTCCCTTTTCAGCTCACCGATTGCCTTCGCCATCACCCTTGTTACTCCCTTCATTCTTGACGCAAGGTCGTAGTACCAACCGACCGACCCTTTAAGACCACCTTTGTAGCCCGCCCATGTTGAGAAGACCCACAACCTTCTTCTTTCCGTTGACGAGCTTTTTCAGATCTTCTTGGCCTTGGACCAAACTAGTGAACATCAATAAACCGAGCATTCTCAACTCGGAGATCTTTGATACTGCTCGAGAGCCATTGTCGCTAAAATAAATAGCAAGAGGATGAGAAAACCAATCTCCAATGTACCGTGATGCAATGTTATGCTATGCTATGCAATGTTTATGCGAATGCTATGCAATGTTTTCAAGGACCTCTAGGATTTAAATTTGTTAAACAAGCAATGAACAAACAAATATTAGTTCTCTTTTTTATTCTTTTTCTTTTTAAGTACAAAAGATAGCTCAAAACAGTAAAAGAAAAACATAATATAAAGCTTCTAGGTCTCCCATGGGCGCTCCTCTTGGTGCGAGATAGGTTGATGTTGCGCCCTCATGAAGTAGCTTGGTCAACTCTAGTACTTTCTTCTCGCTTGCATAGCACCGAGCTTCAAAGGTATCCTCTCTTTTAAGTCGAATCCGTGATCTCTTCAAGTCTTCAAAGTCCGTAGGCATGTCGTGATGGAGAATAGTATAGGTACGCCACCTATAGCAACAGTTCCATAATTACGGTACAACAAAGTGAATGGCATCATGAGGTTTTGAGCTCGAGCTCGCACTCCATTTGAGGTAAGGTTCCCAAGGAGTGGGGTTTGGTGCCCCAAAGTCTTGGTATCGGGCCTTCTTTACCATGCCCCAAGCGTATGAACCTTCGCTTAATCGAGATCGTGATTGTAGTCGAACACAACATCTTGGAGAAGCATATCATGAGGACCATCTCTTCGAAAGCAAAACCAAACCGACGAGCTAGAGAAGGGTTGTAATACCTCCCTTATACCAAGAAGCGGTACATTAGGGAATTCTCCACAACGCTAATGAAGATGAAGTCCTTTGAGAGAAAAGGCTCCAACGGATATCCGAATGAGAGAGTGACATCTTTGAGACCACTTCCTTTGTTCGCTCTTCAAAACCGATGGAGGAAGGTGCGAAACAAACCACCGGAAAGTAACGATACAAATACATGAGAGTTCCTTTGTCTTTGATAGTACGAGTGTGGAGAGAATGTAGGATGTCCCCAAGTAAGGTAGGCACTGATCGGGTAAGGAACAACTTGATGGCATTGACATCTATGAATTGATCCGAGTTAGGAATAGAACCAAACCATAAATTAGCAAGGCCACAATGTTTTCAAATGCATGGAAACTCATAACTTTGAGGAATTCTCGAGCTTTCAATTAGGAACTTAGAAAGTAAACCCTTAACTCCGCTTCTAGTTTCCCAATTGGCTTCAATATCCGAGCGCTTAAGATGTAAGGCGGATGCAATGTCTTCGCATTTTAGGAACCTTTTCTAAACCGGTGAATGGCATTTGGTCAAGAATGGGTATCCCAAGTAGCTTAGAGAACTCTTCCAAGGTAGGAACCAACTGATAGTCTGGAAATGTAAAGCAATGGTGCTTCGGATCAAAGAACTGGAATAGGACATGCATCATATCTTCTTCAAAACCGGAGATAACCAAATCAAGTAGATAACCATGTCTTTTGATGAATTGAGCATGGTCGGGAATTTCTGAAACCAATTCTTTGAGCTGAGAAGGTATACCCATAAAGTTGATTCGGATAGTCTTTCTAGAAGCCATAATCCCTACAAAACAGAGCAAAGATAAATCCCTAGGTCCTTGAAATGGTTAGAAATGATATGCAATGCAAATGATGTCATGATGTCATGTTTGGCACACACAAACAATTCACACAATGAGCCTATGGTTTAAGGCTTGCATGAGGTCTAGGTGATTACCCCACCAAACGTTTGAGTTGGTTCATCCTGTCCTATAATAGTAACCGGTTCTAGGAATCTCACATCATTGATCTTCTCGTAGGCACTTATTTCAATACGACTACCAAGTGGTCGAAAATGTCCCAAAAGTCCGATCTCAATGAGCGAGCATCGAGTATCAACCAACCCCGTCACACCAAAGCCGCCATCTCACTACCTTCTAATGGCCAAGATGGGTCAATTAAGGTTCTAAAGTTTAGTTAGCGCTGATGACACCACGCAGAAGCCAAATACTATCCTCAACTTGGGAATGAGGAGTATCGGACAACCAAAGTGTCACGCTAACGTAGCCATCATGTTGACCGCTTAGTTATAATCTCAGCGGTCGCAATGATCTAATGCCACTTACCTAAAAGGAAACCCGGATCCGTGTAGGATCCCCAACAATATAATACCCAAGCAACCCTTAAAGATAAAGCAAACAAGTCAAATGTAGCAATAAAATGATCTATGAACTTAAGGTAATTCTCTTTAGGTGTATCCTCAGAGAGTGTAATACGGTGAACCGACTTTTTAGGATTTTTGTATCCAAATGTGCGGATAGCAAGAGTCGCCACCGACTTTTATTTTTATCCAATCAAGGGAAGGTAAAAGTACGTAAAAAGACCTTCGTTAGATTCTCGAGTACGGGAGAATGGTTATGAAAAGGGAAGGTATTAGCACCTTTCCATCCGTAGTTATCTACGGCCTTAGTTGCTTTATAGATCACTTTTGAAAATTTTGTGCTTTCGTGTGTTTGAAAGATGTTTTGAAAAGGTATTTCGCTTTGACTTTGTAATGATTCATGTAGGAATGTATACAAAGTGTTCTAAATGTTTTGTTTTGAAAAGAGTTTGAACTTTGAAAAAGTGTGAGGTGTGAAAGTATTTTGATAGAGCAAGCAACTAAAAGTCTTATTACCCACCTAATTGGTCGCCAGATTTCTACATTCCTTTAGAATAGCGCTAGCCGCACCATTAGTTAGTAGGTAGCTCCATTCGCTGGATGTAAGCGGACAATCGAAGGGACATCGGATGGTCATCAAGGCAATCTCAGGAAGTATCCTAGCACATTTGAAGGACTATCATCATTTTCGTGAGGCGACAATCGAGGGTCAAGATCATGTATTCGGAGGCGACATCGTGGGTCTTATGATCTTTGTATCGAAGGGACTATGATGATTTGTTTCAAAGGCAACGGTGCTAGAATACCTCTACGTTCGAGGGACATGACCATTTGAATCGAAAGGCAGCGAGAGAGAATCACCCTAAGGGGTGCATGTGTGAAGAAGTGTGTTGAATTCGAGTATTTTATCTTGGAAATTAGAGTGAGCTATGTTGATTATTATCTTGCCATACATACCTAATTACTAGCAGTTTATAGAGTGCGGAAAGTAAATAGCGGAAATGTAAAGGTGCGGGAATGTAAATGTCCTACGCTATTACATGGCTTTGGGGCAGATACATAATCAGAAAATGCGGGAAATAAAAGCCTAATTAAAAACTATTACATCCCATAAGCAGTTACATTATTGGAAAAAATAAAACAGTAAAAGAAATCGTCTGAATCGGAGTAACCTGTGAAAGAATAGGAAAATCGAGAAATATGATGAAATCGAAATAAGAGAAAATGTTAGTAAAAATGCAATGTTTTAATATGAGAAAATTAATATATGCTGGAAATAAGATAAATAAGTTAAAATAATTTTTTGGGATTTTTTAGATGCATTTTAGTAATTAAAAACTAATTTACAATGATTTAAATGCTAAAATCAAAATAAAAATAAATATGCATGCAAAAAGATATTTTTTAATTTATTAAATTAAATAAACATTTTATGATAATAATGCAAAAGAAAATATTTTTGGTAATTTTAGATGTAGAAATAAATATAGAAAAGAAATTAAAATGATGTAAAATATTGGAAAATAAAATAAAAATAGAAAATAGTGAAAATAGTGCAAAGTTGTAAAAGAAACAAAAGGAATGGTCCTCGGTCGATTCGAATCGAGACCCGAGTTGAAACCTTGAGATCCAATGCCTTGCCATCCGAGCTAGCGGCATCCGTTTGGAATTTGAAAACAATTGCTTTTAAAGGTACGCGTGTCATAGATATAAAACAAAAACACAGTCAAACACACGTGGGCCCGGATAGTAAATGAATGGACGAATAAGATGCGCCATTGTGCCACGCAGTCTGATGCCGGAGTCAACGAATCATCGACGCCGGAGCCCTAGCTCCTATTGCCTTCTCCTGGATCGTGACTTTTAAACCTGCAAAAATACAATGATTAAATAGGAAAAAGATACCCTACCCCCCTAATTGGATGGTTGCGAGTTCAATGGTGTGGTTTTCTTGCCCTAAATCGTCCCCGATTTTCGCCAAGAAAACAGTTCATCGAACCCTAGCCATGGGAACGTATGATTTATGCGTGTATGCTTGCATGAGAGGCATCATTCCTGACCTATTGAGTGTCCTGAATTCATTCAAACACAAAAAAGCAATTAATAACGCATGAAACAAGCAAATCGATTTTCAAATTTTTACCAAATTGGAGCAAGCAGGATCGCGCTCGCGCCCGGCACGAGTAAAGGTTGCTTTTGGTTGCTGGGAACCTCCTGAGCAAGACTGGATGGCTAGATCGGGCTGAGAACGGCTGGAAATTGAAATTCGAATTTCTAAGATTCTTGAAATTTTTGCAAGAGTTTTGGCTTGTTTTTTAGGTTAGGGTTTCATCTTGTGCCGTCAGTAATGCTTGTATTTATAGGAGAGTTCGAGTGCAATAAGGGTGAAAAAAGATTGCTCCATTGAATGTGCAAATATTTTTCAATAAATTCAAATCAAATATTTGAAAAAATTGATTTTTCTTCCATGTAAAGGGCTAGCACGAATTTGGTAAGTGTATTGGGCCTTCTTGGACATTAAGAGAGATATAAATCCAACTTGTTTGAAAAAGAAACTTAATTTTCCTATTTTACATAATTTATTTTTGAATTAAATGTTATAAAATTCAAATATAAATCATGAAAATAGAAAATCACCAATGCCAAGCATTTATGGGTCAAGAATATTGTCATGAACAAGTTTGGATCAAAAGATTATAGGCCCATTTGGAAAATTTTGCATTTTGACCAAAATGTCCTTTTGTGCAATTGTCCAAAATTGCCCAACTTCTGAATAGTGTATCTTGCTCAATTTTCCACATTTTTGAGAGTTCTTGGACTTTTTGGAAAGCTCTAAGAGTCCTCTAAACAATGTCTTTGGTTTCACTTCAATTGGAGTTACCATGCTCAATATATGTTCAAAGCAAAAAGTTGACTTTTTGTTGACTTTGAAAAGGACCTGTAATGTTTTGAGCTATACCTCTCAAATGAAGCATTTTTGAACATTCTTGTGAGACATGAAGTTGTAGAGAATTGAATTTCCTTCAAAACAAGAGGTGGTGGAAAAATTTCGAGAAAGTACGAAAGTTATGCTCACCAAAGTTCGCTTGACTTTTCACCTAGAAACCCTAATTTAGAAAGTTCGACTTTTGTGCAAATCTTGAGTTTTCTTGATGAATCATGATCAACCCTTGATCAAATGATGAATGTAACTTCAAATGAGGAAGTTGACCAAAATCAAGTTTTGATCCGTATGTTGACCACAATTGACTTTTTGTCCAATACAACCGATTTTCAAGCATCCGAGCAATTGTCCGAGGAAACTTGACTTGTAAAGCTTGAAACTTGACATGGAGAATCTTTGAAGCATATGAGGAAGCATGAAACCATTGGAGGTGTTAGAAGTCCATCCGATCCGAGAAATGCCAAACCCTAGCTTGGGTTGATTGTATAGAGAGTGTTCATCCGATCAACTCGAGGAATCCTCGAGCATGGATGTATGGAATGCCTTGGGAAACATGAGGGAAAATTTTGGGGTATGACACAAATACATGATCTCGTCCCTCGATTGTCGCCTACGAAAAAGTGATGATCGTCCCTACGAATGTGCTAGGATCTCTTACAAGTTGCCTTCTATGACCATCCGATGTCCCTTCAAATGTCCCTTTACATCCAACAAATAGGGTTACCTACCAACTAATGGTATGGATAGCGCTATTCTAAAGGAAAGTAAAATAACACGGAAACGACCGTTCTGAGTAGGTAATAAGAATTTTAGTTGCTTGCTCTATCAAAATACTTTTCACACCTCACCATTTTGTCAAAGTTAAAACACTTTTAAAAAACGAAACATTTCCAAACACATCGTATACATTCCAGCGTGAATCATTACGAAGTCAAAGCGAAATGCCTTTTCAAAACATTATTCAAACACACACACAAAAAGCAATTTTAAAGTGAGCTAAAGCAACTAAGAGCCCGTAGATAACTACAGATGAAAAGGGTGCTAATACCTTCCCTTTTCATAACCTTCTACCTTACTCAGAATCTAACGAAGGTCTTTTTCTGTTCTTTTAACCTTCCCTTAATTGGATAAAAGAAAAGTTGGTGGCGACTCTCGCTATCCGCAACATTTGCGATCAAAAGCAAAACATTCCAAAGTCAGTTCTCCCACCATAGAGTACTAATCCCTTCCCCCCGCGTAATAGACTCCCTTACCCCGATCTCTTGGTCGTAAGACCGTGGTTTCTAACCTTTCCAAGTTTACTCGATATTTTCCTTTCCTCTTGCGGGTTAAAAAACGTTCGATGGAGACTTCATTGATATTTCTATCCGATGATGTTCAGCCAGTTGTTTCAGCTGGAGACTTCACTGGGGATCGTCTAGACCTCATGCTGGTCTGATCAGGAGTTGATCCTAGCTTCCTTTTTCCTTTCTATTGGGTGTTTATTTATTAACTCACTTGATCACATCATTCTTTGAATGCTTGCATTGCATTCTATATGGCATTTTATTGCTTTCATATATCCTGTATATTAGCTGCTACTGTACTGTTTGATCTCTTGATTGGGTGGGAGTTACATGAGGTAAAAGGCCCCATACCCCAGCCAGAGGCATATAGGATAAATGAATGTTCATGTCGAATCCTGCATCCCGTGGTGCGTGTGAGGAGGCATGAAGTAACGAACTCAGATGAGATTCGATTGACGGTGCTTTTGCCCTACAACCTCTTGTGTAGATAGCTAAGTACTCGATAAAGGATTATCGACTATGTTTATCATTAGGGACCCCTTGTTGTGTCTAGAATTATCCTGTGAGTTAGGGCGGGATATCATTACTACAAGTACTGATGCTGGTTCTGTGATATGAGGTTTTGTGTTCCATGATCCAGGTATTTTTTGGTATTTTCTATGGAGTTCCAGTTTGATGCTGGACCTTTGATCCTGTTACATTTGAACGGAGATTCTGTTATCAGTACATCAGTGGTTTAACATGCAGGAGATATGACCTTAATGCATTGCATTCATAAAAATGTTTTAATTTGCATATCTTAACATACATATTTGTTTATTTCCAAGATTTTCTACCCTTTGAGTCTAGTCTCGGGCCTTTTCGGAAGATGGATATTGAAAAGAAAGACAATCAGAGACGTCATCCAGTGTACAAATTTCCTACACCGGGTTTTGAGAATCTTATCCTGTTGGCTAATAAGTCTCCACCCGAGAATGTTAGCGTCTTCACCAAAGATTAAAGAATTCTGACATGATTGAAGTCTCCTCTAACCGAGTATCAGAAAGATGGTCTCCAATCTCTATTCCAGTTTTATGACCGTGAATTGAGGTACTATGTGTTTCCCGATTACTTGTTGATGCCAACTTTGGAAGAGTATTCTTATATCTTGGACATTCCTATACTACATCATGTTCCTTTTCAAACTTCCATGGAGAAACCGACAGATGATCAGATCACCAATGCACTTTGTATGGAGAAATCCGTGGTGTCAGCTAATGTTGCAAGCAAGGGAGCCGTGAGAGGTTTTCATTTGGTTTTCTTGTTACGAGAAGCCAATGCCAAAGCTACCAAGAAGAATTGGAAGAGTTTCAATGCCATTTTAGCTTGTTATATCTATGGGTTGGTTTTGTTTCTGAATGAGCCCAAGTTCGTTGACATAAACGCTATTTCCATATTCATCTATAAGAATCCTATTCCAACTCTTTTGGGAGATGTCTATTATTCCATACAGTCCAAAAGTTTTAAAGGGAAAGGTGTAACTGTTTATTGTTGTGTGCCATTGTTGCAACATTGGTTTCAGGGTTTTCTTCCCCGTAGTGGTGCTTTTATTGATACTCAACATACCATGAGATGAGTTCCTAGATATGATGGGTCTCGCATATCAAGATATTGGTTGGTATCGGCTTGATATGTCCAAGACTGAAAGTGAGAAGATTATCATCCGCTGTGGGGATTTCCCTAATGTACCTATCATGGGCATAAGGGGTGGTGTCAACTACAACCCAACTCTCGCTTTGAGGCAGTTGAGATATGCTTTGATGGGACCTCCTGATGAGAGTTTTGTGCGGGAAACTCTATATTATAATGTGCCTGACGTTACTGGATCGATGATTAAGGCTATTCAAGCATGGAATAACATTCGTCGTGAAGGAGGGCAGTATTTTGGCAAGAAAGATCCTACAACCTATGCTTCTTACATCCAGTGGATTAAAGAAAGAAATTGTGATCGTCAATGGCCTTCTATTACAGGAGCTGTAGATTTATACTCTCAAGAGTTTGTTCCCGATGTTGTTTCAAAAGGAGATTATGAGCGGATGCGGGCTCAAAACCGTCTTCTACTCGAAGAGAAAGAGGCACTTAAAATGAAGTATCTTGTTGCTACTCAAGCAAAGAATCAACTGGTTCACGAGCTCAAGTATTTAAAAGGTGAAGCGTTTGATCCAACAAGGAAGAGATCCGTAGTCAAGATCCCCTGCTCCCATGGAAGAGTACAAGAAAGTTGTTGCCAGTTGGGAAAATAAGTACAAGCAGAAAAGTCGAGATTTGAGACCCTTAAAACTTCCAAAGCTGATATGTCGAAGAAGTGCAAGGCTCAAGTTGACGAGTTAAAGAAGCCAATGCATAACCAGAAGTTGACATTTAAAGCTCAACTCAAAGAGTAAAATGTTTAGTTGACTCTCGCTATAGAGGAGATGGAGCGTCTCAAGATTCAGATCGGAGTATACAATGCTGAGGGATACCCCATGTCAGATGTTTAGATGTAGGCCTTATTTGAATTTTATGGAGAATCACCATCAGGCTTGTTGATGGGATTTCTCATTTTATTGTTTGAATCTCAAATCAGATGATCAGAAAATTTGTAGACCTCTTTATCTTGATTCAATGATGACTAGTGTCTTCAGTATCTATTATCTTGTTTGTTGGCTTCGCCCTAAACTTGAATCGAAGTGTTTGAGTCCTGGAAATGTTCAAATATATCATTGCATGCATCACATCATTCATGTATATATCATGCATAATGTGTTTTGCTCGTAGTTCTTATCAATGGCTTATGCTTTTATTTAGCAGAAAATTGCAAATTCATCCTTTTACCGTTACTCAACTCGAAGCAACAAATACCGTTAAATGGAGAAAATCCAGGCGGATATGGCAACAATGAAGGTGCAGATGGATCAATTTATAGAATTAATCACTACCATGAACCGATGCCAACAATAACTATGAGCTCTAGTGGAAAGACCTCGTCTGGAGGTTGAGCGTCATGATAACCCGTTCGATGATTTCTCTGCGGGGTAGCCGCGTGTAGTCAATGCTCAGAACAATGATGATTTGGGTGTTAATGACCACCTTCGTGATCAGGGTCTGCATCTGAATAGCGGTCGATTCCCATCTCCACCTCCTCCTCTAGGACCTTACTTTTATGATGATAAGTCGATGTAGGGGAATCATGGCCGAGTTCGCCCACGCTCTTAGAGTTATGATGTTTATCGAAATGAAGAAGTTTACTCTATTAATGGCAGTGAGGCTTTCTCGCTGAGGACCAGAAATACCGTCTGTTTGAAGAGAGACTAAGGGTTGTTGAGAGACAAAAGATGCTCGGATTGGATCTTTCTGACCTGGGATTGGCACCAAGAGTGAGGGTCCCTCCAAAATTCAAAGAACCAATTTTGATAAGTACAATCGTGCTACTTGCTCGAAAACACATATCACTGCTTACTTCCATAAAATGACGGTATATACTAAGGATGAAAGACGTCTTATGCACTTATTCCAAGAAAATCTATCTCGAGCTTCTTTGGAGTGATACATGCACCTTGAGAGAAATCATGTTAGAACATGGCGTGATTTGGTTGATGCCTTTATTTAACAATATCAATTCAACAATGTCAATTCAACATCGATATGGCTCCCAACTAGACTCAATTGCAGAACTTGTCTCAGAAATCCAGTGAAACATTTAAGAAGTATACCTGTATGGTATGAGCTTGTCTAGAGTTCTCACCACCTATGATGGAGAGAGAGATGATAGACATGTTTAGAAGCACTCTTTCTAGGCACTACTATGTGGCTTGTAGCACATCAGCTAGCTTTGCTAAAATGGTTAGGTATGGCGAAAGGATTGAAAGTGGTTTAAAACTGGCATGATCCGGTACACACTGAAGTTGGAAGTTCTTCTGTTAAAAAAAAAGTATTCAGCAGCTATCCCACAAAGAAGGAGGGTGAGACCAATACTGTATGATTGAGGAACCGGCAAAGCCTGTTAATGTCGGACTATTTCGCTTAGCCACAGCCCAATAATCCCGCGCCAACAATATTATAGACAATGTAATAACCTGCACCTAGATGGTTTGATGTCGCTCCCATGTATTATGCTGAGATGCAGAAATGACTACTTGATGTTAAATTGGTGACCGTAAGGCCCACACTACCACCTTCTCCCATTGATAGACGTCCAGCGAATTATGATGCAAACACAAGTTGTGAATTCCATTCTGGAACTATAGGACATAATATTGAAAATTGTTATACGATCAAGTGTAAGATACATGACCTAGTGGATTCAAAAGCTATCCAGTTTGATGCCCAGCAACAGCAGATCGAGACTTATGTCATTCAGAACCCAATGTCACAGAATGGCGGAGGGGTAGTTCAAGCTATTATGGAGGACGGAGAAGTTCTGAACTTGATTATTGGGCCTTTTGTCAAGGAATATCTGATCAAGAGAGGCGTCTTTGTAGGCTGTGAGTCTGATTGTGTTGACTGTGAAAACTGTTCTAATGACTGTGAAAGTTTGAAGGTTGGTATCCAAAATTTAATCACCAATGGTGAGCTACAGTTTAACAAGATTAAAAAGGGAAAGAAAGGTGACGCGAAAGATGTGTCTATGATTTCAATTCCTTACACTCTAGTTGTCATATCTGCACCTGCAAAACCTGTTCAGTTGTTGATCACGAGACCTGGTCCTATGCCGTATGTGAGTGACAAAGATTTTCCTTAGCACTTAGGATCAAATGTCTATTATTATGGAGTTAAACAGGAAGATGGGTTCTCTTCTGAGAAGCAGGATGATGAGTTTGATGTTGCTAATACTGACAATTTTATCGGTAGTGGCGGAGTGACTAGAAGTGGTTGAATTTTTGCTGCTCCAGTTGCACAACCTACTGCAGATGCTTTAGCGAAAGCTAAAGGTAAGTAGGCAGCAAAGGAAACTGATTTGCAGGTCACTAATCTTGACTTGGAGAAGGATGTTGAAGAGATTATGCGAAACATCCGCAAGATTGAGTTTCGTGTAATTGATCAACTCGCTCAAACCCCTGCTAAGATTTCCATTATCTCGTTGTTACTTGATTCTGAGGCACACAAGAATGCCTTGATGAAGTTGTTGAGTACTGGTTTTGTCCCGCAAGAGATATCTGTTAGCCAGTTTAAGAACGTATGTGCTAGTATATCTTCCAGTAACAGCCTAGGCTTAACCGACTTTGATCTCCTGCCAGAGGGCAGGAATCATAACCGGGCGTTACAAATCTCTATGGAGTGCAGGGGCACAAATTTGTCTCGAGTTCTAGTGAACACTTGTTCATCCTTGAATGTGATTCCGAAAACAACGCTGATGAAAATTGATTATTCTGGACTTGAGCTGCGTCCTAGTGATCTAGTGGTGAAAGCCTTTGATGGGTCAAGACGTTCGGTCTTCGGAGAGATGGAACTTCATATCAAGATTGGCCCCTAGCCGTTTACTACTACTTTGTTTTTCATGGACATTCAGCCTACTTATTGTTGCCTTCTTGGTCGTCCACAGATCCATAAATCTGGGGCAGTCACATCCACTCTCCACCAGAAGCTTAAATACCCTATCAATGGGAACACCATCACAGTTTGTGCTTAAGAAGAGTACGTTGTGAGTCACATCACCTCTTTAAAATATGTTGAAGTTGATGGAGAAGTCCATGAGACCCATTTCCAGGGTTTTGAAGCTGTTCATATGCTCAAGACTCCTCAGCAGAAGGAGAAGAAAAAAGACAAACCCGAGTCCTGTATGGCCTCCCTGAAAGATGTAAGGGCTGTGGTTGAAGCTGGATGCCTTGAAGGCTGAGGAAGTATGGTGGAGGTGACACCAAAGTTCAACAAGTTCGGGCTGGGTTTCACTCCTATTTTGCGTTGACAAATCCTCAAGGCGCCTAATCTGGCTACTCCCATCAAATTCTCAAGCGCTGGTGTCAGTCCTTGTTAAGTGAATGTTGTTGATGATTATGACAGTGAATGTGATATTAACAAGTGGATCCACCCGAGCATCCTGGGTGTGGAATTGAATAATTGGACTTCTGAAGACTGTGTCCCAATCACAATAGTCAAAGAGTAATTTTCTGTTGTTTTCTTTTATTATGCAATAATTCTTGTACTCTGCCCTAGGCATAGTGAATCATATGTAGGGCCACCTTGTTTTCTCATGCAAGTTTTTATCATTAAATAAAAAACGTCTTTTGCATTAAAATATTTTGTTCCCTGTCTTTCTATTTTACATCAAAATTTTAAAACGCAAAATTACAATGCTTTATTTTATCTCTTATAATCCAAAAATCTAAATTAAACATAAAATCAATCATGCAGATTTAATCCCACTATTCTACTGGATCCCTTTGATAACAACTCTGCTATCACTTCTTATGACTTTGATAATCCGATCAACCAAGCCGAAGAAGATGGTGAGGAATATTGTGAACTCCCTGCGGAGTCAGGAAGATTATTAAAACAAGAAGAGAGGGTTATCCAACCACATCAGGAAGAAACTGAAAAAGTGAATCTGGGCACCATTGATGTGGTCAGAGAGGTTAAAGTTGGGGCTGCTCTAGAAGACAGTGTGAAGCGAAGACTGATTGATTTTCTCAAAGAGTATTCAGATATCTTCGCCTGGTCTTATGAAGACATGTCCGGGTTGGATACCGATATTGTTGTGCAGAAGTTGCCATTGAAAGAAGATTGTCTTCCAGCTAAGCAAAAGCTTTGAAGAACTCATCTTAAGATGTCCAAGAAGATCAAGGAGGAAGTCCAGAAACAACTTGAAGCGGGGTTTTTGAATGTGATCTCTTATACTGGTTTATTATCATATATACAATCAGTTTTACATTCAGTGCTTTCTTTCTAGCACTTGCTTTGTTAATTTGGACACTTTATTTCATGTGCGAGGTACATTGAGCATTTATACTTGAGATTTGGATTTGTAGCATCCTTATCTTGTGCTTACACACACGAGTGTGCATTCTATTGTCTGCTTGCTTGGGTTTTCACATTTCTTGCAGGTTTATTTGGTTCGAACGTGTATGAACGCACATTCTAATGTTTTTTTTGCGTACGAATGTGCATCCTATTGTCTGTTTGTTTGGATTTAAACCTTTCTTGCAAGTTATCCAATTGATTTGAATGTGTACAAACACACATTCTTTTGCTTGTTTGCATAGGAACACGCATCCTATTGTCCGTTTCTTTAGATTTACACCTTTCTTGCAGGTTATCCAATTATTTTGATTGTGTACGAACACATACTCTATTGCTTGCTTGCGTACGAACGTGCATCCTATTGTCTACTTGCTTGGGCTTTCACCTTTCTTGCAGGTTTTGTGATTCAAATGTGTACGAAGGCACATTCTATTGTTTGTTTGCGTACGAACGCACATACCATTGTCTACATTGTGATTTCTTGCAGGTTTATATTATTTCGAATGTGTACGAACGCACATTCTGACACCTTGTTTGCGTACGAACGCGCAACCTTTGTCTATTTGTCTAGATTGTCATCTCTTGCAAGTTTATTTGCCTAGGATGTGTACGAACGCATATTCTGACCATACTTTGATGCCGCAGCGCATTACTCACCGGTTTCTTTACTGCTTGGCAGCAATACTTCAAGTTTTCTGGAGTATTTTTAGCTTGCTATTGCTTATGAATTATTATCCGTGTGGTATTTGCTATACCTTTTTATCGCATTCTTTTACCACTTTTCTAGAGAGCATGATAAGTAGAGTTTTACCGCTTTCCTTGCCATGAGAAGTAGGAATAGAGATGCACGATGGAGCTTCAGTACTTGGAGCATGTTCAGGAACAACTCTTGTTTATTTAAAGACCCGTTTAGGGCGATTCTGTTTGCTACTTGTGTTTGGTTTGTTTAAAATCCTCTTCCGTGCATATGGAGGAGCTTCAGGTCGTGTGTTTACTTTTGTGCTTGCTACTTGTGTTAGGCAAACCGCTAAGCGGAACCACCAAACAAAGACCCGCTTTAATGAGATCTATAAATGTTGTATGTGATGAAGATATGATGGGCACGCGGAAAGGGTTCACAATCAACCCCCACATATTTCTAGTTCGTGTCAGCTCAACACACGCGAATCGTGTTGCTTCCTTTATCGAGTCAATAATAAAAGTGGCAAGAGTTCCCTATTTTGACTCTCCACGCCTTCTCTCGGGGTTCACACTTGTTGCTTTGATACCCGCACTCGTTGCTCTTCACACTTGACAATTCATGTCATGCTGTGATACCTATCCCGGGAATCGAATGTGTCGGCTCCTAGTTGACTCCAGTATACTCGTTACCGTCACAGGCTATGGTACTTCTTTCTTTTCCTGCGCATGTGTGATCACTTGTGTGTGCATTGTATTGGTTATGTGCTTCTGCCAAAGCACTTGCTTGCTTCATCCCTTTGCATCCCTTGGTTCTACAACCAAGACGTATATCAGGATAGCTTCCCTTAGGACTGCTCCGTTAGGATAGCTCTCGAGCCTAGACATTAGGATTTTCATATTTTGCATGTCAACATAGGTGGAGATTCCCCTTCATTCTAAACCTTAGGTCCAACTTTGCATGATAACATTAGGGTAGAACTAGTTAGTCTACCTTCACATGTTTTCTTGTTTTATTTTTTGGCATCTTGGCATGTAATAAAACTAAAACTTGTGTTATTTTCTTTTGAAAATCAAAACACTTAATAATGGTTTAAACTCCTTTCTCAAAGGTAAAAGCAACCAACCTCAATGGAAACCTTTTTCGTCTATGGGTGCTTTTTTGTGTTTAAAGCCTTTTCAAAAAGGGTGTTTCTTTTCAAATCCAAACAAATTGCTAAGTGTGCGAGCGGCCGAGCATAAGACTTCTTATACCTGTAACACCATGCACAAGTTGCAATTGTGAGGATGTGAAATCGAACTTCCCATAAAAATAATTGCAACCCACCAAAACATGTGAGCCAAACTACGACGCTCTGACTTTCCCATTGCACGAGGGAATATGTAGGCATCTTGTCACGGGGTTCAACCGAGTAAAACTTTGTAAAAACTTCCTTCATTTCCCTGTGTTTTCTTTATTTTCTTTTCTATCACATGCATTGTAGCGAGTATGCGATAGATAGATATACAACACCCATTAGATAGAACATAGAAGTAGATACCGTAGAGTACTATGGGCATGCAGGGTGCTAATCCCTTCCCCTCGCGTAATAGACTCCCTTAGCCCGACCTCTCGGTCGTAAGATCGTGATTTTTCCCCTTTCCAGGTTTACTCGATGTTTTCCTTTCCTCTTACGGGAGAAAAAACATTCGATGGAGACTTCATTGATATTTTTATCCGATGATGTTCAGCCGGTTGTTTCAGCTAGAGACTCCATTGGGGATCATCTAGACCTCTTGTTGATCCGATCAAGAGTCGATCCTAGCTTCCTTTTTCCTTTCTATTGGGTGTTTATTTAATTACTCGTTTTATCACATCATTCTTTTTATGCTTGCATTGCATTCTATATGGCATTTTATTGCTTTCATATATCCTGTATATTGGTTGCTACTGTACTGGTTGATCTCTTGATTGGGTGGGAGTTACATGAGGTAAAAGACCCCCTACCCCGGACAGAGACATATAGGATATATGAATGTTTATGTCGAATCCTACATCCCGTGGTGCGTGTGAGGAGGCATGAAGTACCAAACTCAGACGAGATTCGATTGACGGTGCTTTCTCCCTACACCCTGCTGTGTAGATAGAGAAGTACTCGATAAAGGATTATCGACTATGTTTATCATTAGGGACCCCCCATTGTGTCTAGAATTACCATGTGAGTTAGGGCGCGATATCATTACTACAGGTACTGATGCTGGTTCTGTGATATGAGGTTTTGTGTTCCGTGATCCTGGTATTTTCTGGTATTTTCTATGGAGTTCCAGTTTGATGTTAGACCTTTGATCCTGTTACATTTGAACAAGGATTCTGTTATCAGTACATCAGTGGTTTAACATGCAGGAGATATGACCTTAATGCATTGCATTCATAAAAACGTTTTATTTGCATATCTTAACATACATATTTGTTTATTTCCAGGATTTTCTAGTCTTTGAGTCTAGTCTCGGGCCGTTTCAGAAGATGGATATTGAAAAGAAAGACAATCAAAGACGTCATTCAGTGTACAAATTTCCTACACCTGCTCTTGAGAATCTTATCCTATTGGCTAATAAGTCTCCACCTGAGAATGTTAGCGTCTTCACCAAAGATTATGGAAGAATTCTGACATGATTGAAGTCTCCTCTAACCGAGTATCAGAAAGATGGTCTCCAATCTCTATTCCAGTTTTATGACCGTGAATTGAGGTCCTTTGTGTTTCTCGATTACTTGTTGATGCCAACTTTGGAAGAGTATTCTTATATCTTGGAAATTCCTATACTACATCAAGTGCCTTTTCATGCTTCCATGGAGAAACCAACCGATGATTAGATCGCCAAAGCTCTTTGTATGGAGAAATCTGTGGTGTCAGCTAATGTTGCAAGCAAGGGAGCCGTGAGAGGTTTTCATTTAGGTTTCTTGTTACGAGAAGCCAATGCCAAAGCTACCAAGAAGAATTGGAAGAGTTTAAATGCCATTGTAGCTTGTTGTATCTATGGGATGGTTTTGTTTCCGAATGAGCCAAAGTTCGTTGACATAAACGCTATTTCCATATTCATCTAGCAGAATCCTATTCCAACTCTTTTGGGAGATGTCTATTATTGCATACAGTCCAAGAGTTTTAAAGGGAAAGGTGGAACTATTCATTGTTGTGTGCCATTGTTGTACCATTGGTTTTAGGGTTTTCTTCCCCGAAGTGGTGCTTTTATTGATACTCAACATACCATGAGATTGGTTCCTAGATTGATGGGTCTCACATCTCAAGATATTGGTTGGTATCGGCTTGATATGTCCAAGACTGAAAGTGAGAAGATTATCATCTGCTGTGGGGATTTCCCTAATGTATCTATCATGGGAATAAGGGATGGTGTCAACTATAATCCAACTCTCTCTTTGAGGCAACTGAGATATGCTTTGATGGGACCTCCCGATGAGAGTTTTGTGCGGGAACTCTATATTATAATGTACCTGAGATTACTGGATCAATGATTAAGGCTATTCAAGCATGGAATAGCATTCGTCGTGAATGTGAGCAGTATTTTGGTAAGAAAGATCCTACAACCTATGCTTATTACATCCAGTGGATTAAAGAAAGAAACTATGATCGTCAATGGCCTTCTATTACAAGAGTTGTAGATTTTTACACTCAAGAGTTAGTTCCCGATGTTGTTTCAAAAGGAGATTATGAGCGGATACAGGCTCAAAACCGTCTTCTGGTCGAAGAGAAAGAGGCACTTACAATGAACTGTCTTGTTGCTACTCAAGCAAAGAATCAACTGGTTCACGAGCTGAAGTATTTCAAAGGGGAAGCGTTTGATCCAACAAGGAAGAGATCCAGAGTTAAAGATCCTCCCGTTCCCATGGAAGAGTACAAGAAAGTTGTTTCCAGTTGGGAAAAGAAGTCCAATCAGAAAATTCGAGACTTTGAGACCCTTAAAACTTCCAAAGCTGATATGGAGAAGAAGTGCAAGGCTTAGGTCGACGAGTTAAAGAAGAAAATGCATAACCAGAAATTGACATTTAAAGCTCAACTTAAAGAGAAAAATGTTCAGTTGACTCTCGCTTTAGAGGAGATGGAGTGTCTCAAGATTCAGATGGGAGTACAAAATGCTGAGGGATACCCCATGTCAGATGTTTAGATGTAGGCCTTATTTGAATTTTGTGGAGAATCACCATCAGGCTTGTTGACGGGATTGCTCATTTTATTGTTTGAATCTCAAAGTAGATGATCAAAATATTTGTAGACCTCTTTATCTTGATTCAATGATGACTAGCGTCTTCAGTATCCATTATCTTGTTTGTTGGCTTCGCCCTAAACTTGAATCAAAGTGTTTGAGTCCTGGAAATGTTTAAATATATCATTGCATGCATCACATTCATTCATGTATATATCATGCATAACAGGTTTTTCTTAGAGTCCTTATCAATGGCTTATGCTTTTATTTAGCAGAAAATTGCAAATTTAATCTTCCACCATTACTCAAATCGAAGCAACAAATGTCGTCAAATGGAGCAAATCCAAGCAGATATGGCAACAATGAAGGTGCAGATGGAGGCGCAAATGGATCAGTTTATGGAAGTAATCACTACCATGAACCGAGGCCAGCAAGAACTGAGAGCTCTAGTGGAAAGTCATCGTCTGGAGGTTGAGCGTCATGATAACCCGTTCGATGATTTCTCCACGGGGAAGCCGTGTGTAGTCAATGCTTAGAACAATGATTATTTGGGTGTTAATGACCACCTTCGTGATCGGGGTCTGCATCTGAACAGCGGTCGATTCCCATCTCCACCTCCTCCTCTGGGACCTTACTTTTATGATGATGAGATGATGCATAGGAATCATGGCCGAGGTCTCCCTCGCTCTTAGGGTTATGATGTTGATCGAAATAAAGAAGTTTACTCTATTAATGGCAGTGAGGACAATTTTCCCGCTGAGGACCAGAAGTATCGTCTGTTTGAAGAGAGACTAAAGGCTGTTGAGAGACAAAAGATGCTCGGATTGGATCTTTCTGACCTGGGATTGGCACCAAGAGTGAGGGTCCCTCCAAAATTCAAAGTCCCAACTTTTGATAAGTACAATGGTGCTACTTGCCCGAAAACACATATCACTGCTTACTTCCACAAGATGACAGTATATACTAAGGATGAAAGACGTCTTATGCACTTCTTCCAAGAAAGTTTATTTGGAGCTTCTTTGGAGAGATATATGCACCTTGAGAGAAATCATGTCAGAACATGGCGTGATTTGGTTGATGCCTTTATTCAACAATATCAATTCAACATTGATATGGCTCCCAACCAGACTCAACTGCAGAACTTGTCTAAGAAATCCGGTGAAACATTGAAGAAGTATACCCAGAAGTGGCATGAGCTAAATGCTATAGTTCAGCCACCTATGATGGAGAGAGAGATAATAGACATGTTTACAAGCACTCTTTCTGGGCATTACTATGTGGCCTATAGCACATCTGCTAGCTTTGCTGAAATGGTTAGGTATGGCGAAAGGATTAAAAGTGGTTTAAAATCCGTCAAGATCCGGTACACTGAAGGTGGAAGTTCTTCTGGTACAAAGAAAGCATTCAGCGGCTATCCCATAAAGAAAAAGGGTGAGACCAGCGCTTTGTATGATAGAGGAAATCACGGCAAAGCCCAGGTTATTGTTGTGACTATTTCTACCTCTCAACCGTAGGCCCAATAAGCCCCGTGCCAACAGTATTAAAGACAACAGAATAACCGCGCACCTAGAAGGTTTGATATCGTTCCTACGTATTATGCTGAGATGCTGAAATGACTACTTGATCTTAGAATGGTGACCGTAAGGCTTGGACTACCACCTCCTCCCATTGATAGACGTCCAACGAATTATGATGCAAACACAAGTTGTGAATTCCCTTCTGGCACTATAGGACATAATATTGAAAACTGCTATGCATTCAAGTGTAAGGTACATGACCTGGTTGATTCGAAAGCTATCCAGTTTGATGCCCAACAACAGCAGCCCGGGCCTTATGTCATTCAAAACCCAATTCCACAACATGGCGGAGAGATAGTTCAAGATATTATGGAGGACGGAGAAGTTTTGAACTTGATCATGGATGTTAATTTGGTGAAGACACCATTACCTTTTGTCAAGGAATATCTAATCAAGAGAGGCGTCTTTGTGGGCTGTGATTCTGATTGTGTTGACTGTGAAAACTGTTCAAATGACTGTGAAAGTTTGAAGGTTGGTATCCGAAATTTTATCACCAATGGTGAGCTACAGTTTAACAAGATTAAAAAGGGAAAGAAAGGTGAAGCAAAAGATGTGTCTGTGATTTCAATTCCTTACACTCCAGTTGTCATATCTGCACATGCAAATCCTGTTCCGTTGTTGATCACAAGACCTGGTCCTATGCCGTATGTGAGTGACAAAGCTGTGCCTTAGCACTACGGATCAGATGTCTATCATCATGGAGTTAAACAGGAAGATGGGTTCTCTTCTAAGAAGTCGTATGATGAGTTTGATGTTGCTAATACTGAGAATTTTGCTAGCAGTGGCGGAGTGGCTAGTAGTGGTCGAATTTTTGCTGCTCCAGTTGCACAACATAATGCAGATGCTTTAGCAAAAGCTAAAGGTAAACAGGCAGCAAAGGAAACTGATTTGCAGGTTACTAATCCTGACTTAGAGAAGGACGTTGAAGAGATTATACGATACATCTGCAAGAGTGACATTTGTGTAATTGATCAACACGCTCAAACCCTGCTAAGATTTCCATTATCTCGTTATTACATGATTCCGAGGAACACAAGAATGCCTTGACGCGTCAAGATGTTCAGTCTTCAGAGGGATGGAACTTCTTATCAAGATTGGTCCCCAGATGCTTACTACTACTTTATATGTCATGGACATTCAGCCTGCTTATTGTTGCCGTCTTGGCCGTCCATGGATCCATAAATCCGGGGCAGTCACATCCACTCTCCACCAGAAGCTTAAATACCTTATCACTGGGATGACCATCACAATTTGTTCTCAAGAAGAGTACGTCATGAGTCACCTCACCTCGTTCAAATATGTTGAAGTTGATGGAGAAGTCCATGAGACCCCTTTCCAGGGTTTTGTAACTGTTCATATGCTTAAGACTCCTCAACAGGAGGAGAAGAAAAAATACAAACCTAAGTCCTGTATGGCCTCCCTGAAAGATGCAAGGGTTGTGGTTGAAGTTAGATGCCCTGAAGGCTGAGGCAGTGTGGTGGAGGAGACACCAAAGTTCAACAAGTTCGTGCTGGGTTTCAATACTGTTTTGCGTTGACAAATCCTCAAGGCGCCTAATCTGGCTACTCCCATCAAATTCTCAAGCGTCGATGTCAGTCCTAGACAAGTGAATGTTGTTGATGATTATGACAGTGAATGCGATATTGATAAGTGGATCCGCCCAAGCATCCTAGGTGTGGAGTTGAATAATTGGACTTCTGAAGACTGTGTCCCAATCACAATAGTCAAAGAGTAATTTTCTGTTGTTTTCTTTTATCATACAATAATTCCTGTGCTCTGCCCAAGGCATAGTGAATCATATGTAGGGCCACCTTGTTTTCTCATGTAAGTTTTTATCATTAAATAAAGAACGTCTTTTGCATTCAAATATTTCGTTCCCTGTCTTTCTATTTTACATCAAAATTTTAAAACGCGAAATGACAATGCTTTATTTTTTCTTTTATAATCCAAAAATCTAAAATAAACATAAAATCAATCATGCAGATTTAATCCCATTATTCTAATGGATCCCTTCGATAACGACTCTGCTATCACTTCTTATGACTTTAATAATCCGATCAACCAAGCCGAAGAAGATGGTGAGGAATATTGTGAACTCCCTGAGGAGTTAGCAAGGTTATTGAAACAAGAATAGAGGGTTATCCAACCACATCAGGAAGAAATTGAAAAAGTGAATCTGGGTACCATTGATGTGGTTAGAGAGGTTAAAGTTGGGGCTGCTCTAGCAGATAGTGTGAAGCGAAGACTGATTGATTTGCTCAAAGAGTATTCAGATATCTTCGCCTGGTCTTATGAAGACATGCCTGGGTTGGATACCGATATTGTTGTGCAGAAGCTGCCATTGAAAGAAGATTGTCCTCCATCTAAGAAAAATCTTCGAGGAACTCATCCTAAGATGTCTAAGAAGATCAAGGAGGAAGTCTAGAAACAGCTTGATGCGAGGTTCTTGAATGTGATCTCATATCCCCCATGGATTGCCAATATCATGCCAGTGCCCAAGAAGGATGGGAAAGTTAGAATGTGCGTGGATTATCGAGATTTGAATAGGGTGAGTCTGAAGGATGATTTCCACTCCCTCACATTGACGTGTTGGTGGACAATATAGCTCGTTCCAAGGTGTTTTCGTTCATGGATGATTTTTCGGGCTTCAATGAGATTAAGATGGCGCCAGAGGACATGGCCAAGACAACTTTTACTACCCTGTGGGGAACATTCTTATACAAAGTGATGCCTTTCGGATTGAAGAATAATGGGGCAACTTATCAGCGAGTAATGGTGACTCTGTTCCATAACATGATTCATAAGGAGATTGAAGTATATGTCGATAACATGATTGCAAAATCTAAATATGAGGAAGAGCACCTGGTGCATTTACAAAAGTTGTTTGACAGATTGCGGATATTCTGTTTGAGGCTGAATCCTAACAAAGTGTACCTTCGGGGTAACATCTGGAAAGTTGTTAGGCTTTGTTGTAAGCGAAAGAGTTATCGAGGTTGATCATGCTAAAGTAAAAACAATACAAGAAAATCCTGAACCAAGAACTGAGAAAGAGGTCCGTGGCTTTCTAGGGAGGTTGAACTACATCTCTAGATTTATCTCTCATACGACAACCACATGTGAACCAATATTCAAATTGCTGAGAAAAGATCAAGTGGTCAGGTGGAATGATGATTGTCAAGTCACATTCGATAAAACAAAAGAGTATTTGTAGGAACCTCCAATTCTCATGCCTCCCGTTGAGGGTAGGCCGTTAATTATGTACTTGACAATGCTTGAAGGCTCAATGGGGTGCGTGTTGGGACAACATGACGAGTCTGGTCGAAAAGAGCATGCAATATACTACCTTAGCAAAACGTTTACCAACGGTGAGACAAAATACTCACTGCTCGAGAAAACTTGTTGTGCTTTGGCTTGGACTGCTCGCCGACTAAGGCAATATATGTTCACTCACACTACCTTATTGATATCCAAGATGGATCCGATCAAGTATATCTTTGAAAAGCCAACGTTGACAGGACGGATAGCCAGATGGAAAATGATTTTGACAGAGAATGATATCCAATAAACTACTCAGAAAGTAATCAAGAGTAGTGTACTGGTGGATTATGTTGCCCACCAACCTGTGGATGATTATCAGCCTATGAAAATTGAGTTCCCAGACGAGGACATCATGTACATCAGGGATTGCAACATTCTTGGCCCAGAAGAAGGACCCAAACCAGGATTAAAATGGTCACTAGTGTTCGAAGGTGCCTCTAATGCCATGGGTAATGGTGTCAGTGCCGTAATCACTTCCCTAGGTGGTTTCCACATTTTGTTCACAACTAGAATTTGCTTTAATTGTACAAACAGTATGGCTGAGTATGAGGCTTACATATTCGTTATTGAGGCTCCGAATGATTTGAGAATCAAGCATCTAAAAGTGTATGGGGATTCAACCCTTGTGATAAGCCAGATCAATGGTGATTGGGAGACTCGTCACCCAAATCTAATTCCTTACCGTGAACATGTGATGAAGTTAGTTCCTTACTTCGAGGATATCACCTTCAATCACATTTCGTGAAAAGAGAACAACCTGGCTGATGCTCTAGCTAACCTGGCATCAATGTTTAAAGTCAAGTGGGCTAATGAAGCGCCTTCGATCACCATTCATAGATTGGATGAGCACGCCTTCTGTTTTGAAGTTGATGTGGGAAAGGGAAGTAATCCATGGTTCCACGATGTTGAGAGATACCTTGAAACTCAAGAGTATGCCGAGGAAGCACCTGACAAGAAGTTTTTTAGAAGGTTCTGAATGAAGTTCTTCCTCAGTAACAGTGTGTTGCATCACAGACATCATGATGGGTTGTTACTCGAATGCGTTGACAAGAATGAAGCCGCAAAGATCATCGAAGACATGCACGAGGGCTCATTTGGAACCTATTCCAGTGGGCATACTATGGATAAAAAGATTTTGCGAGCTGGGTACTACTAGTCTACCATGGAAATTGATTGCTTTAATCATGCCCGAATCTGTTACAAATGGCAAGTATCTGCTAACAAGGTGCATGTGCCGCCAGCACCTCTGAATGTCTTGACCTCTCCTTGGCCATTTGCCATGTGGGGAATTGATATGATAGGAGATATTGAGCCAACCACGTCCAACGGACGTCACTTTATTCTGGTGGCCATAGACTACTTCACCAAGTGGGTTGAAGCTGCGTCTTATGCAAACGTCACCAAGCAGATGGTCACAATGTTTATCAAGCACAATATCATCTGTCATTATGGGATTCCCGATAAGATCATTACTGACAATGGGTCGAATCTCATTAACAAGATGATGAAGGAGCTTTGTGATTCCTTCAAGATTAAACACCACAATTCATCCTCCTATCGCTCGAAGATGAATGGTGATGTTGAAGCGGCAAATAAGAACATAAAGAAGATTGTGCAGAAAATGGTAGTGACCTATTGAGGTTGGCATGCGATGTTGCCTTTTGCTTTGCATGTTTATCGGACTAACGCGCACACTTCAACCGGGGAAAGCCCGTATTCTCTAGTCTATGGCATGGAGGCAATGCTTCTCGTTGAAGTCGTGATTCCCTCGTTGAGGATAATGAAAGATGCTAAGCTTGATGAAGATTAATGGGTGCATAATCGACTAGACCAGTTGTCCCTCATTGATGAGAAAAGATTAGAGGTTGTTTTCCATGGGAAGGTTTATCAGTAGAGAATGAGAAAAGCATTTGACAAGAGGGTGCGACCTCAATTCTACAAGCCAGGTGACCTCGTGATGAAGAGGATAATTCTTCCTCAGGGTGATCCTCGGGGAAAGTGAAAGCCAAATTACGAAGGACCATTTGTTGTAAAGAAAGTTTTCTCTAGAGGCTCCATGATGCTTACAACAATGGATGAAGAAGATTTTCCACTACCCGTGAACGCAGATGTAGTCAAGAAATACTTTGCATAGACTTGTTTATTCAAGAAAGGAAGTAACAGCAAGCAGCTACATCCCGCGTCGGATCAATGGTCCCACCTCATGTCTACATCATAGGCTACTCCGAAGGGCAGGAATGTCTAGTCATCTTTTTCGGGAAAACCAAAGTGATAAGATAGTCAGAGTTATTAAAGTTATAGGAGGGTCGAAACCCGATGAGGATCCATTGTCGCATTGCCATGCGTTTTAGTTTTCCTCTTATTTTACTTTTGCAATTGCTTCATTCCAAGAATTGCGTCCTATTGTACTTGCCTATTTATAAGCCCATTATCAATCAATAAGATGAGTTTTTGCTTGTCGATTACTTTCTTGCATTTACTGATTTGATTGCGAAAGACGTTCAAAGTTTTGTGATAAAATTTTGCATTTAAAAACATTAGAGGTCCTACCATGATGAGAAACTTTTGAATTTACTTTAAAACTTGCGTAACCCGGGTGGCAGACAAGGTTGTCATATCACACGTGGGGCATTCCACTAACAATGTGTTGTAGGAATCTTTGCTCGTTTATAGGTAGCTGATGTACCCGCGCAAAACTCAACAACATCTTTTCCCCTAGTAAGCACTAACAATAAGTTCCCAAGTGAAGCTCTACCTATCAAAAAGGTCAAATTCAAATATTGTCATCAACATGGTATCCTTGGTAAATACCCAATGTAAGGTTTGGTTCCTATTCCAGGCGGGATTCCCCAGTGAATGTCCGTTGGATTTTCAAGTTACTTCTGATAGAAGTCTCTAGCCTTTATTCCCCAGTGAAAGTGGCGTTTGAACCATTGGCAGAGGATGTTTATCCCTAGTGAGTCTGAATCTCTTAATATCCCCAACTAAAGCTATGAATGAGGATATTATATTTTTGGCGGGTGTAGTGGTGGAAGCTTTTCTTCAAGTGTCTCCGATTATTCCCCAATTGATCGTTGTTTAGTGAATAATCCCCCAGTTGGTCATTATGCAATGATCAATTTCCCCAGGAGATCGTATCCCCAGGAAGTCGGTTACTAAGGTTCCCAAGTAATTGTCGAATCAATGGTGGTTTTCTTGCCTCAACAACACACTTATGTGTTCTTACCTTAGTGAAGCTCACGAATCTGAGCCTGATCGTGATCTGACCTGTGGTCACCGGTTACTCATTTTTATTTTTCGCAAACATGCATCATTGCATTGCATTACTCTACAGAAAATTCATACTTTGCATGGAATTATAAGCTAGGAACAATAATGTTTGTCCCAGTGACACTCTTGTAATCCTTTGACAAGTATGGTGTGTGAAAATTCCAACGCAGATGAATTCCCTTGATGTGGCATTTCCCCGTGAACTCTGGCCAACGTTTCCAGTCTTCCTTTTTGTTTTGTTCCAGTCGTTCCCTAGTGCAATATGTCTATTCTCTTCCTTTTGGTTGCACTACTAGTCGTTCCCTGGTACAACATGTTTAGGACAGGTCGTTCCCCTGTGCCTGCTTGAAAGTAAGCTCGACACTTGTTTTCTCCCTCAGAATACAATGTTTAATCTAAGAAAATCCTTTTTGCATAAGAGTTGAGTCGCTACCAATTCTTGAACAGGTTCGAGTATCACACTCATTCCTATGCACCTAGTGTAGTCGTTCCCTGCACTATGTTTGAAGTCTGGTCAGCGTTTTTAGTCTTTGTTTTTGTTGCACTACCAGTCCTTCCCTGGTATAACACTCCTAGGTCAGGTCGTTCCCCTATACCTATTTGAAACAAGTATCACACTTATTTCTTTCCTTAGAGTACAGCGTTCTGAGTTTGTAAAGTCTTATCGGTTTTTCTAGTCTTTACTCCACTAGCTTGTCCAGTCATTCCCTGGTACATTGTGGTTAGTCTAGTCAGCGTTCCAAGTCTTTACTTTGTGACATATTAGTTATTCCTTGGTATAACGCGATCTGCTAGCATGTTCAATCGTTCCCTGGCATAATGCGATCGAATTAGGTCGAGGCCAATTCTTTTTGGGTCAGGTTTTCACCTATGCCTATCGAGAACAAGTTTTACGCTTGTTTCTCTTTGCAGATTTCAACGTTTATTATGTGCATCCCTTTTGTTGTGTTTCAGTTGTTCCCTGATACAACATTTTAAGTATTTTGTCTTGGAGTCTGGGCAATGTTTCTAGTCTTCGCAATTCAGAGTGTAAATTTTTGAGTTCATATTTGTATTCAATCACCTTCGAACTTGTTTCTTGGAAGGCGGGCTTGCCAACCTCGCTCTAGGTTGAAGGATGATTGAATAGGGGCAGCTGTTGTACCCCCAAAACTTAACCTATTCATTTTGGTATTTTTTCTTTATAATTGCATCATCATAAATATACATTCATACACATGCATATCATTGATCTCATGGTTACCAAGTTCTAAGTATCTCAATTTGTGGAAGAAACTGTGCGTTTCGGCTATCTTAGATCATTTTTTGAACCAAAATCGATATTTCTCGGTTCATGTGTTCAAAGCAAGATTTTTTGGATAGAAAGTTATTTTGGTTTGGTTTCATAGGCATTGGGATCACTTCAATATATTCTCTAGTTTATCTGTTCAGATCGGAGGCCGTTTCGTCAAGAAAAAGACTTTATGTCTTCGTTTCTCAATAAAGTGAATTTTGGGATTTTGGTGCGTTTCAGGCGCTTTGGAGGGCATAACTCTCAGCTCGTCGGGTATTTTAAGAATTTTTTTACTGGAAAGTACTTCTCACTATTATCTACAACTTTTGTTCACAAGTCAGAAGCAAATTGTGTGAAGAAAGTCCTCAAAGAAATTGATCTTTCAAGTGGAATAAACTGAATTTAAGTGTTGTACCGTGTTCTCGGTGCGCTAAAAAGTTCATAACTCCTAGCTAGAACATCGAAACTAATCAGGAACGGTGTCTAAAATTCCGTATCTAACTCATCTCCGACTTTCATTCAGCAGTCCAGAGCCAATTTCTTACCATTTAAGAGCTGTTTTTTATTCTATGGAATTGATTTTGAGACGAACCGAGCAATTTTCATCTGATACGCAAAATTCGAAAAATCATATCTCGCTCTATTTTTATCGAAATGAGGTGGGAACAGTGCCAAAAGTTCAAAAATTCTTTTGGCTTTACTTGTTACAAAAACCCTGCGTTCGGATTTTGATTAGAAGACCCTCGTTTGAGGCAATTTCTTCGAAGAGCGCAATAAAAATTCTGCACGGGTCATACGCTTGAAAAGTGTGCTGAAACTTCAAAAATCTGTATCGCCTGGACTGTTCGTCCGATTGAGTCAAACGTTTGACTCACTTAGCAATTTCACGTTCTGGACATTTTTCGTTTAGTGTCCGACTTCAAATTGCGCATGGATTTGGCTTTTTTGGGCTGTATACGAAAATATTTCGGATAATCGCGATTTGGGCTTAATTGTGGATTCAAGACACTCCAAGGCCCAATTTTTAACACTATAAATATATTTTCCCTTTCAAAAATTCCACACACATAATCATTTGCTAAATTTTGCTCTAAAATCTCATTTTTTCTCTCTCTTAATCCTCTCAAATCAAATCAAGTGAAAAGCTAAAAATTCAAACCTTTCTTCCCTAGTCAAACCGAGCTCAACCGGCTTCCTCCCTCTGTCCAGCCGTGCGCTGCCCTGCCACCACTGCGCCAGACTCCTCCTCTGGCTAGACCTCTTCCATTCTGGCCTCCTAAGCCCGACCACTCCCATTCCTCGCCCGACGCCGACTGTCCGATCAGACACCTCTTCTCACGCGACCGGGCCGTCACGATTCTCTTCTCCCTATCGGTCTTCTGCGTCGGGTTTCCGTATTCCTCTCAAGGCTACCGGCCGGCCAGCCCTCCCTTACGCCTCCTACATCCCGGCCAGCTCCTCCTCCTCCTCTTCCATAGGAAGCTCGATTTTGAGCTCCTTCTTCATATGAAGCTTTTCCTCTTCAATTTCTCACCAAATCAAGGTTTTCCTCTTCCGATTTTCATCGATTCAAGGATTATTCTCCGATTATTGATCAATTGGAGTTTGATTTTGATACTTTATTCAACAATTGAGCTTCGGTTCTCCGATTATTCATCAAATTTAAGTCAAACTTCAAGAACAAGTAAGTAGCTTATTCAATTAAGTGCTTATTTTAATTGATTTTTCGATTTTGGCTTTTATGGAAATTGAATATTGGAATTGATTGAATTACATGTGTTAATTTCGATTCTTGAATTTTTGCTTGTGAATTCTTTGATTTGAATCTGATTTGTGAACGTTATTGTTTCGGTGTAAAGGAAAATTGTACATAGAACACACATACACTTGTGTAATTCTTTTTCTTTGCATTTAAGTCACTTTAATTAAAATTTTGCATCACCTATCACATTCTCATGCATTAGAGAGAATTTAGGTTGATAATTTGCATTGAATTCATGTGAATTAAGGCTTAATTAGTGAATATAATTGTGTCGAAATATAATTTTAGGTGCATTTTGACTTGTAGGTAGCATTTGCATTGTACATATGCATTTATACACACATTTAGATCATTTCTTGAATCTTCATGCATTGATCTACAAACATGTCAACTAATTGAATTGAATTTATGTGTCAAAACTTGATTTTGGTGACATTAAAGTGTGTCGGTGTCTTATTTTCATGCATATTTTCGTGTGTCTATGGATGCATCTTCAATCATTTAATTCAAGCATCCGAACATGTTGAATTCTCAATTCGAATTCATTTTAATTCATGTTTAGCATAGCGTAGGTAAAGTAATCACCACATTTGCACATTGTATGCCTTACAACTACATTTCATTCATGAACATGCTGCATTCTCATTCATAAATACAAATTAAATACATGTTTTAATGTGAATTTTTGCGTCCTTTTTTATTCAAACTTCAATCACTCTTGTGTATAACTTGCATCTTATTTTGTTTTGAGTTGTTAAATTCATGTACATGAATTAAATTCCAATTAATTTCTCATTTCAAAACTAAAACAAAAGTGAAATGGAACTTAATTCGCTACATGAATTTTGGTGTTCCATAAGCCTTTTTAGGCGATTTTGTGCATCGGAACCCATTTTTACTCAAAGGTCCAAGGTAACGATAGTTGTTCCCAATGTTTTGGCACGTTTTAAAACCATTAGTGATGGTTTCGGAACTAAATTTCAAGTGCAACATGCCTAAAACACTATCGCTTTCCCAATACTTTAAGGTCCAAAAAACATCGCTTCCACTCGGAATTAATTAAAACCGATCACGTTTTTGAATCCGTTGACGTTTTCGCAAGCACCATGCGATTCTTAATCGATTCTGAGAAGTTGACTTTTTCGCTCCGATTTCGGAAAAGCGCTTTCCCAAGCTGAGTCTTGTGATTTTATTTCACTTTTTACATGCTTATACTGGTTTATTATCATATATACAATCGGTTATGCATTAGGTGCTTTATTTCTAGCACTTGCTTTGTTAATTATGACACTGTATTTCATGTGCGAGGTATGTCATACCCCAAAATTTGCCCTCCTATTTCTCAAGACATTCCATACATCCATGCTCAAGGATTTCTCAAAAGTTGATCAGACAAACTCTCTCCTAGACAATCAACCCAAACTAGGGTTTGGTATTTCTCAGATCAAGATGGACTTCCAACATCTCCAATGATTATCATGCCTCCTCATATGTTTCAAAGACTCTCCATGTCAAGTTCCAAGCCTTACAAGTCAAGTTTCCTCATACAATTGCTCAGATGGTTGAAAATTAGTTGTATTGGTCAAAAAGTCAACTGTGGTCAACATACAGTCAAACTTCATGATTTTTGGTCAACATCCTCATCTTGAAGTTACATTCATCATTTGATCAAGGGTTGATCATGATTCATCAAGAAAACTCAAGATTTGCTCAAAAGTCAAACTTTCTAAATTAGGGTTTCTTAGTGAAAAGTCAACTGAACTTTGACTGAGTATAACTTCTTCATACTTTTTCAGAAATTTTACCACCACCTCTTGTTTTGAAGAAAATTAAATTCTCTACAACTTCATGTCTCACAAGAATGTTCAAAAGATGCTTCATTTGGAAGGTATGGGTCAAAACATTACAGGTCCTTTTCAAAGTCAACAAAAAGTCAACATTTTGTTTTGAAGATATATTGAGCATGGTAACTCCAATTGAGATGAAACAAAAGAGGTTGTTTAGAGGACTCTTAGAGCTTTCCAAAAAGTCCAAGAAATCTCAAAAATGTGGAAAATTGAGCAAGATACACCATTCACAAGTTGAGCAATTTTGAAGAAGTGCACAAAGAGAAATGCTTCTAAAATTCAAAAATCTTGCAAATGGGCTTACTTTTTCTTCCTCCAAACTTGTTCCTTATACAATTTGGAACATCTAAGCCCAATGCCACGAATTTTTATTTTATTTTTCTATTTAATTTGGATTTTATTAATTTAAATACAAATTAAATTCAAAAATAAAGTATAAAATCAAAAATTAATGGCAAATTGATTTTTCTCTCTTCCTTGACATCCAAGCAACTCAATAAAGCCAGCAAATTTCGAAATTTGGTTGGATATGGCAAGATTTGATTGAAAATTGATCAAAAAGAGAAAATTTGATTTTGTACAAAATCAAATTTGTTTTGCATTGATTGATGATGATTTCTTCCTCAAATCAGCTCCAATTCCATCCAATATAAATACACAATGCATAGCACATGATTAAGAACGAAAAAATTGGCTCAAGAACCCTAACCTAAAGCTCAAAAATCTGTGACCTTCAAGCAAACTGCAGCCTTGGTTTCAGTGGTTTTCAATCAATTCTAAGCATTCCATCTTGTTCCTTGGGTTGTTTAGAGTCGATCCAGATCCTTACTTCATCCAAAACCATCAAGAAACAAGGAATCCGAAATCGATTTGTTCCAATATATTTCAAAATCGATTACTCATATTCATGCATTTTTAACACGATTTGTTGTTGTTTTTGTGATTAGTTAGAAGTTTGCAAGCAATCTGGGCAGGTTAATTGCATTTCCATGGCCGGAAACTCGATATGCCATAGTTAGGGTTCCTGAACACGGTTTAGGGCTTTGCTTATTAGGAAAAATTGGACCACGAGACCATTACCATTGCATTCGGAATGATGTCCTGAATCGAACCATGGTCTTAGATATTATTTATATTGCTTGTGTATGGTTTTTCATTTTGCCAGGGACGTAGCGTCGAGCAAAGGCCGACGCAGAATTTTCAAAATTTCAAAACGAAGAAGACGATGGCTTGGCGCGGAGACGAGGCAATAGGGAAGTGACGCGTGCTTGTAAACCACTCGCTCCAAATTTCAAACAGATGGACGCGTTGGATTAGGTGGCACGGCATGGGGGTTGTGAAAGCAGGGTCCTGGGTTCGATTCTCCCCAGGACCATTTGGTTTTTTCTCTTTTTTTCAAACTTCCATATTTTTCATATTTTCATTTTAATTTATTTAATATATTTCATGCAATTTTAATTTATTTCATAATTTTTATTCATGCATTAAAAATCATCAAAAATATTTTTCCTTTTGCATTTATTCTCATAAAATGTTTATTTAATTTATAAAATTAAAAAATATTATTTTGCATGCATATTTAATTTTATTCTTAATTTATCATTTAAATTACTTTTAATTGCATTTTAATTATGAAATCATCTCCAAAATATCCCAAAAAATTATTTTAGCATATTAATGTTATTTCCAGCATGAAATATTTTTCTCATTCAAAAATTTGCATTTTTGCTAACATTTTCTTCTTATTCGATTTTCTCGTATTTTCCGATTTCTCATCTTTTCACAGGTTATCTCGTTTCGGACGATTTCTTTTTACCGTTTTATTTTTTTTGAATAATGTAATTGTTCATGGGATGTAATAGTTAATTAGGCTTTTATTTTCCGCATTCTTAAATTATGTACCTGCCCCAAAGCCATGTAATAGCGTAGGATTTATCTTTCCCGCATTTTACATTCCGCATTTTAATTTCCGCACCCTATAAATTGCTAGTAACTAGGCGTGTATGGCAAGATAAAATTGGACATAGCTCATTCTAATTTCCAAGATAAAAATATCTAAATCAACACACTCTTTCACACATGCACCCCTTAGGGTAATTCTCTCTCGTTGCCTGCCTTTACGAGTACAAACGGTCATGTCCCTCGAACGTAGAGGTATTCTAGCACCGTTGCCTTCAAAACAAATCATCATAGTCCCTTCGATACAAAGATCATAGACCCACAATGTCGCCTCCGAATACATGATCTTGACCCTCGATTGTCGTCTACGAAAAATGATGATAGTCCCTTCGAATGTGCTAGGATACTTCCTACAAGTTGCCTTCTATGACCATCCGATGTCCCTTCGAATGTCCCGCTTACATCCAACGAATAGGGTTACCTACCAACTAATGGTATGGATAACACTATTCTAAAGGAAAGTAAAACAATACGAAAACGACCAATTCTGAGTAGGTAATAAGACTTTTAGTTGCTTGCTCTATCAAAATGCTTTTCACACCACACACTTTTGTCAAAGTTCAAACTCTTTTCAAAAACGAAACATTTCCGAACACTTTGTATACATTCCTACATGAATCATTACAAGGTCAAAGTGAAATTCCTTTTCAAAACATTCTTTTCAAACACACAGAAAGCAATTTTTAAAGTGATCTAAGAGCAACTAAGAGCCCGTAGATAACTACGGATGGAAAGGGGTGCTAATACCTTCCCTTTTCATAACCTTCTCCCTTACTCAGAATCTAACGAAGGTCTTTTTCTGTACTTTTTACCTTCCCTTAATTGGATAAAAGAAAATTCGGTGGCGACTCTTGCTATCCGCACATTTGCGATACAAAAACTACAAAGTCAGTTCACCGTATTACAGAACTGGCAACTCTGCCGGGGAGACACCCTTAAAAGAGAGAATGCCTTAGGGATTTCTAGATCACCTTTATTGCTTTTTGTTTGACTTGTATGCTTTATCTTTAAGGGTTGCTTGGGTATTATATTTGTGGGGGATCCTACACCCGGATCCGGGTTTCCTTTTAGGTAAGTAGCAATAAATCGTCGCGACCGTTAGACGTATATCGAAACGGTCAACATGATGGCTACGTTAGCGTGACACTTTAGATGTCCTGATAATCTTCACTCCCAAGTTGAGGATAGTATTTGGCTTCTGCGTGGTGTCATCAAGCGCTAGCTAAACATTTAGAACCTTAATTGACCCATCTTAGCCATTAGAAGGTAGTGAGATGGCCGACTTTGGTGCAGACTAAGGTTGGCTGATACTCGATGCTACGCTCATTAAGATCAGACTTTTGGGATATTTTCGGTCGACCACATGGTAATCGTATTGAAATAAACGCCTACGAGAAAGATCAATGATATGAGATTCCTAGAACCCGGTTACTATTATAGGACAGGATGAACCAACTCAAACTTTTGGTGGGGTAATCACCTAGACCTCATGCAAGCCTTAAACCTAGGCTCATTGTGTGATTTGTTTGTGTGTGCCAAACATGACATCATGACATCATTTGCATTGCATATCATTTCTAACTATTTCAAGGACCTAAGGATTTATCTTTGCTCTTGTTTTGTAGGGATTATGGCTTCTAGAAAGACTATCCGAATCAACTTCATGGGTATACCTTCTCAACTCAAAGAATTGGTTTCAGAAATTCCCGATCATGCTCAGTTTGTCAAAAGATATGGTTATCTACTTGACTTGGTTATCTCCGGTTTTGAAGAAGATATGATGCATGTCCTATTCCAGTTCTTTGATCCGAAACACCATTGCTTTACATTCCCGGACTATCAGTTAGTTCCTACCTTGGAAGAGTTCTCTAAGCTACTTGGGATACCTATTCTTGACCAAATGCCATTCACCGGTTTAGAAAAGGTTCCTAGGTATGAAGACATTGCATCAGCCTTACATCTTAAGCACTCAGATATTGAAGCCAATTGGGAAACAAGAAGCGGAGTTAAGGGTTTACTTGCAAAGTTCTTAATTAAGAAAGCCCGAGAATTCCTCAAAGTTATGAGTTTCCATGCATTTGAAGACATTATGGCCTTGCTAATTTATGGTTTGGTTATATTCCCTAACTCGGATCAGTTCATAGATGTCAACGCCATCAAGTTGTTCCTTACCCGCAATCCGGTGCCTACTTTACTTGGAGATATCCTGCATTCTCTCCACACTCGTACTATAAAAACGACAAGGGACACTCATGTGTTGCATACCGTTACTTTCCAGGTGGTTTATTTCGCACCTTCCTCAATCAGTTTTGAAGAACGAACAAAGGTTGAAGTGGTCTCAAAGACTAATGTCACTCTCTCATTCAGATATCCGTTGGAGTCTTTTCTCTCAAAAGGATTTCACCTTCATTGAGCGTTGTGGAGAATTCCCTAATGTACCACTACTTGGTATAAGGGGAGGTATTACTTACAACCCTTCTCTAGCTCTACGTCAGTTTGGTTTTGCTCGAAGAGATGGTTCTCATGATATGCTTCTCCAAGATATTGTGTTCGACTACAACCACGATCTCCAGAATTACCGCTGAAGGTTCATACACGCTTGGGGCATGGTAAAGAAGACTGATACCAAGACTTTGGGGCACCCAAAACTCCATTCCTTGGGAACCTTACTGTCATACCCCAAATTTTGACCTAATATACCACCTTGCATTTGCATCATTGCATAACTAACAATTTAGACAGCATTAATCAAGTATAGAAATCACAGGTCAAAATTAGAGTTTCATCAAAATTTCATCTGATTCAAGAGGCAACCAATTAGGGTTTGAGTTTTATTCACCTCATTTGATCTATCTTGATCAAATCATCAACCTCTGATCATCAGATATTCATTTTTCTCACAGATCAATCAAGGATCGACCAATTAGGGTTTTGATCGGGCATGAGTATTCTCTGACTTTTTGAGCAAGAAATGACTTTTTTGGATAGAGATTGGTCATCATATCTTAGATACAACATCTTGACCTAATTTCTGGATTCAAAACATCACAGAAGCTCACAAATTTCATCAGTCAATTTCAGAAACATCTGATGAAAATTCATCTGCACAGAAAAGTCAAACTTTGACTTTTGGTCAAATTTTTCAAAACAAAACTTTTCCATCATCAAAATACTTCAAATGATCCATCATGATCATAAAAAATCAAGAATTTGAAAAAGTCAACAAAAAGTCAAAAGTTTTCACACTTAGAAAATTTTCCAAGTGTTGAAATTTCTTATTTTTTTCAAAATTCATGCAATTTTTTCACCTAGTTCCAATTTGAATTTGAACAAACTCAAAACATGAAAGTTGTAGCCAGAAACAAGCTTTCCAAAATGTCCAAGAACTCTCAAATCCATGGAGTCTAGCTATACTTTTGAAATTGAAACATAAGGCTCCATAAAACTTGAGTTTTCAAAATTCACAACTTCAATTATAGGTCATTTTGAGTTTTCTTCATTTAGAAGCAATCTAAACTTGCCAAATGGATGATTGAACTGATAAATATCAGTTAGAAGTAATAATTGAGAGGATTGGATCAAAATTGTAAAAATGAGCACATGGTGAAAAAAGGAAGTTTCCTTTTTTGGCAAATACCATTCTTGCCCTCTAAGTTATCTTTGAATCACCAAAAGCTTGTACCTCTTTGCCTAACATTTCAGAACTTGTTGCCTATAAATAGATCACAAATTCAAGTTCAATCCACACCAAAGCATCACAAATTCATGCTTTCTCTCCACTTTCTCAAAATTTATAAAACATAGTGCAAATTGGAGAATTCTTGCAATTTTGAAAATCAGTTGAAAACATGTTAAATTTTGGTGTCAAACATGCTTCATGATCAATCTAAAACATGTTTAGGACTTAAGATCATAGCAAGAACAAGCAAAAATCAGTTTTCACTTTCCATGCTTTCAAACTTTCCAAACTGCCATATGAATCGAATTTGAAGCTAGGCTTGATAAACTTGTGATCTAACCATTCAAACATCATCACTATACCTCATGTATATGATCCAGATCAATAACTGCTAACTGTAACAGCTCTAACCCAAAAATCGAAGCTCCATTTTCAGTTGATGCAGGTGGGCTTGGTTGGAGAATTCCAGGGTGATTCGAGGCAAGCAGGGTGATCATACACCTTCCCTAACATCCGTTGAAGCTCAAACAATCATCAAACAACAACTGGAATCACTCAATTCCAGAATCCGATTCTCACTTTCACAGGTATGAACACCAACTTCGAACTCTATGATTCCTTGCATCAATTGAAAAAAACTCATGGCCGTTTTGTTTCTGCACACATAACGATCAATAGCCCTCAATAAAATCAAAGAATCATCAAACATACGTCATTTAATTTGAAAAATTAGTTTTAGGGTTCTTAGCATTTTCCAGAAATTCAATTGAGTTAGACTTAAAATAAATACAATTAACAAGTACCATCGTGTTCGTGATGAAAAACCGAGCAAGTTTTGTTTTTACATCATTGAATTTCGTTGAGAAACGAAGATTGTAGCTGGAGTTGAGGAATCTGAAGATCAAAATGAAGAACACAGGATGCGCGCGTGTTCTTCATTGTTTTCAAATTTGAATTTTTAAAATTTCCAATCCCTCATTTACACGTGTTCCAGTCCACTAAACACCAAGGCGCGTTTGGCTTAGTGGTAGCCTGGTTGCTCTTAAGTTTCTCTGACATGTGGTCACCCTTTGGTCATGGGTTCAACTCCCATCAGGACCATTCTTTTTCAAAACATTTTCATTTTTTCATGTTTTATTACAAAATTTCCACAATTTTTTTAACCAATCAAAACTCCATATTTTAAGGTGATTTTTTGAACACTTGTCAATAAATACATCTATTTTATGATAGTGCAAAAATTTTCAGAAAAAAACTTCATCTGATTATATTTTAATCGAGCCGAAAACGACGTTCTGAACACTTTTTCAAACCTCCTTTTAAGGTGACTTTTTCAAGATTTCAACTTCCGATTCTTTTTCAAAACTTCTCATAAATGAACCTTACATTTCAAAACATTTTCAAAATCATTTTTCAAAACATTTCATCAAACTTGCATCTTTTTTTGCCATGATCGATCCGATTTTAACGATAAAACCAAATTCGTTTTCTCTCGAATTTCTCAATCGATCATGGGCCTCCCTTACGGTGTACGTCCCAAAACATTCTTTTTATGTACATATTTAATTTTCATTGTACATATTCGAATCATCTTTGTTAATATTCAAACAGAAACAAACTTCTTTCGTTTGTTTTCATTCGTTTGTTTATACACCGAATCCATTGGTATTAAAAGGAGCATTATTCCCGGTGAAACTGCTTTTAAACCAATGGACCTCCCTCCAGGTGTAAGTCCCATAACATTTTTTTGTGTACATAATATTTCCTTGTACATATCAAACTCTCTTCAAACACATACAATTTTTATCTGTACATAATACAGATACTTCTTTTATACTCAAAATGCAGACAAATTTCGATCGTCTGTTTTTCACTTCACTTGTGTATATTCAAACCAACATTCTTTATGTACATAAACATTTTCCTTGTACATACCAAATACTTTTCATACAAAAACTTTTATCTGTACATAATACAGATACCTTTTGAAAATACTTTTTCACAGACAAACTTTGATCAATCGTTTTTGTTTCGTCTGTACATATACACTGAATACCATTGGTATTGAAAGGAGCATTATTCCCTGTGAAACTGCTTTCAAACCAATGGGCCACCCTTATGGTGTAAGTCCCAACCCTCCTATGTACATCCATCTTTCTCTGTACATAATAGCTCGTTCGTGTACATACTCATTTCCTTGTACACAATTCAAACTTGTAAATAATCAAGTTACGCTCGTTTCAAACGTTCGTTTCACAGACACTTGTTTATATTTCCTTCATAAACTCTCACAAATAAACATCATGCATTGTTTATAATTCCTTCATAAACTCCTGTGAATACATATCACACACACACACTTGTTTATACAACTGTCTAATGATAACATAACAATTAGACTAATCAAATAGGTTCCCTACAATTTAGCCTCCGCTTGGGCTTCATACAAGATCATTCATCTCCAGCATGAATTTAGCCTCCGCTTGGGCTTCATACAAGATAAACTCTCCCCACAGAGTTAGCCTTCTCTTGGGCTTTGTACAAAGAAACTCATTCATCTGAGTTAGCCTCCGCTTAGGCTTCATATAAGACAAGACTGCTGAGTTAGCCTCCTCGCTCGCTCCTCATTGGGCATCATACAATGAAAGAGATAGGAAATCTTAACAGCCTCCTATTGGGCTTCCAATACAAAGAATCACCCGCTTAAGATAGAAGCCCGAAGGATGGTTTCCGGTGAAATCACTTTCAAAATCCCAGAGTAAAATTTCCTGAAATTGCTCTTAATTCCAAAAGGATGGTTTCGTGAAATCCTTTTAACACAAAGCCAGCCATACCCTATAGCTTCCTCTTGAGCTGTATACAAGGACCCTCGATGACCTCGATGACCCTCGGAATGCCTCCTCTTGGGCTAACAATACAAGGACCCATGGGCTTCTTAAAAGCATCCCTTTAATCCAAATCAATTTCTCCTTGAGATTTAGACATCTAACATCTCTATGGAAGAAGTATCTAATCTATCGCATCACATACAGTCAAAAACTTTTCAAACTCTTTTTCAAACTGTTTTCAAACAAAAACATCTCTTAATTGTAAGTGGTAACGCTTGTACACTCAAGCAAAACACCTAATACTTACGATGAAAGATTTCATTTCAAAGCAAACTTTTCAAAATGTATGTGATGAAATAGATTAGATACATTTTTCATTAAGATGACATTTGTCTGTCTCTTACTAACATTCTGTTGCTTTCCACTAGCATAAGTGGGAACTACGATTGCTCTGACTTTATCAACATCCTTTTGAGAATACGTAGGCACAAGGTCTCATCCTTGGCGAGCAAATTTCTATCTCTCTCAGACCAAACAAACCATAGAACCCTATAGATCCGAGCTACAAATGCTCCGATTCCCACTAGGGGATATGTATGCAGAAGATCCACAGATCTTTTCGAGCACAATAATAACAAACCCTAGAATCCCACCTAATCTACGTTTCTTACAATCCCAAAGGAGAAACTTTCCCAATCTTAGAAATAGCAATTAAAACACACAAACATATCAAATATATTCATATATAAAGCTGTAGATAACTACATATATTTAGGGTGCTCCATCTATTCCCTTTATATAACAATCCCCTTACTCGAATCTCCCCAATGCGTATGCCTAGTTTGCGCTTAGTCGTTACGCATATCAATATCAATTGAGGGTATTTCAGCTTTCCCCTTTTTCATAATCATTAAATCATCTTTCTTGTGTTGAAAATAAAAAAGCTTGATGCTCGCGGCATCTTTATAAACAAATCAAAAGATTAAATCATTTCGAGCCAGAGAATCCGAATTCACGTCAGATCCTCTAGCGCCACCTTTAGCGAACAGAAAATGGCGACTACTGGGAGTACGCTGAAATTTTGATTTCAAAAAAAAGAAAACGCGTTACTCTGCTCAAAAGCACCAAGCTTTTTTTTTTGTTTTCAAAAAGAAAAGAAAGGGGATAAGCTTTCATGTTTTGCATATATCTGTTTTTCTTTATTGTGTGTTTTCACGATTTCATCTGATGGAAAGAAATCCTAACCCGGATTTAAGAAACATTTTTAAGATCTAGGTGGAGATATTAATACGTGAGGAGTTCAATTCTTACGAAGTTAATATCTCCCGCTCAGTGGAGGTTATCTTGGGGGTATTGTGTTTAGCGAGTATTTGCAAAGACACTGTACTTTTGAGGAAACTTAAGAAGTCGAGGGTAGAACACATAACCCATCCCGCCATTTAGGATGTAAAAGAGATTATCCGGGCATAAGCCTAGAGTAATTGTCATGCGAGACTACGATCGGTAGTTTCTCTTGAAAAATATTATTGGACTCACGAGTATTCCACAACCGATAATATTTCAAAGAGGAGTGTTGAGCTCAGATATCGTGAGAACTGTTTCACGTATAAAATAAGCCCATAGAACTTAACCACGTTGATTCTTATCGTTGTCTTCATGCTCGTGACTTCGAACGCTTGCTCGTATGTATAACTACAAACCATGTTTGCCGCATTCATGCATTCATTCATTCATAAAAACAAAAAAAACTTCATTTCTCTTCCCATTTCCAAAGAATTTAGAGATTTTTCTTTGTAAAATATTTTAGGTTAGAGTGATGGACGCCGAGGAAGATTCACCAAGCGATATAGTTTTAGAATTCGACGAGGAAAGTTGAAAGAGTTAGCATCCTTGGTAGAAGATCCCTCGATTTCGTAAAACGCTATGGAACTCTTTTAACTCTTCGAACGCTAACGTTGATGAAGGACTTCTCAAAACTTTCGCTCGCTTTACGATCCGCCTATCATTTCACTTTCCCGATTATCGCTGATGCCTACTTTGGAAGAGTATGCGATATCCTAGGTATCTCAAGATCGACAAAGTGCCTTTCAATGGTTTGAAGCCATTCCTAAGTCACCATCATTGCAACGATGACTCACATAAAGAAATCGAGATAGACAAAACCTAACTACCAAAGGAAAACTCTTAGGACCGACTTCAAAGTTCCTAATGGAGAAGGCTCTCAAATTCTCGCGGTAGTATGGTAGCCTTTGAAGCTATTTTAGCTTTACTCCTCTATGGATTGGTTGTTTCCCAACGTCCCAAATTTCGTTGATATCAACGCCATAAGGATCTTCGATTGGAAATCCTGCTCCCACTCGCTTGGTGATACGACGCCTCTATTCATCATAGGAATCGTCAAGGAGACGGAACTATCGTGTGTTGTGTACCTCTGTTTTTCAAATGGATTACCTCACACCTGCCTAAATCTCCTATCTTCCGCGAAAACAAAGACGAGTGGCATTGGTCTCGAAGACTCATGTCTCTCACAAACGACGATATCCATTGGTATACCTTAGCAGACAATGAGATGGAATTCATTGAGAGTTGTGGAGAATTTGCCAACGTACCTCTCATTGGTATGAAAGGAGGAATCAACTACAACCCATTCTTAGCGAGACGTCAACTCGGGTATGCAAACTCTAGTAAACCTCTTGGATTTACAGTGGAAAGCTACTTCTATCACGAGGGAGAAGATTCCCAGGGATTAAAGGCTAGAATGATCAGAGCTTGGCATCACATCCGAAGGAAAGAAAAGGGGAAAGCAAAGAATTGTGTAGCCATGGAAACCTACACTTCTTGGGTAAGGAAAAGAGCGAAGGAATTTCGAATGCCTTACGCTTACGAGAATCCCATGTTCTTGATTGCTTCCAAATCAACAAATTTTCCCGTAGAAGCTGTGGGAGAATACCAAGAAGCCTTAACCAAAATAATGTTTGAGAAAGAAGCGTTGGAAAGAAAATTCCTTAAGACTAACCTTGAGAATGAGAAGCTCAAGAAGCAGGTCAGAGATCACGGAAAAACACTCTACTTCCAGGATGAATGGCTCATGGAGAAAGATGAGAAGATTCGCCAGAAGGATAACGCAATCCAGAGATACATCAAGGAAAGGAAAAGAAAGCTTGAGGAAATGACAACCAGCGATCCCGCTCCCGACGAGTGGAAGAGAGTCATTAGCAAGCTAAAAGCCGAGAAAGCTGAACTGAAAGCTCGCTATGGAAAGGAAATCCTGAAGTTGAAGCTGCATCAAGCCTTTGGATCTTCATCCGACGAAGGCGTTTAATTAGTTCAATTTAGTTTGTAATTTATTTTATCATTCGTGTGAGCAATGCTCCAAAAAACAATTGTTGTAATCTTCTTCCATTTAATCAATAAATGTGTGTTTTTTCCATCCAAATATTTGCCAGAAATATCTCTTTTAGCATAAATTCTTTGGAAATTTCTTTTCTTTACCATCATAATCATGCATCATACTTTGCATTTAAGTCTGTTATCTAGAGTCTGAGCTTTCACAGCTTGAACAGGTTGAACAACTTGAACAGTTCGCACAGTTCGAACAAATAGGAAAAGATCGTCAAGCTGTCGCGTCTTAGAGTTTCTCGACTGCGTCCATAGCCGACTCGAACATACGATACACGCTCAAAAAGAAGAAAAGTGATGGAAGGAATTGAGCAAGATAATGTTGAGCTCCGTAGCACGGTAACAACATTGCAGGAAGAGGTGGAGAGACTCACGTCTTTGGTCAACTCATTTGCCACAGCTCAAAGTCAACAAGCAGCTTCGAGCAGTCAAAATCGAGCAGCAATTTCAGAAGATACTACTACTCCAGTCTCAACTGTCGCAGCCAGTAGCTCACTCTTCAGTATGCCAGAAGGCTATCCATCGGGCACGCCTTTTAACTTCGGCATCGTAATTCGCCATCCGACTTCTCAAGTACAAGCAACCACGCTTGAAATACCTACTTTGCAGCAAAATTCAACATTTACTCCGCAACGTGGAGTAACTCTTCCTCAAGTGACAATGACGATGTCTCAACCGATTCTGACGAACTCAACTTCCGTAGTACACACTACCATAGACGAAGAAGTTCACCATACTCCAGACAATAACACGAACTCACATGGCTCGATGGAGAATCTCCAGGAACAGCTCCACAAAATGCAGTTTGAGATAAAAACGATTCGAGGGAAAGAATTGTTTGGGAAAAACGCCCAGGATCTGTGTTTAGTTCCTCGCGTAAGGATACCTGCAAAATTCAAAGTCCCTGACTTTGAAAAGTACAAAGGGAACTCCTGTCCACAAAGTCATCTCACGATGTATGCCAGGAAAATTTCCACATACAACGAAGATCACCAGTTGCTAATCCATTACTTCCAGGATAGTCTCACCGGTGCCGCACTGAAATGGTACATGGGTTTAGACAGCACGAATATCCAAACATTCAACGACCTAGGTGAAGCCTTTGTCCAGCAGTACAAGTTCAACTTGGATATGGCTCCCGATAGAGATCAACTCCGCTCCATGTCTCAAAAAGAACGAGAGACATTCAAAGAATATGCGCAACGATGGAGGGAAATTGCTGCCCAAGTTAACCCACCATTGGAAGAGAAGGAGATGACTAAGGTATTCTTGAATACTCTAGGCTCATTCTACTATGAGCGAATGATCGCTAGCGCTCCCGAAGATTTCACTGAAATTGTAAGCATGGGGATGCGATTAGAAGAGGGGGTTCGAACTGGTCGCCTAACCAAGGAAGCAGGATCTTCTAGTGGAACAAAGAAGGTTGGAACCAGTTTCCCAAGGAAAAAGGAACATGACATAGGAATGGTATCCCGAGGGAAACCACATAAGAATGTCATTCACCAACGACAGGTAGCTGCCATAGCACCCGCCGTCAATACAACTCCAAACACGGGAATTGCTCCGCAATTTCAACAAAACCGACAAACTCAACAGCCTCGTCAACAGGCTCAACAATTCAGCAATCAAAACCGTACGCCTCGGGTCACTCAGTTCGACCCAATTCCAATGACGTACACAGAACTTTACCCTGCGCTGATAGAAAGGAATCTGATACAGACAAGGTCACCACCTCCAGTCCCCGAAAATTTGCCGTGGTGGTACAAAACAGACGTATCTTGCCCTTTTCACCAAGGGGCACCAGGCCATGATCTTGAACATTGCATAGCATTAAAGGCAGAAGTACAGAAGTTAGTAAGGTCTAATCTTCTTTCCTTTAAGAATACAAGCCCAAATGTGCAAGCCAATCCGCTTCCCAGTCACAGCGGACATTCAGTAAGTTTAATACTGAGAAATACCGACAAGTATCTTGTCACAAACGTAAACCTGATCAGAGGAAATTTGGTGCGTCTCCATGAAACATACAGTAAGATGAGCACCTTCACTAAGCATGATTATGCAGCCTTCCGTATCTGCTCCCAAGATATTCGAGGATGTCCTACCATAAGAGCAGACATTCAATATTTGTTAGACCTCGGCGACCTGCAAATTTACAAAAATAGAGATGACTATGACGTAAATACAGTAGGGCATTTTCCGCATGAGCTTTTAGTCTCAGATATCAACTCGGAAAACCCCGAAGTAAACGTTATCATCCCTTGTTTCAACATACCCAAACATGTGGAGATTGAATACAACGGTTCCAACGTTCCAACATCTCCTTTGGTGATTTGCTTACCCGGTCCGGTTCCATACAGTTCTACCAAAGCAATTCCTTACCAATACAATGCAACCATGGTGGAGAATGGGAAAGAGAAACCCATGCCTACTCTTCCAGCTAATGTCAATATAACAGAAATCGGACGAGTAACGCGAAGTGGACGAGTCCATACTCCATTGCCACCAAGACCGCCTGCAGCTCTTGTTATTAGACAAAACCCAGTTAACATATCTGCTGAGAATCCTGCAATGATTCCCGTTGTTAACCCAAGCACAAATATTGGTTCTGCTGATGGGACCAACATCAACTCAGACTTTGAAGAGATAATAAAATTAATCAAGAAAAGCGAATATCGAGTCGTAGATCAACTGATGCAGACTCCTTCCAAAATTTCAATACTGTCTTTACTCCTTAACTCCGAAGCTCACCGAGAAGCTTTGATCAGAGTACTGGACTAGGTTTATGTGGATCATGATGTGACAACAGACCAGTTTGGAGGGATCGTCTCCAACATAACAGCCTGCAATAATCTGAGTTTTAGTGACGAGGAACTTCCGGAAGAAGGGAAAGATCACAACTTGGCCTTGCACATCTCGATGATTTGCCAATCAGATTCCCTGTCCAATGTATTGGTAGATACAGGTTCATCTTTGAACGTAATGCCAAAGACGACACTCGCTCGTTTGGCTTACAAAGGGACGCCAATGAAGTTCAATGATATAATAGTAAGAGCTTTCGATGGATCAAGAAAGTCAGTTATTGGGGAAGTTTATCTCCCAATGACAATTGGCCCACACACTTTCCAAATTACTTTCCAAGTCATGGACGTGCCAGCTGCTTACAGTTGTCTACTAGGAAGACCTTGGATCCATGAGGCAGGGGCAGTGACTTTTACTCTCCACCAGAAATTAAAATTCACAGTAAATGGAAAATTGGTGACTATCAGCGGTGAACAAGCTTTGCTTGTAAGCCATTTGTCCAGTTTCTCTTTCATCACAGCAAATGACGTTGAAGGGACGCATCTCCCAGAAAATCCATTAGAAGATGAATCTACCAACAAAAACAGATCATCTATCTCTTCGTATAAAGAAGCGGCACAGATGGTGAAAAATGGAAATGCTGAAGGTTGGGGACAAGTAATCAAACCTGTCATCAACGAAACAAAAGCCGGACTCGGGTTCACACCCATATTCTCCAAAGACAAGCAAAAGGATGAAACCCTTCGCCCAATCAAAGAAGTTTTCAGCAGTGGGGGTTTCTTAAACCCAGTTCCGCAAGAGGTTAGCGTTGTCACCATTGAGGATGATAAAGACGATCCCTCTGAATCTGAAGAGTGGAGCACTTATTTGAATAGTCCTGAATATGTGTCTCAAGAGGAGTTGTATGCACCGACTAAGCAATTTGAAGACATGTCCCTGCTGAAGTTTGGGATACCTTGGGAGAACCAAGCGGTAAATTTGACTACATGGTAAAGTACACTGCGCCAGAAAGCTCAAAAATCAGAATCGAAGATATCCAACCCACAGGATAGGGTGATTCCTTTGATTATCCTAGTCAAACAGAAGAGGTATACTCGTCTTCTCAGCCAATTGAGATCCCCAATGAAGATCTCTGCTTCAATACACCTGGGGAATTCACCAAAACAGATCCTGGTTATCACTACATCAACATGATCACTGAAGATCAAGAGTACGACTCAGGATACGATGCGGAAAGTGTCGCCGACAACGAGTCTCTTCACTCAGAAGACTGGAAGGTACATCCCCAAAGTTCAACACAAAAATCAACAGGAAGCACATAGGCTACTTCCCGATCTGTTAATCAAGAAGATTGCTTCAGCAGCACAAAGGGCAAGAGCTATCGTCCAGAGTCTTCAAAGCCTGCTCAAATAGCAACCAAAGTCTACTCAAGGGTTAAACCAAAAGGAAAATTACCAGAGTACCTCGACTTCCAAGGAGTTCGTCACGACTGGAAACCCGTTGAAGTTCGGACTAATGTTCATAGCTCTAAGTAGTTTATTTTTGCTTTTGTTTTGAACTCTCACTTCGCCCAGAGTGAAGAGATGTTTTATAGGGTTTTAGCTTTTAAATAATCTCTCTTTGTCTTGCCCAAGACGAATGAGTTTGTATTTTAGGGCCCTGTTCATATTGTGAATCATAAATAAAACGCGTTGTTTTGATTCCACATTTTGTGTTTATTTTCATTTTTACCCTTTCTTGGAAATGATAATCCTAAAAAACACAATAAAAAAAAATCAATCAATCAAAAAAGTATAATCTGCATACACTTTCACATTAACTTTTTCAAAAAAAAGGATTAATCAAACATAAATCAAAAATGCAGATTAACAAATGGACAAATCCATTGAAAGCAATAACTCTACGCTCTCTCCCAACTTTGAAATTCCCTGTAAAGTCGCCGAGGAAGAAGTTGAAGAAGAGATCCCAGATGAAATTTCTAGACTGCTAAAACACGAGAGTACCCACTCGGGGCATCGTACAAGGATAAGAAAACTCTAAGAAGGCTTTGTAGAAATTTCTTCCTAAACGAGGATGTGCTATACAAAAGAAACTTCGACATGGTTCTGCTCAGATGCGTCGACAGACAAGAAGCAGACACGATCATCCATGAAGTACATGAAGGGTCCTTTGGAACCCATTCAAATGGGCATGCAATGTCCAGGAAAATCTTGAGAGCGGGATACTACTGGATAACGATGGAATCCGATTGCTGCAAACACGTCAAGAGATGTCACAAGTGCCAGATCTACGCAGATAAGATCCATGTGCCGCCGACTCTACTCAACGTTCTCTCCTCTCCGTGGCCGTTCTCCATGTGGGGCATTGACATGATTGGAATGATTGAACCAAAAGCGTCCAACGGACATCGTTTCATTCTAGTGGCTATTGATTACTTCACCAAATGGGTCGAAGCAGCGTCTTACGCCAACGTCACAAGACAAGTGGTTGTGAGGTTCATCAAGAACAACCTCATTTGCCGATATGGAATTCCAAGTAAGATCATTACTGACAATGGATCAAACTTGAACAACAAAATGATGAAGGAACTGTGTGAGGAATTCAAGATCGAGCATCATAACTCATCTCCTTACCGGCCAAAGATGAACGGCGCCGTTGAAACAGCCAACAAGAACATCAAGAAGATTGTCCAGAAAATGGTCATCACTTACAAAGATTGGCACGAAATGCTGCCATTTGCTCTGCATGGATACCGTACTTCAGTACGCACTTCAACAGGGGCAACTCCCTTTTCTCTAGTATACGGCATGGAAGCAGTGCTCCCCGTAGAAGTTGAGATTCCGTTAATGAGAGTTCTCATGGAAACTAAATTATCTGAGACTGAATGGTGTTAAAGCAGATACGACCAACTAAACTTGATCGAAGAAAAGCGCCTGACTGCTCTGTGTCACGGACAATTGTATCAAAGAAGAATGAAGAAAGCTTTCGACAAAAAGGTCCGACCTCGTGAATTCCCGAGAAGGCGACCTTGTGCTTAAAAAGATTTTGTCTTTTCAACTAGATTCTAGGGGCAAATGGACTCCTAATTACGAAGGCCCATACATCGTCAAAAGAAGCTTTTCTGGCGGTGCTATGACTCTCACAACCATGGACGGTGATGAACTCCCGCATCCTGTGAATGCTGATGCAGTCAAGAAATACTTTGTCTAAAAAACAAAAGAACAGCTCGGTAAGTCGAAAACCCAAAAAAGGCGGCTTAGGCAAAAAAAAGCGTCTCGGTGGATTGAAAACCTGAAAAGGCAATCCAGGCAAAAATTAGAGACAATAAACAGAAATTATCCTGATAGGTTGAAAACCTGAAAAGGCAATCTAGGCAAAAACAAGGATACACAAAAATTGAGAAAGTAACTGCAGTCAGTCTGTATTTTGTCTATCTGAAGAATCTTCCATCAACGGATCTTCAATCAACTTTTCCGAAGTAACAAGCACAGTTGGAATTCAAAGTTATTAGGGATAATAGCGGTTATTTGCTTTCAATGTAGCCTTTTCTCAATAAATTATCATTTCCAACTTTTGTAAATAGTTCATGGAATCACGCCTTTGGCTGATTACCATTCTATCAATAAATTCGAGCTTTGTGCTTTTGTTTGCAATTCCTACTTTTTTCTGTTTTGCAAAACAACACTTTTATTGTGAAAATCACTTTTTGAAACTAAAATGTTTTAAACGAATTTTTACTTCAAAATTTTGAAACAAAAGCAAAATTTTCCTTTGAGCTATGAACACGGAAAGAACTTCAACAGTTTCTCCATGAATGTTTCGATCTCTGAAGGATAAAACAACTGCTACAACAGTCTTCTCCTAAGCAGAAATCATCAAAGGACGGTATTCTTATCCCAAAAAAGAATCCTCAGCCAAGTTGCCAATGAAATGCCTTTCCCAGAAAGAAAAAGCATGCAACTCAAATCCTTCATCAGTGAACATCTGCACCATTGCTGCAATTTTCACCAAGTATTTGTTCGAATTGTGACGTGGTCCTTTTCCCAAATATCTCTTTAGTGTCTTTGTCAAAGTATTGTTAGCATGCATATAACATTCATGACATTCATACATCATAGCATCATTCATTGCATTTTTTTTTTGCATCTCTCAAAATGTTTGCTTCCAAATCACTGGTGTAAATCACGCTTACTCATGTAAGTACGAGTCTATCCCCAGTAGAATATCTCCAAATAGAAAAATACATCTTTTTCCCCAACGCAGTATTCCCAAACAGAGAAATACGTTTTCTTCTCTGCTACATTCCCCAGCTGAGATCATTTCTCATGCGGAACAATGTCTTGATTGACTTTTTCTTTCCAGTTCGTTCCTGGATAGAACCCTGTCTATAATCAACAAAGCAATAAGCAATAGCCTCATTGTCTGAGTTTCTTATTTTCATTCCTCAACATTGTCAAAAAGGTTTGTCCTTCTCAATAAGGCCAAATCACGACAATTCAAAAAAAAAAATCCCAGCAGTTGTCTTTCTGTCCAAAAGAAAACCTGTGCCCTCTAATCAAAATGCCCTCATCTTCTCAAAAGGGAGATCCTCGGCAAGATTTTATCCAAGAAAATAGAAACTCATTGGAGTCCTGCTCTTGCACTGTCTGTTATTCACAAAGCTGAATATACAGCAATGTTCTAAAAAAGATTTACCTTGTTATAGTTATCACTTTGCTGATAATTGGTAATATCTTTAAAACTCATTTTTGAGATCTGTTTCCGTCAATTTTGTTTGATATTCACAAAGCTGAATATTCGACAAATTTTTCAAAGATTTACCTTGTTATAGTTATCACTTTGCTGATAATTGGTAGTATCTTCAGAACTCATTACCATGTACTATCACAAGGCTGATAATTGGTAATATCATTTTCACTTACCTTAAACATTGTGACGAGGCTGACAGAAGGTAATCTCTTTGTTTCCCCAAGGTGAAACAGATATTCACATATTTTTGTGAATCATTCTTTCCCCTACAGGGACGTATCCACAAAATTTTTCCCACCGTGTCATTACTTTGATATCATCTGGGTAAAAAAATCATTTTTTGCATCACTCGCATCTTTTAGTATCTTAGGTCCAAAATTTGCGTATTCCGATATTTAAGTCTCTTTACACCTATCAAAACGAAGATATTCATCTTCATCTCTCAGTTTAAAGAAACTTAAATAGGGGCATCTGTCATACCCCAAATTTTGACCTAATATACCACCTTGCATTTGCATCATTGCATAACTAACAATTCAGACAGCATTAATCAGGTATAGCAATCACAGGTCAAAATTAGGGTTTCATCAAAATTTCATCTGATTCAAGAGGAAACCAATTAGGGTTTGAGTTTTACTCACCTCATTTGATCTATCTTGACCAAATCATCAACCTCTGATCATCAGATATTCATTTTTCTCACAGATCAATCAAGGATCGACCAATTAGGGTTTTGATCGGGCATGAGTATTCTGTGACTTTTTGAGCAAGAAATGAATTTTTTGGATAGATATTGGTCATCATATCTTAGATACAACATCTTGACCTAATTTCTGGATTCAAAACATCACAGAAGCTCACAAATTTCATCAGTCAATTTCAGAAACATTTGATGAAAATTCATCTGCACAGAAAAGTCAAACTTTGACTTTTGGTCAAATTTTTCAAAACAAAACTTTTTCCATCATCAAAATACTTCAAATGATCCATCATGATCATAAAAAATCAAGAATTTGAAAAAGTCAACAAAAAGTCAAAAGTTTTCACACTTAGAAAATTTTCCAAGTGTTGAAATTTCTTATTTTTTTCAAAATTCATGCAATTTTTTCACCTAGTTCCAATTTGAATTTGAACAAACTCAAAACATGAAAGTTGTAGCTTGTGAAACAAGATTTCCAAAATGTCCAAGAACTCTCAAATCCATGGAGTCTAGCTATACTTTTGAAATTGAAACATAAGGCTCCATAAAACTTGAGTTTTCAAAATTCACAACTTCAATTATAGGTCATTTTGAGTTTTCTTCATTTAGAAGCAATCTAAACTTGCCAAATGGATGATTGAACTGATAAATATCAGTTAGAAGTAATAATTGAGAGGATTGGATCAAAATTGTAAAAATGAGCACATGGTGAAAAAAGGAAGTTTCCTTTTTTGGCAAATACCATTCTTGCCCTCTAAGTTATCTTTGAATCACCAAAAGCTTGTACCTCTTTGCCTAACATTTCAGAACTTGTTGCCTATAAATAGATCACAAATTCAAGTTCAATCCACACCAAAGCATCACAAATTCATGCTTTCTCTCCACTTTCTCAAAATTTATAAAACATAGTGCAAATTGGAGAATTCTTGCAATTTTGAAAATCAGTTGAAAACATGTTAAATTTTGGTGTCAAACATGCTTCATGATCAATCTAAAACATGTTTAGGACTTAAGATCATAGCAAGAACAAGCAAAAATCAGTTTTCACTTTCCTTGCTTTCAAACTTTCCAAACTGCCATATGAATCGAATTTGAAGCTAGGCTTGATAAACTTGTGATCTAACCATTCAAACATCATCACTATACCTCATGTATATGATCCAGATCAATAACTGCTAACTGTAACAGCTCTAACCCAAAAATCGAAGCTCCATTTTCAGTTGATGCAGGTGGGCTTGGTTGGAGAATTCCAGGGTGATTCGAGGCAAGCAGGGTGATCATACACCTTCCCTAACATCCGTTGAAGCTCAAACAATCATCAAACAACAACTGGAAGCACTCAATTCCAGAATCCGATTCTTACTTTCACAGGTATGAACACCAACTTCGAACTCTATGATTCCTTGCATCAATTGAAAAAAACTCATGGCCGTTTTGTTTCTGCACACATAACGATCAATAGCCCTCAATAAAATCAAAGAATCATCAAACATACGTCATTTAATTTGAAAAATCAGTTTTAGGGTTCTTAGCATTTTCCAGAAATTCAATTGAGTTAGACTTAAAATAAATACAATTAACAAGTACCATCGTGTTCGTGATGAAAAACCGAGCAAGTTTTGTTTTTACATCATTGAATTTCGTTGAGAAACGAAGATTGTAGTTGGAGTTGAGGAATCTGAAGATCAAAATGAAGAACACAGGATGCGCGCGTGTTCTTCATTGTTTTCAAATTTGAATTTTTAAAATTTCCAATCCCTCACTTACACGTGTTCCAGTCCACTAAACACCAAGGCGCGTTTGGCTTAGTGGTAGCCTGTTTGCTCTTAAGTTTCTCTGACACGTGGTCACCCTTTGGTCATGGGTTCAACTCCCATCAGGACCATTCTTTTTCAAAACATTTTCATTTTTTCATGTTTTTTTACAAAACTTCCACAATTTTTTTAACCAATCAAAACTCCTTATTTTAAGGTGATTTTATGAACACTTGTCAATAAATACATCTATTTTATGATAGTGCAAAAATTTTCAGAAAAAAACTTCATCTGATTATATTTTAATCGAGCCGAAAACGACGTTCTGAACACTTTTTAAAACCTCCTTTTAAGGTGAATTTTTCAAGTTTTCGACTTCCGATTCTTTTTCAAAACTTCTCATAAATCAACCTTACATTTCAAAACATTTCAAAAATCATTTTTCAAAACATTTCATCAAACTTGCATCTTTTTTGCCATGATCGATCCGATTTAAACGATAAAAATCGAATTCATTTTCTCTCGAATTTCTCAATCGATCATGGGCCTCCCTTACGGTGTAAGTCCCAAAACATTCTTTTTATGTACATATTTAATTTTCATTGTACATATTCGAATCATATTTGTTAATATTCAAACAGAAACAAACTTCTTTCGTTTGTTTTCATTCGTTTGTTTATACACCGAATCCATTGGTATTAAAAGGAGCATTATTCCCTGTGAAACTGCTTTTAAACCAATGGGCCTCCCTCCAGGTGTAAGTCCCATAACCTTTTTTTGTGTACATAATATTTCCTTGTACATATCAAACTCTTTTCAAACACATACAATTTTTTATCTGTACATAATACAAATACTTCTTTTATACTCAAAATACAGACAAATTTCAATCGTCTGTTTTTCACTTCACTTGTGTATATTCAAACCAACATTCTTTATGTACATACACATTTTCCTTGTACATACCAAATACTTTTCATACAAAAACTTTTATCTGTACATAATACAGATACCTTTTTGAAAATACTTTTTCACAGACAAACTTTGATCAATCGTTTCTGTTTCGTCTAGACATATACACTGAATACCATTGGTATTGAAAGGAGCATTATTCCCTGTGAAACTGCTTTCAAACCAATGGGCCACCCTTATGGTGTAAGTCCCAACCCTCCTATGTACATCCATCTTTCTCTGTACATAATAGCTCGTTCGTGTACATACTCATTTCTTTGTACACAATTCAAACTTGTAAATAATCAAGTTACGCTCGTTTCAAACGTTCGTTTCACAGACACTTGTTTATATTTCCTTCATAAACTCTCACAAATAAACATCATGCATTGTTTATATTTCCTTCATAAACTCCTGTGAATACATATCACACACACACACACACACTTGTTTATACAACTGTCTAATTATAACATAACAATTAGACTAATCAAATAGGTTCCCTACAATTTAGCCTCCGCTTGGGCTTCATACAAGATCATTCATCTCCAGCATGAACTTAGCCTCCGCTTGGGCTTCATACAAGATAAACTCTCCCCACAGAGTTAGCCTTCTCTTGGGCTTTGTACAAAGAAACTCATTCATCTGAGTTAGCCTCCGCTTAGGCTTCATATAAGACAAGACTTTGAGTTAGCCTCCTCTTGGACTTCGTTCAAAAGAACTCCTCATTGAGTTTAGCCTTCTCTTGGGCATCATACAATGAAAGAGATAGGAAATCTCTTAACAGCCTCCTATTGGGCTTCCAATACCAAGAATCACCCGCGCTAAGATAGAACCCTGAAAGGATGGTTTCCCGGTGAAATCACTTTCAAAATCCCCAGAGAGTAAAATTTCCCGGTGAAATTGCTCTTAATTCCAAAAGGATGGTTTCTCGGTGAAATCCCTTTTAACACAAAGCCAGCCATACCCTATAGCTTCCTCTTGAGCTTCATACAAGGACCCTCGATGACCCTCGATGACCCTCGATGACCCTCGGAATGCCTCCTCTTGGGCTAACAATACAAGGACCCATGGGCTTCTTAAAAGCATCCCTTTAATCCAAATCAATTTCTCCTTGAGATTTAGACATCTATCATCTCTATGGAAGAAGTATCTAATTTATGGCATCACATACAGTCAAAAACTTTTCAAACTCTTTTTCAAACTGTTTTCAAACAAAAACATCTCTTAATTGTAAGTGGTAACGCTTGTACACTCAAGCAAAACACCCAATGCTTACAGTTAAAAGATTCAATCATCTTTTTTCAAACATCTTTCTTAAACATGTAAGTGGTAACGCTTGTACACTCAAGCAAAACACCTAATACTTACGATGAAAGATTTCATTTCAAAGCAAACTTTTCAAAATGTATGTGATGAAATAGATTAGATACATTTTTCATTAAGATGACATTTGTCTGTCTCTTACTAACATCCCGTTGCTTTCCACTAGCATAAGTGGGAACTACGATTGCTCTGACTTTCTCAACATCCTTTTGAGAATACGTAGGCACAAGGTCTCATCCTTGGCGAGCAAATTTCTATCTCTCTCAGACCAAACAAACCATAGAACCCTATAGATCCGAGCTACAAATGCTCTAATTCCCACTAGGGGATATGTATGCAGAAGATCCAAAGATCTTTGCGAGCACAATAATAACAACCCTAGAATCCCGCCTAATCTACGTTTCTTACAATCCCAAAGGAGAAACTTTCCCAATCTTAGAAATAGCAATTAAAACACACAAACATATCAAATATATTCATATATAAAGCTGTAGATAACTACATATATTTAGGGTGCTCCATCTATTCCCTTTATATAACAATCCCCCTTACTCGAATCTCCCAATGCGTTGCCTAGTTTGCGCTATTCGTTACGCATATCAATATTAATTGAGGGTATTTCAGCTTTCCCCTTTTTCATAATCATTAAATCATCTTTCTTGTGTTGAAAATAATAAAGCTTGATGCTCGCGGCATCTTTATAAACAAATCAAAAGATTAAATCGTTCCGAGCCAGAGAATCCGAATTCACGTTCGCATCCTCTAGCGCGTCACCTTTTAGCGCGAACACTTACCTCAAATGGGTGCGAGCTCGAGCTCAAAACCTCATGATGCCGTTCATGCCTGTTCTACCAGTAATTATGGAACCTGATGCCATAGGTGACGTACCCTATACTGTTATCCATCCTGACATGCCTACTGATTTTGAAGACTTGAAGAGATCCTGGATTCAGCTCAAAGAAGAAAGGGATACATTCGAAGCTCAGTGTTATGCAAGTGAGAAGAAAGTGCTAGAGTTGACAAAGCTACTTCACGAGGAGCGCAACATCAACGCCTACCTCGGCATCAAGAGGAAGCGCCCATGGGAGACCTAGAAGCTTTATGATTTATATGTTCTTCTTTTATTGTTTTGAACTATCTTTTGTACTTAAAAAAGAAAAAGAATAAAAAGAGAACTAATAATTGTTTGTTCATTGCTTGTTTAACAAATTTAAATCCTTAGAGTCCTTGAAAACATTGCATTGCATTGCATTCGCATAAACATCGCGTAGCATGGCATAACATTGCATAACAGGTACATTGAAGATTGGTTTTCTCATTTTCTCGCTATTTATTTTAGCAGAAATGGCCCTCGAACAGACTGTCAAAGATCTCCAGGCTCAGAATGCTCAGTTTCAACAGATGTTTACCAGCTTGGTCCAAGGCCAAGAGGATCTGAAGAAGCTCGTCAGCAAATAGAAGAAGGTTGTTGGTCTTCTCAACATGGGCAGACGTTACAAAGGTGGTCCTAAAGTGGTCAGTCGAATTGAGCTCTCAGAGGGAAGTGTCAAGACTGAGGGGAGTGTCAAGGGACATGAGGATGACCAGCATGAGCCTGAGAAAGAGAGAGAGGATCAATATGATCATGGCCAGTACTCTGATGAAGATGACAAGTACAAACAACTTGAAGACCGTCTGAATGCTGTGGAAAATCTGAAAATGTCTGGGCTGAATTTTGATGATCTGAGTCTTGTTCGTGGTGTTGTGATTCCTCCTAAGTTCAAAGTTCCTACTTTTGCTAAGTATGATGGCATTTCTTGTCCGAAGCTGCATCTGAAGTCCTATGTTTAGAAGATTAACCCCCACACTGATGACAGAAAGTTGTGGATGCACTATTTCCAAGAGAGTTTGTCCGGAACTCAATTGGAATGGTATTATTAGCTAGAGAATGACCGTATCCGTACTTGGAGTGATTTAGCAGATGCTTTCTACAGGCAGTATGAGTACAATGCTGAATTGACACCCATTCACATGCAACTACAAAGCATGTCTATGGGTCGTGACGAGAAGTTCAAGGAGTATGCTCAGAAATGGAGAGATCTAGCAGGCAGAGTTCAACCACCCTTGTCCAATAGGGAGTTGGTTGATATGTTCATGGGAACACTGACAGGCCCATTCTTCAATCATCTGATTGGAAATTCTTCAGTCGGATTCACCGAGCTGATACTTACAGGAGAGCGCATCGAAGCTGGTATCAAGAGTGGAAAGATTCATGTAGAGTCATCTTCCAATGCTGCGAAGAGATCTTTTGGTGGTAAGAAAGAAACTAATGCTGTGTATGGTCAGAAAAGCCGAGCCAAGAACGACCGCGCTCAATCTGTGGGGGCATTTGTGATCTCTAATCCTACATCAACGCAACCTCAGCGAGACAACGCGCGTAGCCAGAACGCGCCACGAAGACAATTTACGAAGATCAACATGCCGTTGTTGCAACCCTTGCAACACATGTTGAAAGCAAAGCTGATTACCTTGAGGGATCCTCCTCAGAATGTCAACACTTCCTCTCCGAGATATAATCCTAATGCTAAGTGTACTTACCACTCCAACAGCCCTGGCCATAGTACTGATGATTGTTGGGCTCTGAAGAACAAGATTCAAGACATGATTGAAGCTAAGCGTATTGAGTTTGACCCTTCCGTTGAGACTCCGAATGTGATCAACGCGCCTATGCCTAACCATGACAAGAGTTCCAATGATGTTGGCGACGATACTTATGTTTTCAACATAGATGACTTGACCATTCCTCTGATGACTGTTAAAAGAGATTTGCTGCAAGCCGGTGTCAATCCAGGATGCCCAGAGAATTGCCGTTGGTGCCCATTAGCACCTGATGGTTGTGCTTAGTTGAGAAGACGTGTTCAGTGCATGATGGACAACCGTGAAATACTATTCTTGAAACCACCTGTGCAGAAGCTATGTGAAGATATGTCTAAGCTGAAGATCAAAGACGTGAACGAAACTGCGCCGTCTGTGTGGGATACCTTGGGGCAGCCAAGTGGAAAGTATGATTACATGGTGAAGTACACTGTTCCTGAGAGCTACAAGATTCCTATTGAAGATGTCAAAGTAACCGGATGGGGTGAAGATTTCCCAGAAGACTATGCTGATGTTAACACAATAAGGATTTCCTCTGCTGATCCTGTGTCTAGAGTGGCACCTCTCATCATTACTTCTCCTAGACCAGTTCCATATTCCTCTGACAAGGCTGTCCCTTGGGATTACGGATCTAAAGTTTACTATCATGGCGTCAAACAAGACCCTCTGACCATGGAGGATCTTACAGTCGAAGCTACTATTCCTGACATTGACAACATCACCGGATCAAGCAAGGTGACCAGAACCGGAAGGGTGTTCTCTCCAGATATCTCCCCTCCAAAAGACACCGCGACTCCAGCTCGCATTCCAGCTATTGAACTAGTTTCCCCAGCTAGAGGGAAAGAACCAGTGACTCATCCTGCTCAACCAGAAGTGCCAAAGGAAGTTGCTGAAGACACCTCCAAACGAGAAATGGAGGAAATTCTGAAGATCATCAAGAAGAGTGACTACAATGTTGTGGAACAGTTGGGACAGACTCCGTCTAAGATCTCCATGCTTGCTCTGCTCTTGTGCTCCGAGGCTCATGCTAACGCCTTGGTGAAGTTTCTGAAGAATGCTCACGTACCGCAAGACACTACTACTGATCAATTTGAAGTTTGTATTGCTAGCCTGGCTGCCAACAACGGCCTAGGCTTCTCTGATGCTGATTTGACTCCTGCCGGAAGGAAACACAACAAAGCCTTGCACATCTCTGTTGAATGCAACGGCGTTACCTTATCTCATGTTTTGGTGGATATTGGTTCTGCTCTGAATATCCTACCGAAGACTGCTTTTGATCGACTCGATGTTGAGGGTTTGGTTCTGAAACCGAGTGACATTATTGTGAGAGCTTTTGATGGTTCTAAGCGAACAATGCTTGGAGAGCTCATTCTGCCTGTTAAAGTCGGTTCCCAGACTTTTGATTCCACATTCTTTGTCATGGACATCCGTCCAGCTTACTCTTGCCTACTCGGACGCCCTTGGATACATGGGGCGGCATACCTCTACCCGCATCGGTCAAGTACCCGGTGAAAGGGAAGGTTGTTGTGGTGAAGAAGAATATATGGTCACCATCTATCTTTCCGATATCTCGAGATGGAAGGAGAATTCTTTGAGACTGTCAGCATTCAAACAGTCCCGAATCATGCCTTGACTCTCCTGTTACTCCCGAAGTTACACAAGCTGCTAGGATGGCCTCCACGAAAGATGCTCGCCGCAGATTGAAGAAGGTGGTAGTGCTATTTGGGTCGCTCCCGATCTTCCTTTCAAGCTTGACAAGACCGGTTTAGGCTTCACCGTCGAGGACGAAGATGATACGCCGCGTGCCGCCAACTTCCTTTCCGCATCGGTCAGTGGAATCCATGCTATAGAGGACGCGGCGACTTCGACATCGCAAGTGGATCTTCCCAACTCCGACAACGGACTCGGAATTGGAAGAAAGACGTCATACCAATCTCCTTTAGACAGAGTAATTGCTCTTGTTTTGTTTTGCTTTTCGTATTTTCTATGTTTTGAACAATAAACTCTAAAGCCTAGTGCCTTGCCGGGCATCATGGCTCGTTGTGGGTTATTATCATCATTTGCATATTTTCATGCAATAAATTCGTTGGACTTTTGCATTCAATTGTGTCTTTCTTTCTTTACTTTATCACCCTTCAAAAGCTATGTGTTTCTTACACACCCACGTGATACACTGCAGAATCACTCCGAATCTCGTTGATAACTATGCTATTGCTAAATATGACTTGATAATCCGATCTACCAAGCAAGACGAAAGTGAGGAAGATTGTGAAGTGCAGGAGAACTTGTCGAACAAGAAGAGGAACGAGTTACTGACCACACGAAGAGCAAGTTGAGGTTGTGAATTTGGGTCCGACGAAGACGAAAAGAGATCAAGATAGGAGCGGTCTTGAGAGCAGTGTTAAAGAAAGGTTGATTCAGATGCTACGAGACTATATTGAGGTTTTTGCTTGGTCATACGAAGACATGCCAGGTCTAGACATTGATATTGTGGTACACCGGTTACCAACGAAAGAGGGTTTTCTCGGTGAAATGAAGGTTCGTCGTATCGTCCGAGATGTCCGAGAAAATCAAAGCCGAAGTTATGAAGCGTTCAACGGTTTCTTAGTCTTACTTATCCGCAGGGGGTTGCAAACGTGGTACCCGTACCTAAGAAGGATGGCAAAGTACGAATGTGTGTGGACTATAGAGATCTGAACAAAGCGAGTCCGAAAGATGATTTCCCACTTCCAGATATTGATGTTCTGGTTGACAACACCGCTCAACATAAAGTTTTCTCCTTCATGGATGGTTTCTCCTACAATCGATCAAAATGGCTCCCAAGACATGGGAAGACTACTTTTGTTACACGGGGTACTACATTACAAGGTTATGCCGTTCGGATGAAGAACGCAGCGCCACTTATCGTGCTATGGTAACATTGTTTCATGACATGATTCATCACGAGATAGAGGTCTCGGCGACATGATAGATAGATCAGGCGAAGAAGAACATCTTGATCATCTCTAAACTGCTTGATGATTGAAGAAGCGACTAAGACTTAATCCTAACAAGTGCACCTTTGAGTCGATCCTAAACTCCTAGGATTTGTTGTCAGTGTTAAAGGTATTGAAGTTGACCCCGCCAAGGTCAAGGCTATTCAAGAAATTCCAGCTCCTCGCACCGAGAAGGAAGTCAGAGGTTTCTTAGGCCGTTTGAACTACATTGTCAGATTCATTGCACATCTAACTGCTACTTGTGAGCCAATCTTCAAGTTAATAAAGAAAGATCAAGTAGTGGAATGGAACGACGATTGTCAAATCGCTTTTGACAAAATCAAGGAGTACTCTGAATCCTCCTATCCCGATGCCAAGGAAGACCTCTTATCATGTACTTGACGATTAGAGAACTCAATGGGTGTGTCTTGCATGACGAGTCAGTCGAAAAGAGCATGCAATATACTACCTTAGCAAAAGTTTACCGATGTGAAACAAGATACTCACAGCTCGAGAAAACTTGCAACGCTTTGGCTGCTCGCCGACGAGAAGATATGTTGACTCACACTACCTTGTTGATTTCAAGATGGATCCGATAAAATACATATTTGAGAAACCAACTCTCCGGATGAATAGCAAGATGGCAAATGATGTTGACCGAATCGACATCCAAGACACTTCTCGAGCGATCAAAGGAAGTGTAGTAGCCGATCATTTGGCTCATCCGTAGATGACTATCGATCTATGCGATTCGAGTTTAGCGAAGATGTGTTACTAGTTACAGATTAGAAGAACCGGGCGGACGAAGGACCGAGCAAGGATCCCGATGGACCATGGTCTTTGATGGAGCTTCAAACGCTTGGCAATGGCATTGGCGCCATCATCATATCCCGCAGCGGACACGCCTTTCACCGCCAGATTATGTTTCAGTTGCACCAATAATATGACCGAATACGAAGCGTGCATCATGGGTATCAAAGCTGCTATTGACTTAAGAATCAAGTTCTTGCAAGTGTATGGAGATTCAGCTTTAGTGATCAGTTAGATCAAAGGCGAATGGGATACGAAGCATCCGAATCTCATTCCGTATCGAGAGCATGTTCTGAGTCTGATCCCTTACTTCGAAGAGATTACTTTTGATCACATTCCACGAGAAGAGAATCAGTTAGCAGACGCGTTAGCTACTATGTCATCTATGTTCAAGGTCAGATGGGACAACGAGGCTCCCCAGATTATCATTGAAAGGTTTGACGAACCGGCATACTGTTATGAGCTTGATACAGAAGAGAAACCATGGTACTACGACGTGAAGAGGTATCTTGAGGCTCAGGAATATCCCGCAGGGGCATCTGTCAACGATAAGAAGTTCTTGAGAAGATTTGCATCCAAATTCTTCCTCAGCAACGACATCTTGTACAAGCGCAATCACGATTTGTGCTTACTCCGCTGTATAGACCGGAAAACAACAGAACGTATCATGGAAGAATTACACGAAGGCGCATTTGGTACACATTCCAGTGGATATACCATGGCTAAAAAGATTCTGAGAACAGGTTACTATTGGTCCACCATGGAAGCTGATTGTCACCGCTATGCTCGATCTTGTCACAAGTGCCAGATATATGCAGTCAAAGTGCACGTGCCTCCGGTACCGTTGAATGTTCTAACAGCTCCTTGGCCTTTTGCAATGTGGGGCATCGGCATGATTGGAGAAATCAAGCCCACAGCTTCCAATGGACATCGTTTTATCCTTGTGGCAATTGACTATTTCACCAAGTGGGTAGAGGCAGCCTCGTTCGCATCTGTTACCAAGAATGTTGTGGCTCGATTCATCAAACATAATCTTATCTGTCGGTATGGCACTCCCGAAAGGATTACCACAGATAACGGCTCTAACCTCAACAATAAGATGATCACCGAACTCTGCACGCAGTTCAAGATCAAGTATCACAACTCTTCTCCTTATCGGCCTAAGATGAACGGCGCTGTGGAAGCCGCCAACAAGAATATTAAGAAGATTATAAAGAAGATGACATTGACTTACAAAGATTGGCATGAGATGTTACCATTTGCTCTTCATGGTTATCGCACTACAGTACGAACATCAACAGGGGCAACCCCCTTCTCTCTTGTGTACAGTATGGAAGCAGTTCACCCATTGAGGTTCAGATACCCTCAACCATAGTCCTCCAGGACGCAGAGCTAGGCGAAGACGATTGGATCCAAACTCGCTTCGACCAGATTAACTTGATTGATGAGAAACGACTCGCATCCATTTGCCATGGATAGATCTATCAGAAGCGAATGATCAGAGCATTTAACAAGAAAGTCAAGCACCGAGTCTACCAAGTCGGTGACCTAGTAGTCAAGCGCATCATTCTTCCACAAGGTGATCCCAGGGGCAAATGGACTCCCACCTATGAGGGACCATTTGTAGTCAAGACAGTATTTTCAGGCGGAGCTATGATACTTAGCACCATGGACGGTGAAGACTTCCCACACCCTGTGAACGCAGACATAGTCAAAAAATACTACGCATAAAAGAGACCCGCTAGGTCGACTGACCTAGGAAAAAATAAGGGCATCCTGGCGAACCAAAAGGGTTCGGGCAAAAGTTAAGGATATATACAAAACATGTACACCCGGCAAGTCGAAAACCTGAAAAGGCGGCTTGGGCAAAAAAGGTATCCCGGTAGACTGAAAACCCGAAAGGGCGGTCTAGGCAAAAGTTAGGGATTCAAGCGTACGACTATGTCTCGTCCAGATCACCTGCTTTCAGACTACTACTATCATCATTCAAGATTCAAATGGCGAAAATCGATTCATTCACTTTCTACTAACAGCAAGGAGATGAGATAGTTGAAATATATGAGTACTAGCATGGTTGGAACTTAACGAGATTGTTTCCGCATAGCTTTTTACTTTTCTTGTGTATAAACTACTTGGCCGTACGCCACCTTTCGAATAAATACAAGTTTCCCTCTCTTTACAATTCTTGTCTGTTGTTGTTGTTTGCATAAAGTCCAATGTTTGCTTTGAATGATTATATGCATCTAACAGTAAGAATCTAATCACAAACATGCGGAAAGTAAACATAACAAAGTAATCACTACAGGCTCCAGGAATTGAGATGACGGCGGAAGTCACCAAAGCATTATCCCCACAGAAATGTCACTTGTGCAAAAGTTTCCCCGCAGAGCATTATCCCCACAGAGGTGTCGCTTACAACAAACCTTCCCCAGCGGAGTACACGTTAGCACCCGAGCAGTGATTCCACTCAACCATGTGACAACAGATTTTTCGGGCAATAATATTCCATCCCCAGCCAAGGTGGCTATCCCTCAGCGGAATACCCCTCGACAACTCCACTTTTCCCCAGCAACAACAGTATCCAGACTCGAAACTCGGTCAGATAATGCATCGGAGGAAACCTACTTCTTTTATTCCCCAGCCAAAGATTTTGGTGGGCTTCAAATCCTTCTAACCTGGTCTCCCAGCAATTATCAAAAAAAACTCTCCAGCAAGATCTACACAAGATCCCCAGTAAAGTGCCTCCTAATCTTTCCCCAGCAGGGTCTATACACAAGATCCTTAGCGGCACGTCTCTCGATCTCCATCATCCCCGACAATGTCTAGACCCAAGACTTGGTCAGATAGTGCATCGGAGGATTCAAAGCTATCTTTCTTCTCGAGGTTTCCGATCCGTCTCGTCCCCAAGCAGAAGTCAAGAGTCATCAAGCAGAATATCCGCATCTTCTTCAAGATGGATATGTTTTGAAATACCACAACATCTATCATTCATACATTACTCATAAAAGACATAATTTAGTGCATATGTCATTCATACACATTATCATGCATCATACTTTGCATAAGACTAACAATATTCTATCAAAGTTTCTCTTGTTTTCTCCAGGACAGGTGAAAGTCACTTGCAGACAGTCCAGATTAAGACCGAATCAGACGGAAAACTATCGAAGACCGCCTAGTTGTCCTCCGACGGTGGTCCAGATTAAGACCCGAATCCACACGGGAAAACTATCTGAACGACCACCCTTGTTGTCCTCCGACAACAGATCCAGGATTAATACCCAAATCCAGACGGGAAACCCTATCCGAACGATCACCAGTTATCCTCCAATAACAGGCAGTGGATCGATGCCCGAAGCACAACAGGGAAGATATCCACATTTTGCCAACTACTATCCCCCCAGAGTGGTCTGCACGAAGAACTATTCTGACTCCTTCTTATTATCAATAGCAACTACGAGAGTCTGGCGTACGACTAGGTTGCCTTGGATGGCATCTTAAGCCCATCTCCGACTACTTATCAACATTTCTCAACTTTCAAAATGCTGCATATTTGGTTAAAAACCAATACAAACCAATAACTTCATTCAAAGATGAGCACGAAGTCTAACGTACGACTCCCCCCCAGATGGCATCTTAAGCCCATCTCCGCGCCCCTTTCATTTCCGGAAACGTCTACAGAGCCTAGTGTACGGCTCACCCTCCAACATCGATCTTTCCGGATGGCATCTTAAGCCCATCTCTGACAGTTCTCCTATTCATACAACAATCTCGAGTCTAGCGTACGACTCATTCCCCAGTGAAGTCTCCAACTTCTCCAAATGGCATCTGTAAGCCCATTCCCGCATAATCCACCAACAGCGAGTGCAAATTTTCAGGTGTACTCGAGTGTTCAATCATCTTCTACCTCCAGGTGACGAAAGGCAGGCATACCAATCTAACCCTTCTAGTACAAGAAGATTGAACAGGGGCAGCTGTCATACCCCAAAATTTTCCCTCCTATTTCTCAAGACATTCCATACATCCATGCTCAAGGATTTCTCAAGAGTTGATCAGACAAACTCTCTCCTAGACAATCAACCCAAACTAGGGTTTGGTATTTCTCAGATCAATGATTATCATGCCTCCTCATATGTTTCAAAGACTCTCCAATGATTATCATGCCTCCTCATATGTTTCAAAGGCTCTCCATGTCAAGTTCCAAGCCTTACAAGTCAAGTTTCCTCATACAATTGCTCAGATGGTTGAAAATCAATTGTATTGGTCAAAAAGTCAACTGTGGTCAACATACAGTCAAACTTCATGATTTTTGGTCAACATCCTCATCTTGAAGTTACATTCATCATTTGATCAAGGGTTGATCATGATTCATCAAGAAAACTCAAGATTTGCTCAAAAGTCAAACTTTCTAAATTAGGGTTTCTCAGTGAAAAGTCAACTGAACTTTGGCTGAGCATAACTTCTTCATACTTTTTCATAAATTTTTCCACCACCTCTTGTTTTGAAGGAAATTCAATTCTCTACAACTTCATGTCTCACAAGAATGTTCAAAAAATGCTTCATTTGGAAGGTATGGGTCAAAACATTACAGGTCCTTTTCAAAGTCAACAAAAAGTCAACATTTTGTTTTGAAGATATATTGAGCATGGGAACTCCAATTGAGATGAAACCAAATAGGTTGTTTAAAGGACTCTTAGAGCTTTCCAAAAAGTCCAAGAACTCTCAAAAATGTGGAAAATTGAGCAAGATACACCATTCACAAGTTGAGACATTTTGAAGAAGTGCACAAAGAGAAATGCTTCTAAAATTCAAAAATCTTGCAAATGGGCTTACTTTTTCTTCCTCCAAACTTGTTCCTTATACAATTTGGAACATCTAAGCCCAATGCCACGAATTTTTATTTTATTTTTCTATTTAATTTGGATTTTATTAATTTAAATACAAATTAAATTCAAAAATAAAGTATAAAATCCAAAATTAATGGCAAATTGATTTTTCTGTCTTCCTTGACATCCAAGCAACTCAATAAAGCCAGCAAATTTCGAAATTTGGTTGGATATGGCAAGATTTGATTGAAAATTGATCAAAAAGAGAAAATTTGATTTTGTACAAAATCAAATTTGTTTTACATGATTGATGATGATTTCTTCCTCAAATCGACTTCAATTCCATCAATATAAATACACAATGTATAGCACATGATTAAGAACGAAAAATTGGCTCAAGAACCTAACCTAAAGCTCAAAAATCCGTGACCTTCAAGCAAAGCAGCCTTAGTTTGGTGGTTTTCAATCAATTCTAAGCATTCCATCTTGTTCCTTGGGTTGTTTAGAGTCGATCCGGATCCTTACTTCATCAAAACCATCAAGAAACAAGGAATCCAAATCGGTTTGTTCAATATATTTCAAAATCGATTACTCATATTCATGCATTTTAACACATTTGCAAGCAACTGGTAGGTTAATTGCATAGCTTCGATATGCCATAGTTAGGGTTCTGAACACGGTTTAGGGCTTTGCTTATTAGGAAAAATTGGACCACGAGACCATTACCATTGCATTCGGAATGATGTCCTGAATTGAACCATGGTCTTAGATATTATTTATATTGCTTGTGTATGGTTTTGATTTTGGGCGTGGCGTCGAGCAAATTTTCAAAATTTCAAAGCGAAGAGGCGATGGCTTGACGAGGCAATGTTGCTTGTAAACCACGCTCCAAATTTCAAACAGATTGACGCGTTGGATCAGATGGCAAGGCATGGGGGTTGTGAAAGCAGAGTCCTGGGTTCGATTCTCCCCAGGACCATTTGGTTTTTTCTCTTTTTTTCAAACTTCTATATTTTTCATATTTTCATTTTAATTTATTTAATATATTTCATGCAATTTTAATTTATTTCATAATTTTTATTCATGCATTAAAAATCATCAAAAATATTTTTCCTTTTGCATTTATTCTCATAAAATGTTTATTTAATTTATAAAATTAAAAAATATTATTTTGCATGCATATTTAATTTTATTCTTAATTTATCATTTAAATTACTTTTAATTGCATTTTAATTATTAAATCATCTCCAAAAAATCCCAAAAAATTATTTTAGCATATTAATGTTATTTCCAGCATGAAATATTTTTCTCATTCAAAAATTTGCATTTTTGCTAACATTTTCTTCTTATTCGATTTTCTCGTATTTTCCGATTTCTCATCTTTTCACAGGTTATCCCGTTTCGGACGATTTCGTTTTACTGTTTTCTTTTTTTTCAATAATAGTTAATTAGGCTTTTATTTTCCGCATTCTTAAATTATGTACCTGCCCCAAAGCCATGTAATAGCGTAGGATTTATCTTTCCCGCATTTTACATTCCGCATTTTAATTTCCGCACCCTATAAATTGCTAGTAACTAGGCGTGTATGGCAAGATAAAATTGGACATAGCTCATTCTAATTTCCAAGATAAAAATATCTGAATCAACACACTCTTTCACACATGCACCCCTTAGGGTAATTCTCTCTCGTTGCCTTTACGAGTACAAACGGTCATGTCCCTCGAACGTAGAGGTATTCTAGCACCGTTGCCTTCAAAACAAATCATCATAATCCCTTCGATACAAAGATCATAGACCCACAATGTCGCCTCCGAATACATGATCTTGACCCTCGATTGTCGCCTACGAAAAATGATGATAGTCCCTTCGAATGTGCTAGGATACTTCCTACAAGTTGCCTTCTATGACCATCCGATGTCCCTTCTAATGTCCTGCTTACATCCAACGAATAGGGTTACCTACCAACTAATGGTATGGATAGCACTATTCTAAAGGAAAGTAAAACAATACGAAAACGACCAATTCTGAGTAGGTAATAAGACTTTTAGTTGCTTGCTCTATCAAAATGCTTTTCACACCACACACTTTTGTCAAAGTTCAAACTCTTTTCAAAAACGAAACATTTCCGAACACTTTGTATACATTCCTACATGAATCATTACAAGGTCAAAGTGAGATGCCTTTTCAAAACATTCTTTTCAAACACACAGAAAGCAATTTTTAAAGTGATCTAAGAGCAACTAAGAGCCCGTAGATAACTACGGATGGAAAGGGGTGCTAATACCTTCCCTTTTCATAACCTTCTCCCTTACTCAGAATCTAACGAAGGTCTTTTTCTGTACTTTTTACCTTCCCTTAATTGGATAAACGAAAAGTCGGTGGCGACTCTTGCTATCCGCACATTTGCGATACAAAAACTACAAAGTCAGTTCACCGTATTACAAGGTACATTGAGCATTTATACTTGAGATTCAGATTTGTAGCATCCTTATCTTGTGCTTGCACACATGCGTGTGCATTCTATTGTCTGCTTGCTTGGGTTTTCACCTTTCTTGTAGGTTTTTTTGGTTCGAATGTGTACGAACGCACATTCTAATGTTTGTTTGTGTACGGATGCGCATCCTATTGTCTGTTTGTTTGGATTTACACCTTTCTTCCAGGTTATCCAATTGATTTGAATGTGTATGAATGCAGATTATTTTGCTTGTTTGCGTACGAACACGCATCCTATTATCTGTTTGTTTGAATTTACACCCTTCTTGCGGGTTATCCAATTGATTTGAGTTTGTATGAGCACACTCTCTATTGCTTGTTTGCGTACGAAGGTGCATCCTCTTGTCTGCTTGCTTGGGTTTTCACCTTTGTTGCAGGTTTTGTGATTCAAATGTGTACGAACGCATATTCTATTATTTGTTTGTGTACAAACGCGCATCCCATTGTCTGCATTGTGATTTCTTGCAAGTTTATCTTATTTCGAATATGTACGAACGTACATTCTGATACCTTGTTTGCGTACGAAAGCACAACCTTTGTCTGTTTGTCTAGATTGTAATCTCCTGCAAGTTTATTTTCCTGGGATGCGTACGAACGCATATTCCGACCATGCTTTGATACCTCCGCACATTACTCACGGTTTATTTATTGCTTTGGAAGCAAAACTTGAAGTTCTTCGGAGTATTTTTAGCTTTCAATTGCTTAAGGATTGTTATCCGTGTGGTATTTGCTATACCTTTTTATCGCATTCTTTTACCGCTTTTCTAGAGCGCATGAGAAGTAGGGTTTTATCGTTTCCCTTGCCATGAGAAGTAGGAATAGAGATGCATGATGGGGCTTCCGTAGTTGAAGCATGTTCAGGAACCCCTATGGTTTATTTAAACACCCATCTAGGAAGATTATGTTTGCTACTTGTGTTTGGTTTGTGTAAAGTCCTCTTTCGTGCATAGGGAGGCGCTTCAGGTCGTGTGTTTACTTTTGTGCTTGCATAGATCATGAGTGGTTAGGAAAACCGCTAAGCGGCACCACCAAGTAAAGACTCACTTTGATGAGTTCTACATGTGTTGTATTGATGATGATATGGGCATGCGGAAAGGGTTCGCAATGATTGCGACTTTAGTAGTCTAAATAATTCGGACTGCAAGTGCACAGTCTATCGCGTAGTCTTTAAAGATATCGAATCCACAGGGACTATAAATCGATCTACTGTTATCCTAAGTTACTATATATAACTAAGGTCAATAATCATTTTTGGATGATGATTAAAGAGAAATTACTTAAATATAGATAAAAATATTAATTAAACGGATATCGGTAAGTAATTCGTCAAATTTCGAGAATCTGAAGTTCTACTGGCCTGGTTCTTAAGTGATAAAAACTCTTTTCAGCAAACAATATTTATTTAAAAATCCTATCTAAAACTCTCGCTCTATTGAATCAGATTATGCACTTAAATCCTAACGTATGCTCTCGCTATCACGCCGAACTTAAGAACACTCTTTGAAAATAAATAAGATTTAATCGGTTTTAAAATGTTCCTCTGTCTTTAAAATCAATGTCTAGTATCCACTATCCGGTTTTAAACCTCAAACTCTCGCTCTGTTGGTTTCTAACCTTAGTTGGTTTTTTTAAATCTCAAACTTTCGCTCTGTTGATTTCCTAACCTTCTAATAAATTCAATTAGATACTAAAACCAGAAAAGATATTTTTAACAAAATAATATTAGGCTAGTTTATTTCGGATCCCTTTTAGTTCGATTAATTCACATACCGATATCTAATCGGTTTAGCCAGACATGCTTATTAAGTTAAACATACATAAATAATTAAATTTCATATATTTAGAGATATTCAATAATTTATAAGCAAGAAAAATAAAACTATAAATTAAATAGAAATAGAAACCTGAAAATAATACTTGAATTAATTCTTGAACTTGAAATGCTTGAACACTCCACCACAAATCGGGTGGATCTGTTCCTTAAAATTATTCCATCAAATAATAATAAAAACAAGGAAATAAAATACTATGGTCTAACGTAAGGTTAGATCTAGTAAAAATTACACAATAGTTTCCGGTGTAGAAACTATTGTGAGAAAATAAATATCTGCCTAAAACTATGAAAAGAAGAAGGAAATAGTAACTTAAACTTGAACTTGAATGCTGGAAAATATTACTGGAATCGAAAATAGGAAAATTGGATGAGAGAAACTATGGATGGCACAAAAAATGGTCCAACCCCTTTTTCATGAATACTCCCTTTTTATATAGTGAGAATTGGAGAGGTTGGGAAAATCATGTTTGGAGAAGTTGGGAAAATCATGGAGAGAGTGGGGTTGCATTTTTTCTGTTTGAGTCATGGGCGAAAAATAAAGGAAAAATGTGCAGAGGTTTCCTTAGTGGATGACATGGTAAAAGAGGAAAGAAGAAAAATTCTTTGAGACGTGCGTCTCAATAGAGTACTTGATCTTGTGGGCCACTTTTAGTTTGGAGGTGGGCGCCTCCTTAAAATGAAGGGCTGGGGACGATTGCCTCGACACTCAAGGCTTGGGGATGGTCGCCTCAGGCAAATGGGCCACACACTCGTGGGTTGAATTTCATTTGTCTTCTTCTTTTGGTTCTTTTTGTTCCTTTACACTTCTTTTCTCACAAATTCTTCATTTAATTAAATATCTGCAAAATAAAGAAATACCAGCGTAATAGCAATTCAAAGCAATTAAATTAAGATGAAAAAATGGGAAATAACTTAACTAAATCAAGCTAAATATACAATACATTTATATGTTATCAAACTCCCCCATACATGAACTTTGCTTGTCCTAAAGAAAGTGCTCAGTATGATGTTTTCTAAACATTGGTCAGATGCACATACGTGACTTAAATCAACTTGTAGACGGTTGCATCGTGTTTTTGTCAGAGAATCAAAAACTCGATTTGTACTCCAACACTACGGTAATGACACTATATAATTCTATCCTACATAAACTAGTTGCAAATGCTATCATATCTCGCCCCAAGTAATCGTCTTGTTTTACCCATTTCATTCGAGCGCAATAACATTAAACCCTTTATCCTTACACGTACATAGCAGAATAGTCGGTTAGTGGTTATGATCTTTTTAACACAATGGTTTCTGGAACAATAATGTGGAAACCTTTTCTACCCAATTGCAAGATGCGGGGGATCAGACCGTAGTTTGCCCTACCAAGTTCAGTACCAGATGCTTCTAAACCACCTAACAATGGACTCTTATGTTACTTAGTAAGGTTTGCGTCCGTTGGATTAAACAATCGGGTGAGGATCACCCAATTTAATTGGTGCATTACCTATTTTCTTAAAGCATGTAACATTTTTCTAAATAATTAACCGAGATCATCCACTTATATTCATCGACTTTCTGCGTAGTTTGTGTTTAAGACGGTGCTGATTGTTAAATAAACTACCCAGGGTTACTTCAATACTAAAACTTAGGGTTTTGGAATAATAGGTATTTTAACTAGTCTATTATACTCTGCGGTTGTAGAGTGTCAAGACGGTAGTGATTTCGTGTAATCTTGCTAAAGTTTCTAACTAGTTTAAAAATTGGCAACCTACGTACTTGTTGAGTGAGTCAGGTTATGCATAAAACTATAAAAAATTTGTTGGGACTCAATAAAATAGGGGAATCGGAAAAACAACACAAATTTTGCATAAATAAGTTGATGAAGACAAAAATTTTATTGAAGGGAAATAACTAGAAGGGAAATTACAAAGAAAATATAAAATTAATAGAAAAACGGAAATACTTCCTCCCCCATACTTAAATCGTACATTGTCCTCAATGTATTGATAAAAGATGAAAAAGGGAAGTGGAAACTATATATTCACTCCTCGGTTGAACTTTTAGTGATATTCGTTTTCCATGGCCACTTATCAAGTCATCTCACATATCCCTCACCCTTTCTTTTCGTTCTTCTATGGGGTGGTTCATTCTTTTGAACTCGTGGTGGCGGTTCTGGATCTATCTTAAGTATCGGTTTTTCGGGTTTGGGCTTATTTATTTCATCCACCATCTCTAATGTTAACCTTCCCTTCTTAACGCCAATGGTTTCCCTAGTTTCATGATTCTTAAATTTTCTCTTTTTATGCCGGACCTCAGACGAAGATGCATTGGTGTGCATATTTTTCAATGCCTCCACATACATTTTGGATTGCGAACCTATATTAGCTTCCACAAATATTTGCGAAAAATAAATAGGTGGGTTATATGGAGGAGGAACAACAATAGATGTTTCTTTCTCTACCTCTTCAACAACCTCCCTTTCGGATGGTGTCGGTGTATTTTTCTCATTCTCCACTCTTTTCTCACCAGAACTCTTCTCAACCTCATTGTTACTCTCTTCAACCTCATTATTACTCACCTTAGGATTTTGAATTTTTTTTGCATTACTAGTTGTTACAATGTCGACATGATTTTCAAGGGAGGGTCCTAGAGGTGTTTGTGAAAGCATGGAGATTTGGGCCTCTAATGCCTCATTGTGAGTCACTAGGGACTAAACCGCATTGGTCAGCTTCCTAAGGGTTTCATTATTTGAAAACTTTGTTTTCTTACCTCTTCATTTTTGACAGTTTGTGTCTCTATATAGTGCTCTGTCATAGATTCTAGCCTAGAGTGAGTTATCGTCGCATCGAAATCCTCTAATGATGTTTCGAGGTTGGAATTATAGGATTCTTGCGGTTCCTTAAAGTGAATCTGCATTGCATTTTGTGTTTCCACAAAGCGCTCCATCTTCATAGTTTCTAGCCTAGAGCGATGTTGTGTCGCAGTCATTTCTTCCATTAATGCGTCGAGAGTTGAATTTTGGGGTTCGTGCGACTCCTCAAAATAGTGGGCGTGGTGATTGTAGAGGAGATTCGATTGAGGATAAGTTAGTGTCGCATTGTAATCATCCAATAACGTTTCGAGATCGGATCTGTGGTATTCTTGCGACTCCTCAAAATGTTGGGATTGGTAGTTATAGAGGTAATTTGGGTAAGAGTGAGTTTGTGAAGCATTGAAATCTTCCATCATTATTTTGAGGTCAAGATTTATAGGATTCTTGTGATTCCTCAAAATACTGATAGTGGGTGTAGAAATTTTTTGGGTGATACATAGTAAACAAAGTAAAAGTGCCTTAGTCTATACGGCGTAACACTGGAGTTACGATATCGACTTAAATAGTCCCCGACAATGGCGCCAAAAACATGATCGCGATTTTAGTAGTCTAAATAATCCGGACTGCAAGTGCACTGTCTATCGCGTAGTTTTAAAAGATATCAAATCCACAAGGACTATAAATCAATCTACTGTTATCCTAAGTTACTATATATAGCTAAGGCCAATAATTCTTTTGGGATGATGATTAAAGAGAAATTACTTAAATCTAGATAAAAATATTAATTAAACGAATATCGTTATGTAATTCATCAAACTTTGAGAATCCAAAGTTCTACTGGCCTGGTTCTTAAATGATAAAAACTCTTTTCAGCAAACAATATTTATTTAAAAATCCTATCTAAAACTCTCGCTCTATTGAATCAGATTATGCACTTAAATCCTAACGTATGCTCTCGCTATCACGCCGAACTTAAGAACACTCTTTGAAAATAAATAAGATTTAATCGGTTTTAAAATGCTTCCACTGTCTTTAAAATCAATGCCTAGTATCCACTATCCGGTTTTAAACCTCAAACTCCCGCTATGTTGATTTCAAACCTTAGTTGGTTTTTTAAATCTCACACTTTCGCTCTGTTGATTTCCTAACCTTCTAATAAATTCAATTAGATACTAAAACCAGAAAAGATATTTTTAACAAAATAATATTAGGCTAGTTTATTTCGGATCCCTTTTAGTTCGATTAATTCACATACCGATATCTAATCGGTTTAGCCAGACATGCTTATTAAGTTAAACATACATAAATAATTAAATTTCATATATTTAGAGATATTCAATAATTTATAAGCAAGAAACATAAAACTATAAATTAAATAGAAATAGAAACCTGAAAATAATACTTGAATTAATTCTTGAACTTGAAATGCTTGAACACTCCACCACAAATCGGTTGGATCTATTCTTTAAAATTATTCGATCAAATAATAATAAAAACAAGAAAATAAAATACTATGGTCTAACGTAAGGTTAGATCTAGTAAAAATTACACAATAGTTTCTGGTGTAGAAACTATTGTGAGAAAATAAATATCTGCCTAAAACTATGAAAAGAAGAAGGAAATAGTAACTTAAACTTGAACTTGAATGCTGGAAAATATTACTGGAATCGAAAATAGGAAAATTGGATGAGAGAAACTATGGATGGCACAAAAAATGGTCCAACCCCTTTTTCATGAATACTCCCTTTTTATATAGTGAGAATTGGAGAGGTTGGGAAAATCATGTTTGGAGAAGTTGGGAAAATCATGGAGAGAGTGGGGTTGCATTTTTTCTGTTTGAGTCATGGGCGAAAAATAAAGGAAAAATGTGCAGAGGTTTCCTTAGTGGATGACATGGTAAAAGAGGAAAGAAGAAAAATTCTTTGAGACGTGCGTCTCAATAGAGTACTTGATCTTGTGGGCCACTTTTAGTTTGGAGGTGGGCGCCTCCTTAAAATGAAGGGCTGGGGACGATTGCCTCGACACTCAAGGCTTGGGGATGGTCGCCTCAGGCAAATGGGCCACACACTCGTGGGTTGAATTTCATTTGTCTTCTTCTTTTGGTTCTTTTTGTTCCTTTACACTTCTTTTCTCACAAATTCTTCATTTAATTAAATATCTGCAAAATAAAGAAATACCAGCGTAATAGCAATTCAAAGCAATTAAATTAAGATGAAAAAATGGGAAATAACTTAACTAAATCAAGCTAAATATACAATACATTTATATGTTATCAAACTCCCCCATACATGAACTTTGCTTGTCCTAAAGAAAGTGCTCAGTATGATGTTTTCTAAACATTGGTCAGATGCACATACGTGACTTAAATCAACTTGTAGACGGTTGCATCGTGTTTTTGTCAGAGAATCAAAAACTCGATTTGTACTCCAACACTACGGTAATGACACTATATAATTCTATCCTACATAAACTAGTTGCAAATGCTATCATATCTCGCCCCAAGTAATCGTCTTGTTTTACCCATTTCATTCGAGCGCAATAACATTAAACCCTTTATCCTTACACGTACATAGCAGAATAGTCGGTTAGTGGTTATGATCTTTTTAACACAATGGTTTCTGGAACAATAATGTGGAAACCTTTTCTACCCAATTGCAAGATGCGGGGGATCAGACCGTAGTTTGCCCTACCAAGTTCAGTACCAGATGCTTCTAAACCACCTAACAATGGACTCTTATGTTACTTAGTAAGGTTTGCGTCCGTTGGATTAAACAATCGGGTGAGGATCACCCAATTTAATTGGTGCATTACCTATTTTCTTAAAGCATGTAACATTTTTCTAAATAATTAACCGAGATCATCCACTTATATTCATCGACTTTCTGCGTAGTTTGTGTTTAAGACGGTGCTGATTGTTAAATAAACTACCCAGGGTTACTTCAATACTAAAACTTAGGGTTTTGGAATAATAGGTATTTTAACTAGTCTATTATACTCTGCGGTTGTAGAGTGTCAAGACGGTAGTGATTTCGTGTAATCTTGCTAAAGTTTCTAACTAGTTTAAAAATTGGCAACCTACGTACTTGTTGAGTGAGTCAGGTTATGCATAAAACTATAAAAAATTTGTTGGGACTCAATAAAATAGGGGAATCGGAAAAACAACACAAATTTTGCATAAATAAGTTGATGAAGACAAAAATTTTATTGAAGGGAAATAACTAGAAGGGAAATTACAAAGAAAATATAAAATTAATAGAAAAACGGAAATACTTCCTCCCCCATACTTAAATCGTACATTGTCCTCAATGTATTGATAAAAGATGAAAAAGGGAAGTGGAAACTATATATTCACTCCTCGGTTGAACTTTTAGTGATATTCGTTTTCCATGGCCACTTATCAAGTCATCTCACATATCCCTCACCCTTTCTTTTCGTTCTTCTATGGGGTGGTTCATTCTTTTGAACTCGTGGTGGCGGTTCTGGATCTATCTTAAGTATCAGTTTTTCGGGTTTGGGCTTATTTATTTCATCCACCATCTCTAATGTTAACCTTCCCTTCTTAACGCCAATGGTTTCCCTAGTTTCATGATTCTTAAATTTTCTCTTTTTATGCCGGACCTCAGACGAAGATGCATTGGTGTGCATATTTTTCAATGCCTCCACATACATTTTGGATTGCGAACCTATATTAGCTTCCACAAATATTTGCGAAAAATAAATAGGTGGGTTATATGGAGGAGGAACAACAATAGATGTTTCTTTCTCTACCTCTTCAACAACCTCCCTTTCGGATGGTGTCGGTGTATTTTTCTCATTCTCCACTCTTTTCTCACCAGAACTCTTCTCAACCTCATTGTTACTCTCTTCAACCTCATTATTACTCACCTTAGGATTTTGAATTTTTTTTGCATTACTAGTTGTTACAATGTCGACATGATTTTCAAGGGAGGGTCCTAGAGGTGTTTGTGAAAGCATGGAGATTTGGGCCTCTAATGCCTCATTGTGAGTCACTAGGGACTAAACCGCATTGGTCAGCTTCCTAAGGGTTTCATTATTTGAAAACTTTGTTTTCTTACCTCTTCATTTTTGACAGTTTGTGTCTCTATATAGTGCTCTGTCATAGATTCTAGCCTAGAGTGAGTTATCGTCGCATCGAAATCCTCTAATGATGTTTCGAGGTTGGAATTATAGGATTCTTGCGGTTCCTTAAAGTGAATCTGCATTGCATTTTGTGTTTCCACAAAGCGCTCCATCTTCATAGTTTCTAGCCTAGAGCGATGTTGTGTCGCAGTCATTTCTTCCATTAATGCGTCGAGAGTTGAATTTTGGGGTTCGTGCGACTCCTCAAAATAGTGGGCGTGGTGATTGTAGAGGAGATTCGATTGAGGATAAGTTAGTGTCGCATTGTAATCATCCAATAACGTTTCGAGATCGGATCTGTGGTATTCTTGCGACTCCTCAAAATGTTGGGATTGGTAGTTATAGAGGTAATTTGGGTAAGAGTGAGTTTGTGAAGCATTGAAATCTTCCATCATTATTTTGAGGTCAGATTTATAGGATTCTTGTGATTCCTCAAAATACTGATAGTGGGTGTAGAAATTTTTTGGGTGATACATAGTAAACAAAGTAAAAGTGCCTTAGTCTATACGGCGTAACACTGGAGTTACGATATCGACTTAAATAGTCCCCGACAATGGCGCCAAAAACATGATCGCGATTTTAGTAGTCTAAATAATCCGGACTGCAAGTGCACTGTCTATCGCGTAGTTTTAAAAGATATCAAATCCACAAGGACTATAAATCAATCTACTGTTATCCTAAGTTACTATATATAGCTAAGGCCAATAATTCTTTTGGGATGATGATTAAAGAGAAATTACTTAAATCTAGATAAAAAATATTAATTAAACGAATATCGTTATGTAATTCATCAAACTTTGAGAATCCAAAGTTCTACTGGCCTGGTTCTTAAATGATAAAAACTCTTTTCAGCAAACAATATTTATTTAAAAATCCTATCTCAAACTCTCGCTCTATTGAATCAGATTATGCACTTAAATCCTAACATATGCTCTCGCTATCCCGCCGAACTTAAGAACACTCTTTGAAAATAAATAAGATTTAATCGGTTTTAAAATGCTTCCACTGTCTTTAAAATCAATGCCTAGTATCCACTATCCGGTTTTAAACCTCAAACTCCCGCTATGTTGATTTCAAACCTTAGTTGGTTTTTTAAATCTCACACTTTCGCTCTGTTGATTTCCTAACCTTCTAATAAATTCAATTAGATACTAAAACCAGAAAAGATATTTTTAACAAAATAATATTAGGCCAGTTTATTTCGGATCCCTTTTAGTTCGATTAATTCACATACCAATATCTAATCAGTTAAGCTAGACATGGTTATTAAGTTAAACATGCATAAATAATTAAATTTCATATATTTAGCGATATTCAATAATTTATAAGCAAGAAACATAAAACTATAAATTAAATAGAAATAGAAACCTGAAAATAATACTTGAATTAATTCTTGAACTTGAAATGCTTGAACACTCCACCACAAATCGGTTGGATCTATTCTTTAAAATTATTCGATCAAATAATAATAAAAACAAGAAAATAAAATACTATGGTCTAACGTAAGGTTAGATCTAGTAAAAATTACACAATAGTTTCTGGTGTAGAAACTATTGTGAGAAAATAAATATCTGCCTAAAACTATGAAAAGAAGAAGGAAATAGTAACTTAAACTTGAACTTGAATGCTGGAAAATATTACTGGAATCGAAAATAGGAAAATTGGATGAGAGAAACTATGGATGGCACAAAAAATGGTCCAACCCCTTTTTCATGAATACTCCCTTTTTATATAGTGAGAATTGGAGAGGTTGGGAAAATCATGTTTGGAGAAGTTGGGAAAATCATGGAGAGAGTGGGGTTGCATTTTTTCTGTTTGAGTCATGGGCGAAAAATAAAGGAAAAATGTGCAGAGGTTTCCTTAGTGGATGACATGGTAAAAGAGGAAAGAAGAAAAATTCTTTGAGACGTGCGTCTCAATAGAGTACTTGATCTTGTGGGCCACTTTTAGTTTGGAGGTGGGCGCCTCCTTAAAATGAAGGGCTGGGGACGATTGCCTCGACACTCAAGGCTTGGGGATGGTCGCCTCAGGCAAATGGGCCACACACTCGTGGGTTGAATTTCATTTGTCTTCTTCTTTTGGTTCTTTTTGTTCCTTTACACTTCTTTTCTCACAAATTCTTCATTTAATTAAATATCTGCAAAATAAAGAAATACCAGCGTAATAGCAATTCAAAGCAATTAAATTAAGATGAAAAAATGGGAAATAACTTAACTAAATCAAGCTAAATATACAATACATTTATATGTTATCAAACTCCCCCATACATGAACTTTGCTTGTCCTAAAGAAAGTGCTCAGTATGATGTTTTCTAAACATTGGTCAGATGCACATACGTGACTTAAATCAACTTGTAGACGGTTGCATCGTGTTTTTGTCAGAGAATCAAAAACTCGATTTGTACTCCAACACTACGGTAATGACACTATATAATTCTATCCTACATAAACTAGTTGCAAATGCTATCATATCTCGCCCCAAGTAATCGTCTTGTTTTACCCATTTCATTCGAGCGCAATAACATTAAACCCTTTATCCTTACACGTACATAGCAGAATAGTCGGTTAGTGGTTATGATCTTTTTAACACAATGGTTTCTGGAACAATAATGTGGAAACCTTTTCTACCCAATTGCAAGATGCGGGGGATCAGACCGTAGTTTGCCCTACCAAGTTCAGTACCAGATGCTTCTAAACCACCTAACAATGGACTCTTATGTTACTTAGTAAGGTTTGCGTCCGTTGGATTAAACAATCGGGTGAGGATCACCCAATTTAATTGGTGCATTACCTATTTTCTTAAAGCATGTAACATTTTTCTAAATAATTAACCGAGATCATCCACTTATATTCATCGACTTTCTGCGTAGTTTGTGTTTAAGACGGTGCTGATTGTTAAATAAACTACCCAGGGTTACTTCAATACTAAAACTTAGGGTTTTGGAATAATAGGTATTTTAACTAGTCTATTATACTCTGCGGTTGTAGAGTGTCAAGACGGTAGTGATTTCGTGTAATCTTGCTAAAGTTTCTAACTAGTTTAAAAATTGGCAACCTACGTACTTGTTGAGTGAGTCAGGTTATGCATAAAACTATAAAAAATTTGTTGGGACTCAATAAAATAGGGGAATCGGAAAAACAACACAAATTTTGCATAAATAAGTTGATGAAGACAAAAATTTTATTGAAGGGAAATAACTAGAAGGGAAATTACAAAGAAAATATAAAATTAATAGAAAAACGGAAATACTTCCTCCCCCATACTTAAATCGTACATTGTCCTCAATGTATTGATAAAAGATGAAAAAGGGAAGTGGAAACTATATATTCACTCCTCGGTTGAACTTTTAGTGATATTCGTTTTCCATGGCCACTTATCAAGTCATCTCACATATCCCTCACCCTTTCTTTTCGTTCTTCTATGGGGTGGTTCATTCTTTTGAACTCGTGGTGGCGGTTCTGGATCTATCTTAAGTATCAGTTTTTCGGGTTTGGGCTTATTTATTTCATCCACCATCTCTAATGTTAACCTTCCCTTCTTAACGCCAATGGTTTCCCTAGTTTCATGATTCTTAAATTTTCTCTTTTTATGCCGGACCTCAGACGAAGATGCATTGGTGTGCATATTTTTCAATGCCTCCACATACATTTTGGATTGCGAACCTATATTAGCTTCCACAAATATTTGCGAAAAATAAATAGGTGGGTTATATGGAGGAGGAACAACAATAGATGTTTCTTTCTCTACCTCTTCAACAACCTCCCTTTCGGATGGTGTCGGTGTATTTTTCTCATTCTCCACTCTTTTCTCACCAGAACTCTTCTCAACCTCATTGTTACTCTCTTCAACCTCATTATTACTCACCTTAGGATTTTGAATTTTTTTTGCATTACTAGTTGTTACAATGTCGACATGATTTTCAAGGGAGGGTCCTAGAGGTGTTTGTGAAAGCATGGAGATTTGGGCCTCTAATGCCTCATTGTGAGTCACTAGGGACTAAACCGCATTGGTCAGCTTCCTAAGGGTTTCATTATTTGAAAACTTTGTTTTCTTACCTCTTCATTTTTGACAGTTTGTGTCTCTATATAGTGCTCTGTCATAGATTCTAGCCTAGAGTGAGTTATCGTCGCATCGAAATCCTCTAATGATGTTTCGAGGTTGGAATTATAGGATTCTTGCGGTTCCTTAAAGTGAATCTGCATTGCATTTTGTGTTTCCACAAAGCGCTCCATCTTCATAGTTTCTAGCCTAGAGCGATGTTGTGTCGCAGTCATTTCTTCCATTAATGCGTCGAGAGTTGAATTTTGGGGTTCGTGCGACTCCTCAAAATAGTGGGCGTGGTGATTGTAGAGGAGATTCGATTGAGGATAAGTTAGTGTCGCATTGTAATCATCCAATAACGTTTCGAGATCGGATCTGTGGTATTCTTGCGACTCCTCAAAATGTTGGGATTGGTAGTTATAGAGGTAATTTGGGTAAGAGTGAGTTTGTGAAGCATTGAAATCTTCCATCATTATTTTGAGGTCAGATTTATAGGATTCTTGTGATTCCTCAAAATACTGATAGTGGGTGTAGAAATTTTTTGGGTGATACATAGTAAACAAAGTAAAAGTGCCTTAGTCTATACGGCGTAACACTGGAGTTACGATATCGACTTAAATAGTCCCCGACAATGGCGCCAAAAACATGATCGCGATTTTAGTAGTCTAAATAATCCGGACTGCAAGTGCACTGTCTATCGCGTAGTTTTAAAAGATATCAAATCCACAAGGACTATAAATCAATCTACTGTTATCCTAAGTTACTATATATAGCTAAGGCCAATAATTCTTTTGGGATGATGATTAAAGAGAAATTACTTAAATCTAGATAAAAATATTAATTAAACGAATATCGTTATGTAATTCATCAAACTTTGAGAATCCAAAGTTCTACTGGCCTGGTTCTTAAATGATAAAAACTCTTTTCAGCAAACAATATTTATTTAAAAATCCTATCTCAAACTCTCGCTCTATTGAATCAGATTATGCACTTAAATCCTAACATATGCTCTCGCTATCCCGCCGAACTTAAGAACACTCTTTGAAAATAAATAAGATTTAATCGGTTTTAAAATGCTTCCACTGTCTTTAAAATCAATGCCTAGTATCCACTATCCGGTTTTAAACCTCAAACTCCCGCTATGTTGATTTCAAACCTTAGTTGGTTTTTTAAATCTCACACTTTCGCTCTGTTGATTTCCTAACCTTCTAATAAATTCAATTAGATACTAAAACCAGAAAAGATATTTTTAACAAAATAATATTAGGCTAGTTTATTTCGGATCCCTTTTAGTTCGATTAATTCACATACCGATATCTAATCGGTTTAGCCAGACATGCTTATTAAGTTAAACATACATAAATAATTAAATTTCATATATTTAGCGATATTCAATAATTTATAAGCAAGAAACATAAAACTATAAATTAAATAGAAATAGAAACCTGAAAATAATACTTGAATTAATTCTTGAACTTGAAATGCTTGAACACTCCACCACAAATCGGTTGGATCTATTCTTTAAAATTATTCGATCAAATAATAATAAAAACAAGAAAATAAAATACTATGGTCTAACGTAAGGTTAGATCTAGTAAAAATTACACAATAGTTTCTGGTGTAGAAACTATTGTGAGAAAATAAATATCTGCCTAAAACTATGAAAAGAAGAAGAAAATAGTAACTTGAACTTAAACTCGAATGCTGAAAAATATTACTGGAATCGAAAATAGGAAAATTGGAGGAGAGAAATTATGGATGGCACAAAAAATGGTCCAACCCCTTTTTCATGAATACTCTCTTCTTTATATTGTGAGCATTGTTGGAAGTTATCATGTGAGAGGTAATGGAGATAGTGGAGATCATGGTTGGAGAAGTTAGGAAAATCATGGAGAAAGTGGGGTTGCATTTTTTTTCTTCTGTTTGAGTCGTGGGCGAAAATAAAGGAAAAATGTGGAGACGGTCGCCTTAGTGGATGACATGGTAAAAGAGAAGAGAAGAAAAAGTCTTTGAGACGTGCGTCTCAATTGAGTACTTGGTCTTGTGGGCCACCCTTAGCTTGGATGCGGGCGCCTCCTTAAAATGAAGGGCTGAGGACGGTCGCCTCGGCACTCAAGGCTTGGGGACGGTCGCCTCAGGAAATTGGACCACGCATTCTTGGGCTGAATTTCATTTGTCTTCTTCTTTTGGTTCTTTTTGTTCTTTTTACACCCCTTTTTCTTCTTTTCTCACAAATTCTTCATTTAATTAAATATTTGCAAAATAAATAAATATCAGCGTAATAGCAATTCAAAGCAACTAAATTAAGATAAAAATGGGAAATAACTTAAGTAAATCAAGCTAAATATACGATACATTTATGTGTTATCACGCAATCAACCCCTGCGCAATTCCAGTCCTTGTCAACTCAGGACACGCGGATCGTGTTGCTTCCTTTATTGAATCAATAATAAAAGTGGCAAGAGTTCCCTATTTTGGCTCTCCACGGCTTTTCTTCGGGGTTCACACTTGTTTCTTTGATACCCACACTCATTGCTCTTAACACTTAACAATTCATGCCATGTTGTGATACCTTTCTCGGGAATCGAATATGCTGGCTCCTGGTTGACTCCGGTATACTCGTTACTATCGCAGGCTTTGAGACTTCCTTCTTTTCCTGCTCATGTGTGATCATTTATCTGTGCATTACATTGTTTGTGTGATTCTGTCAAAGCACTTGCTTGCTTCATCCCTTTCCATCCCTTGGTTCTACAACCAAGACGGATATCAGGATAGCTTCCCTTAGGACCGCTCGGTTAGGGTAGCTCTCGAGCCTAGACATTAGGACTTTCATCCTTTGCATGTCAACGTAGGTAGAGATTCCCCTTCATCCTCAACCTTAGGTCCAACTTTGCATGATAACTTTAGGGTAGAACTAGTTAGTCTCCCTTTACATGTTTTCTTGTTTTTTTTTTTTTTTTGCATCTTTGCATGTAATAAAACTAAAACTTATTTTCTTTTCATTTGAAAATCAAAACACTTAATAATGGTTTAAACTCCTTTTTCAAAGGTAAAAGCAAACAACGTCACTGCAAACCTTTTTCGCCTACGGGTGCTTTTTTGTGTTTAAAAGCTTTTCAAAAAGGGTGTTCCTTTTCAAATCCAAACAAATTGTTAAGTGTGCGAGCGACCGAGCATAAGAATTCTTATAGCTGCAACGCTAAGCACGAGTTGCAATTGTGAGGATGCAGAATCGAACTTCCCATAAAAACAATTGCAACCCACCAAAACATGTGAGCCGAACTACGACCTTCTTTACCCCGTGTTTTCTTTATTTTATTTTCTTTCACATGCATTGTAGCGAGTAAGCAATAGAGAGATATAAAACACTCATTAGATAGAAAATAGAAGTGGATATCGTAGAGTACTACGGGCGTGTGGGATGCTAATCCCTTCCTCTCACGTAACAGACTCCCTTACCCTGATCTCTCGGTCGTAAGACCATGATTTCTCCCTTTTCCAGGTTTACTCGATATTTTCCTTTCCTCTCGCGAGATAAAAAACGTTCGGTGGCGACTTCATTGATATTTCTATCCGATGATGTTCAACCGGTTGTTTCAACATGTCAAAAGATATAACATAAGGTTCAATACCGAAAAGTTTACTTTTGGAGTCCAAAATTTTGGAATTCATTATTACCTAGGGTAATAAAGGTCAACCCTAAAAAAGACAAGGTGATACTAGATATGTGAAATACCGACGCATGTAAAAGAAGTGAAACTAATAGTATGTTGAATAATATTATTGTGTCGATTTCTATCAAAATCAATGTATCATTCCTTACCATTCTATTAAGTTCTCATGAAACCATTATGTTTTCGGTGGACCCCCTAATATGAGCACGCCTTAAATGAATTGAAAAATTTCATGTCATCACCTTCAATTTTGACAATACTCACTCCTTGTTCTTAGTAAACTTTATACTAATCATCTATAATATATGCCTCCAGTTTAGTGTTCATAAAAAAAGGAGATGTAATCCAGGGTACTACATCAGTAAAATGTTGCAATGAGAAAAGGGTTAATATCATAAATTATGAAAACAAAAGTTGGTATTCTCCTTGTTGATCTCAGTTCACAATTAGCCTTCTTCGTTCTCAATCTTTTTCTACTAATACAAGTTATCATTCTTCAAGTATCCCACCTTTACTTGCAAAGATAAGATGTTAGGATTGACCTTCTTCACACCGACTTCAAACCCTAGGTAGTCAACTTAAATATATTATATTGACATAAATGTTATAAGTCCCTCAACATAGGAATACAACTAGATATAAATATAGCCTAATTTAAGGTTACCAAGAAAAAATAACTCAACATGGATGGATTTCACTGAACCGTGCTAATAAAGTAAGACTATATACATGATGATCAGATAATAAAATGATGTCCTTGGATAGATTTTATAATTCATAGTTGAAAGTGGTTAGATCTTATGACATCCAAGTTAAGCTTAAACATTTTACTAAAGGTGAGAGTTGTGAAAATATTTTTCTATTTGGAATCAAGGATCCTAAGTTGGGGAAATTGTTTCCAAATTTGGAGGGTTCTTTCATGTTTAATAAAACTTGTCATAGAGGAGCCTATCACCTAATGACTATGGAAGGAAAAGAGTTTAACGGAAGAATCAATGACAAAGTATGAAAAAGTCAAAATAAAAATTCAATTGATACTTTAAAATATTGGTAGCCACAAAGGTCGACTACCTGGCCCATAAAAAATAATGGGACTAATAAAATGGGCTTTACATGCCTCCCTATTCCTATGAAGAGGAAGAAACATCCTATTGTTATAATTCACCTTACCCTATTTTTAGTAGATCTTCAATGGGATAATCTTGAAAACTCAAGAATCAACATGGTGTATATACCCTCAATATTTATTGAAGACAAGAGTGGAAAGCCTAACAATGTGTATAATAGATTCCTGGTTAAAGAGCGGGAAAAAATAATGAAGAATATGACACAAACTTTCAATTTTCCGCTATGAAAGTAAGACCAAATCTTTCTATAACACGAAGAAAAAAGCTATTCTTAACCTGAAAAATAAATGAAGACAACCAACTAGCTTAAGAGAGTTGAAATCAACAAAAAAAAGAAAGGGTCTAATTTTGATGTCAATTTACTACATTTCCTATTAGATGAAATCTCAGAAGCTGTTCTTAGAATCAAGACCACATTTAGACCCATTTACTCCCATTGTGTTCTTCATATGTAGAAATGAGATAACTTAGAGAAAGGATGCAACTTGAGTTTAAGGTGCTTGGGGAAAAACATGTTTCTCAATGATGGGTGAGTCTTAATTCCCAACATGGGATTTGAAGGCCTAAAGACGATCCATAGAAATTAAGATAGATAAATATGGACGGAAATAAATAAATAACAACTCAACAGACTATTTTAAAAATATTTATAGGAGAAAAAAAATCAATAATCAATCATTGAGAGACATAAGAACCATTGAGAAAAGAGGTTCAATAAGAGGTTCAGTAAGAGTAGAAAATATCTTTGACAATTTATAGTCTAATACGTAATAATTTTTAATGACTAATTGATGCATAGTTGAAACTATCCGGCTGAACTTCCGACTGATAGGGGTGTATCAATAGAGTCGCCATCGAACGTCTTTTATCTCACGACGGAGAAAGGAGAACATCGAGTAAATCTGAAGGGGAGAAATCGCGGTCCTTCAACCGAGAGATCGATTGAATCTAGGTAAGGAAGTTAGTTATAAGAGGAGAAGGGATTAGCACTCCACACGCCCGTAGTACTCTACGGTATCCACTTCTATTTTCTAGCTAAAGAGTGTGTTATATCTATCTATGCTCCAACGCTACAATGCATGCAAAAGAAAAAGGAAAATAAAGAAACCACGGGGAAAAGAAGGAAGTATTTACAAGTTGTGCTCGATCGAGCCTCGTGACAAGATGCCTACGTATTCCCGCGTGCAATGGGAAAGTTAGAGCGTCGTAGTTCGGCTCTCTTGTTTTGGTGGGTTTTGTTTTTTTTACTTGTGAACAAGGTTTTAAACACAAAAGAAAAGCACACAAAGGCGAAAAGAGTTTGTCTTGGTTGGTTTCTTTTACCTTGAAAAAGGAGTTCAAACCATTATTAAATGTTTTGGTTTCAAAAGAAAAAGAAAGCAAGTTTTAGTTTTAATTACATGCAAGGATGCAAAAAGGAAACTAGCAAAACAAAAGGGAGGCCAACTAGTTCTAGCCCTAATGTTGTCATGCAAATATTGAACCTATGGTTGAGGATGTAATGGAATCTCTACATATGTCAACATGCAAAGGATGTAAATACTAATGTCTAGGCTCGAGAATCTATCCTAATCGAGCAGCCCTAGGGGAAAGCTATCCTATATCCGTCTTGGTTGTAGAACCAAGGGATGCAAAGGGATGGAGCAATCAAGTTATTTGGCAGAAGCACACAAGGAATGCAATGCACAAACAAATATCAAACAATTTGCAGGCATAGCCCACAGAGCAAATGATGCGAGTTCTGCAGTAAATGCAAACCCCAGGAATGAGTGGAGAGTCAGAATAGGGAACGTTGGCCACTTTGTTATTAACTCGATAGAAATAGTAACACGATTCGTGTGCACCATACAAGACACTGACTAGAACTGCGGGGGACGACTGCCGACCCTTTCCGCTTGCCCATATATCAATGACTCGATAGCAGGAAATATAAAAAGCGGGACTTTACTTGGTGGTACCACGTCGGGTGTCCTAACCACTTCTGACCTATGCAAGCACAATTGTAAACACAATGAAAAGCTCCTCCCTATGCACAGATGAAGACTTTAAACAAACCAAACACAATTAGCAAACAGAAGCGCCCAAAACGGGTCTTTAAATAAACCAGAGGTGTTCCTGAACATGCTCCAACTATGGAAGCCCCATCATGCATCTTTATTCCTACTTCTCATGGCAAAAGAAAGCTATAAAACCCTACTTCTCATGATGTCTAGGAAAGCTATAAGAGAATGCGATAAATGGTGTAGAAACTACCAAACGGATATAAAATCCGAAGTGCACTGCAATCTAAAGAAATACTCAAGAAAACATCAAGTACTACAAGAGAACCACGCAAGCAAACAATAGAATGTACGCGTATGCGCACAAGCAAAGGAACATGTGTATACACATTCCACTCAGGATACACCTACAAGAAGAGAGTTAGACCTAAAAATCAAGCAAAAGAATGTATACATGGGTATACAAACGTAAAACAAACGAAGTATTGTGTCATATGTATTTACAACATAAGCTCCTAAATCAAATACACCTCAAACAATGACTAGGAATGTTAGAGTACATGCTGTTTGCATTTGGAATTAAGAAAGAAGAGAAAATTCAGTTCCAGGTCGCGCTAAGCCTGGTACCTGGCGCTAACCGCGACCCAAAAAGAAAGTTTGCCGCTAAGCCTGCTCCTGGTGGCGCTAAGCGCGACCTGCAACATAATAGTCAGTAAGTTTGGCGCTTAGCGCGCTTCTTGTGGCGCTTAGCGCGCTTCTTGTGGCACTAAGCGCGGCCTGTAACCTGCAAAATTTTCCTGTTTTGATCTGAATCACTCTTCCATGATGTTCTCATGCCAAAGCCAGTCCATACAGTCAAGCAATCGTTCCAATGTTCACAAATGAAAATCAAATGCATGAACATGTGAGGAATGCAAGTTAAGGAAATAATTCCAATGTTCATAGATGAAAATTAAATGCATGAACATGTGAGGAATGCAAGTTAAAGCAACAATTCCAATGTTCATTGTATGCCAAGTCATGTATGAACATGCTAAGAATGCAAGTTAAAACAACAATTCTAATGCTCATATGTCAAGAAACAATGTATGAACATGTCAAGAATGCAAGTTGTATCAATAATTCTAATGTTCATCACTTGCAAAACTATGCATGAGCATGTTAAGAATGCAAGTTAGATCAACAATTCTAATGCTCACGTGCAAGCAAATCAAGGTATGAACATGTTAAGAATGCAAGTTAAATCAACAATTCTAATTCTCATGTATGCTAAAATTATGCATGAACATGTTAAGAATGCAAGTTGAATCAACAATTCTAATGTTCATATGAAAGAAATCAATGCATGAACATGCTAAGAATGCAAGTTGTATCAACGATTCTAATGTTCATATGATAAAGATCAATGCATGAACATGCTAGGAATGCAAGTTGTATCAACAATTCTAATGTTCATGTGCCAAGATCAATGCAAGCAAGTCATGCTACAAAGAAGTATTGAAAGCTCATATCCAGTCTAAGTTGTACATTAACACAAACACTTGAAATGCATATGCATGGATTATGTACAATGCACAATGTACCTAATGATCAAAATGCCTTTGAATCTACATGGCGACAAACTTTTGAATGCAAATCATACCTCAAGTCATCATGAATCCATGCAATTCGATCAAACTAAATGCTCTCTAACGCATGAGCATGTATAAATGATGCAAGATGCACGAATTTATGGCCTAGATGCAAGGAAAACACAAATGCACAAGTGTATATGTGTGTTATGTACAAAAATCCTCACACCGACACAAATAACGTTGCAAAATCCAATTCAAATCAAAGAATTCAAGAATGAAAGTTCAAAAATCAGAATCTACATGGAATTTGCAAGCAATGACAGTGTTCAATTTCAAGAAAAGCTAAAAGTCAATAATAGCTTAAAATAAGTGCTTAATTGAACTAAACACTTACTTGAACTTGAAGTTTGAATCAAATTGAAGAGGAATTCCTTGTGCTCCTCAAAACCTTGAATTCTTGAAGAAACTTGAAGTCTTCAATGGAAAATTGAAGAAGATGAAGAAGAAATGTTTGAATCTTGAAATTAAAGAGAAATCAAGAGAAATCAAGAAATGCTTGAATGCTTGAATCCTGTGGAGAGAAGGCTGAGAGGAGAAGATGAGAAATCTGGTGAGGCGCGCTTAGCGCGGTCTGCGGTGGTGACAGTTGTTAGGATGAGGTCCGGTGGCGGCCTGTGGTGGTTGCTTGGAGGGAAAGTTGAAGTTTGAAATTTGTTCTTGTGTTTTTGCTTTGGTTTGAGAGAGAATTAGAGAGTGGTTTATGGTGAAAATTAAGCAAATGAGTGTGTTGTTGTGATTTATGAAGGAAAATATATATTTATAGTTTTGGGGATTGGGCCTAAGAGTGCCTTAGATCCATAATCAAGCCTAAATCATGATTATCAGAATAAGTTTCGTAATTAATCCAAAACAGCCAAATCTCTGCGAAATTTGAAGTCGGAATGTAAACGAAAAATGTCCGGAATGTGATTTTTCTTGCATTAATCAAAATTTCGACTTGATCGGATGGACGGTCAAGGCGTTATGATTTTTTGAAGTTTCAGCAAAGTCTTAAGGCAACTGACACATGCAGAATTTTATTTGTGCTCTACGGAGAAAATGCCTCGAACGAGGGTCTTCTGATCAAAATCTGCAAATGAGTATTTTTGAGACAATTGAAGCTAACAAAATTTTTGAACTTTTGGCACTGGTCCCACCTCGTTTCGATGAAAATCAAGCGAGATATGATTTTTCGAACTTCGCGTATCAGATGAAAATTGCTCGGTTCAGCTCAAAATTAACTCCAAAGAATAAAATTCTGGTTTTGATTGGTGAGGAATCAACTCTTGAGTTGCAAATAAAAATTGTAGAGTGCTTCGATACGGAATTTTAGAAATCAGCCCCACTCAGTTTCGAGTTTCCACCTAGGAGATATTGGCTATTTAGTGGGCAGAACGCACGGTTCAACACTAAAATTCAGTTTAAACCACTAGAGAAATCAATTTCTTTGGGGATCTTCCTCACACAATTTGCTTCCAGCTTCGAAAAGGAAGTTGTAGATAATAATGAGAGGGAATTGTCGGTAGAAAATCATCAGAAAATACCCGATGAGTTGATAGATATGCCTTTTGGAGTTCCCAAAATGCGCCAAAAACCCAAAATTCAGTTTATTGAGAAATGAGCAAATAAATACTTTTTTGTTTGGCGAAACGGCCTCCAAAGTGATCTGAGATAACCGAAATGCGCCATTTTTCAAAACTCGGGATACCTTGAACCTGGTAACCCCATGATCAATGCATGCATGCGACTACATGTATGTTTATGCAATCGAATTATTAGCCAGAAATACGAGAAAGAAGAGGGTAAATTTTGGGGTACAACAATAGTCTATTGTCACGATATTTATTTTTCGTAGTCTACTGTCACGATGTTTATCTAAGGCAGATCAAACTCAGTTGTTGGGAGTGTGCAGACAAAGTGAGGTACGAAAATAAATTCAGATAAAAACAACAGGCTTGAATGTAATTCACATGGCCTGATAATGTTCTGAATGCTTCTCAATAGAACTACTTGTAGGGAAATATTTGTTACTTATGAAAAAGAACTAATTTGACGGGAACTATCACTTTCGCGTATTCAGAACCGAGTTGACTCTTTAATCAATCCCTTTTATTGTCACTTATAAAAGGCGCGCATTGCGTTAAAGTAGTGAACCTATTTTTAGGAAATATAGTTTCTTGACTTAGTTGAAAAGTATTTGGATTTGGAACTTTTAATTAAAAGAGGTTCATGCGAACCAGACTTTAAATCCATAAACGCGTCCGAAAATAGTTTTAAAATTGTTTTCTCTATAGTGTTTAAAAATTCCTACTTAATTGGACAAAGCGCTTTCGCTTTCTTTGAACAATTAAGACTAACCAAGTTTTACTATAAGTTGGACGGCTTTCGATCTTACCAAACAGAAATAAAGTGCATAAAAACTTGTGTTAAAAACCAAAGTAGCCCTTAAGCTTTCCTACAGATACATTATATGGAACATCACTTTAATCATGATCTTTACATTCTAACCTTTTTAAATTATCCAGACATTAGAATGTAGACAGACATGCTAAAATAGATCATGTTAAATCAGATAGAATAAAAAAGCTTAAAGACATGTAAATAGTGCAGGTAAAATAAAACAAGTAAATAAGTGCAAGACAAGGAAATAAGGTAAAGTAAAGCGAGTGTGATAAAGTAGATGCAAGACTTATAAATAGAAACCTGCTCCGAAATGAAGGCTTTAAATCTTGTACAAATGGAAATAAATGCAACTGGAATGAAAATGGCAGCAGCATTAACTTCTACCAAAGTGCTCCAAACTCGATTACAAACTCGACCAATAGTGCAATAACCCTTCTATGTGAGGAGTTTATCGCTTTACAAGACTGGAAATATATGGCTTAAGTTTGTAACTAAGCTTGGATGCAAATGAAACTAAACTGAAAACTCCTATTTATAGAAAAACAGAAAACTAAGAAATTACGGAGATGCCCCTAAACTCCCTTTTGGGCGGGAAAACTGAAATAAAGGTGGCGCTCGCCACTACACCATGGCGCCCGCCATCTGAACAAAAGCAGAAAGAACGTGTGTTAAAGGAAGTTGATGGTGGTTGAGTCCTTGACACGTCATGGCGTCCTCTATGGTGGCCGCCATGCTGACCGATTTACTGGCCGATTTACTTCGTTTTGCGCAGGGAGGCTCTGAAATAGCTAGGCATTTGCAAATGAAAGAAAAAGCAAACAAAAAGCGAGAAAAATGAAATAAAACTATAGTTATCATATATAATCCGAGTTAAATAAGCAATGTGTTTAAGTGTTATCACTAGCTTTTTGTTATATGAATCAATAATGACATTGTTCACACGCAACAACTAGTGGTTGCACCACATCATCTAACTTCTTAAGGTTAATGGATAAATCAAAACACATGGGCATTTGTTTTACAAATTTTTTTTGTTAAATATTAATCTAAAATCAACAAATTAATGGATAATTTTAAGGTTCTTTGAGGGTCCCCTACCCGAGGAAAAGTAAGAAGGTATAAACATACCAGAACTCGAGTCATTCAAATTCTGACTTAAATGGAGTGTATAATGGACATCAAGACTTAGTCAAAAGTATAGTAAGTTTGAACTTCTAAGTTTTATGTTCACATTCCATACATATAATGTCATTAAATAAAGGGAGAGAAAATTTTCGAACCACGAGTTGTGTAAGATAAAGTCAGCAAGACACATCAAGAAGTAGAAAATAGTAATCCAAATGGGACACCATATGAAATTCTGGTGCAACTGACTCAGATGTCCTATAAGGATGTCGAGACATCTGATCTAACATATAAACAAACACATAGGGTAGAATTAACAGTGCAGGAAAACTTAAAGAACACATAGAATTGTTCATCCAGTTTGGTGCTACTGTTACAATGGAAAAATATTTAAGGTGTATTCATTTCCTATAAATAAAGTTAGTCCTTTGAAATAAGGGTTTTAAGGAAATTATAGCTGAGACGGTCAAAATTTGGTTTTATTAAACTAAAGAATTTAATGTTTAATGGAAATACTGACCAAAATGTCGAAATTAAGACTTGTCGACCAAGAGGAGAAAAGTCGATATAAATGGAAAGCAAGATAGTCGAAGTTGGTCTTGTCGACTAGAAGGAAACCAAGACTTAGAGGAATTTGGATTATTTGGTTATGTTGGTGGCAAGTGTCGAAGAAAGTCTATAAGAGGGAGGATTTGAATTTTGAAGTTACCAGCATTTGTGTTCTGATTGAGCGCTAAACAAGTGGCGAAATCCTAAGAAGCAGTTGTCTTAGGCTAAAATACATGTTATTAGATAATGTACATAGGAAGTTATGTTGTAATCATTATAAATAAAAGGGTTCAGTGTAGAATTATGGGTTGTCAAACTCTATTATTCCAAGCGTAAGGAAGCGAAGAGTGCATAAGTGCTTGATGTACGTGAATCACCATTTATCTTTCAATGCAAATCTTTTACTTTTCACTTGTTCCTTTTGAATCGCTTACTTGCTTTCTATTTGTTTTCGAACAATCACTTTACATTATCGTTTGCTTCGTTTAAAACACATTTTGTTGGTTATGAGTTACCCCAGTTGGTTGAATCTCTTTACTTTCAAACAAATTGTCATTTATTTTGGTTAAAAGCCATCTGTCGATCATGAGTCACCAGTCAGTCGGTCGAACCATAGTGTGGAAAACTTCAATTGTACTTGTTCCCTTATTTATAGAAAACCGTTTCTACTTGTAAGGATTTCGACAGAACAGGTTTATTTCCAAACTCTTAGCACATGTCTTAAGATCAACAAGTCGATCTTGCGAGTAACCCTTAGTTTTTAGGGCTTTGGGAAGACTAGAGATTGTTTACCATTTTCCACAGTAAACAAATTAGCACACCTGGTGGGACTAGTGCTAAGATTTTTCTCTTAAATGTTGTAAGTGTATGAAACTTAGAAGTGGTAAGTTGACCAAAGAGTATCATAAACCACCAACTAGGAGAAATACACCAAGGATGACTATGCATGCTAACCCAAACGTAGACGAAGTACCGTCACAAACATTAGAAACTACTGATCCAGTAGTTTCCCAAATTTCACTGTTTCCTCCTCTAACGGCACCAGCGTTGACTGTAGTCTCAGTTCCCATTTCCCAGGCTTCACCGGTGAGTCTAGGGCCTGTGATGGCTACGAATGCCATGCCTAATATACCTCGTTTTGGTACTGTTGAGCCTGTTTATGGGATGTTGTATTCCATGATGTCAGGATATTATTCGATTTTGAATGCAGCAGTAGTGTCAGATAATGTTGAAAATGTGAACTCTCCTTTACAAGGATCTGCGCCAGGAGGAAATAGAAATAACCAAAATAGAAGAGCGCCTTCTCAGCCAGTAGTTCCTCCTCTTACCAATACATATGTAGCGGTGTTAAGGAAACAAATGGATGATAGTAACCATGAGTTAGTTAACATGTTAACTAATTAAATGGGTACTATATTTAACCCTATAGTGCATGAGTCGGCTGAGACTAATAGATAGTCCACTAAAACAAATCGACAGGTGATTGCCTAATTAACACGTTTGTGTAATTTTTTGGGTTCTCCCCCAACGCCTGTTCGATAGGCGCCACCTGTTGTTTGATTAGCTTCCCCTCGTCAACAAGAAATAGAGGATATAACTGTCCATCAGGGACAAGTAGTAATTCCCCAGCCTCAAAGAAATCAGGTAGTCGATCCACCAAGAGTGTTGGTTAATCGACACCAAGAAGTATATCAAATTGTTGATCAAATTCGACAAGAGGATTTAGCCGTGGAAAATAACTTAACCACTATTGTAGAAAGGATTATGGCCAAGAATGGTATGAATACCACACTTCAGAGGCCAACCTATTCTTCCCCATTGTCTTTGTATATCTTGCAGATTGAAACTCCTAGGGGATAGAAAATTCCTTAGTATACAAAATTTGGGGGTGAATCTGGTGAGTCGACAGTAGAACACATTGCTAGATATTTAACTAAGTCAGGAGATATGGAAAATAATGAAAACCTACAGGTAAAAAACTTCCCTTCGTCCCTTACTAAGGAAGCCTTCGCATGGTTTACAACTTTACCCCCAATTTCAATTGATTCATGGACCAAGTTGGAAAAACTTTTTCATGAACAGTTTTATGAGGGACATTAGAAAATTGGTTTAGTAGAATTATCAAACATCAAAAGAAGATTTGCTGAAAATTTTGACGATTACTTAAATAGGTTTAGGTCTTTGAAAGCAAGATGTTTTACTCAGGTGCCAGAACATCAACTTGTTCAAATGGATGCTGGAGGTTTAGATTATTTCATTAGGAAAAAAATTGACCCAACCTTTGTGAAAAGTATGCCGCAACTAGCTGATAGAGTTTGACATCTTGAGCATCTGAGATTAGAAAAAGTTAGACATACTAAGGCTAAAAAAGAGAAAGTAGCCTTTGTAAATTATGATGACACAGATTCTATTTATGAGGCTGACTATATCTCGACGACAGAGGTAGAGGTCGACGTGGCTGAAATGAAGTCAGGGCCTTCATATAAATGCAAATCATTATTTCCCGCTAAAGGAAAAAATGTTGTCGAAAACAATCCAAAATTTCTAGCAAAAACTTATACTTTTGATGTCACAAAATGTGAAGAAATCTTTGATTTGTTGGTTAAAGATGGTCAGATTTTAGTACCTCCAGGTGCTAAGTTACCACCGTTAGAACAACGATAGAAAATAGGTTTTTGTAAATTTCATAATTATCTTGGTCACACAACCTCTCAATGTTTTCTTTTCAATGATCTCGTACAGAAATCACTGCAAGAGGGCAGGCTGAAATTTGCTGCAAGAAAGATGAAGATTGATGTTGACCCTGTTAGGCAAGAAGAGGCATTGTTTGTTAACCCAGTCGATATTCATATGGTGGAAATCATTGAGTTTCCTGATGATGACATGGTTGAGGGTATTGGCAAAAGTCCTGATGTCGACTTGGCTGATGTTTACCCAATACCCAAGGAAGACTTGCTAGACTTTACCTACCGCTGCAATAACAAGGGTTCAGAAGCTTGCTTGTGCCCAAGATGCGGGACTTTGAATGACAAGATAGCTGTAGAGAATTTCCAGAAGTTGCAGTTGGAGAAGGCTAAGGGCAACTTGCATAATCAGAGGTTTCCTACACAAAGGGACCCAAGAAAAGGCTAAGGGCAAGGAGTTATATCCCATCAGTAAGCGCTCCTAGAGGTACCTGGATCAAGCCTCAAGGAATAATGGGGGAACCAACTAATGTTGCCATTGTTAGAGATCTGAACAAAGGAAAGTCGACCATTAGCTACCGACATGAGTTTAAGTCTGAGAGGAAAAGCCACATTTCTGAGAACTACATGGGCAAAGATACCATGACTCGAACAAATGGCAGCTTCCGGCGAAAGCTAGGCGAGAGGCAAGCGCACTGCGGTTCGCAAACAAAGCAGGAACGAAGCGATTACAAAGTGAAGGTCGATTTTGATGCAAAAGAACTAATCAAAGAGTTCGTGAATCAACCACATGCCAAGTGTTCTAAAGAAGCTACTGATGACTTTAAGTCTGATTCTGAAGAGAGTTTAGACATCTTGGTCAATGTGGTATCAATAATGCCAGTGAAATATGATTGTCTAACTGAAGTAGAAGATTCAGCAGATGTTGTTGCTGAAGAGATGGCTTTACACAAGCCAACATGTTACTTTGTGATGAACAATGGTTCTGTTGAGAACCAAGATGCGTTATTTGAGAAGCCATACATGGCCATGAAGATCCATTTGAAGCCTCTTTTGATGAGGGATAAGGTTGAAGGAGTGGCTATCAACAAAGTGTTGATAAATTGTGGCGCTACTGTGAATATCATGCCACACCACTTAATAAAGAAAATCGAAAAGTATGATACTAATATCAGATCTCAAAACGTGGTATTGTCAGACTACGGGGGAAAAATTGGAAGCACTATGGGTGTAATCCAGGTTGACATCACTGGCAGCTCAGTTACTAGGCCGACCATTTTTATGGTGATTAATGCCAGGCCAAGCTACAACCTTTTGGTAGGTAGAGAATGGCTACATGGCGTGGGAGATGTGTCATCTTCGATGCACCAACGTTTGGTGATTTGGAGAGAAGATGGTATAGTGGAGAACATAGAGGAAGACCAAGGGTATCTCATGGCCGATGTGAACAACATTGGTAAAAAACAATTTGAGAGAAAGTTAGCTAACATCTCTCCGTGTCAGCCTGCTGAGGATGTCTATTCCAATCTGGATGAGGCATTTATTTCTTTAAAGCTACATGAAACCCATGGTTTCATATGGGATGTTGAACCTTTGGAGGATCCATATATGAAGGACCCCGACCGACAGGCTGGGGAGACATCACTGATAATGATGTCTGAGCTAGAGGCTCTAAACAAGATTTCGGCATATATTGCCGAAAATAAGTTCAATTTGGCGCTAGAGGATGAAGAAAATATGGATGTCGAAGCCAATAAAATTCAAATTCTAGATGAAGGAATTACTTTGGATATTGAGCCAAAGCCACCAGATAAACAAGAAATGGTCGAAGAAAACGTCGATAAGCAGCAGCTAGACTGCATATATGGCGATGAACCTTTAAGCTTCTAGACGGATCCAATGGCGCCAGAGAAGATGCAACCACAAGACCCTTTAGAATAAGTGAATCTTGGCGAAAATGGAGATAAAAGGCCAGCATATATTAGCACCAATATCGACAAGGGATTGAAGTCTGAGGTAATATCTTTATTAAAAGAATTTGAAGATTGTTTTTCCTGGGACTATAATGAAATGCCAAGTTTAAGCAGGGATATGGTCGAATTAAAATTGCCAATAAAAACTTGCAAAAAACCAGTAAAGCAAACACCTTGAAGGTTCACTCCAGCAATAATGTCGAAGATCAAAGAGGATATAGAAAGACTCCTCAGAAGCAAGTTCATCGAACTGTAAGGTATGTCGGCTGGTTAGCAAATATAGTTTCAGTAATTAAAAAAAATGGAACTTTAAGGGTGTGCATTGACTTTAGAGATTTAAATGTTGCTACCCCTAAAGATGAGTATGCCATGATTGTGGCAGAAATGTTGGTCGACTCTGCTGCTAGTTTTGAATACTTAATCATGCTTGATGGTTATTCTGGTTATAACCAAATTTTCATTGTAGATTAGGATGTGCCGAAGACGGTGTTTCGTTACTTAGGGGACCTAGGGACCTATGAGTGGATTGTCATGCCATTCGGCTTGAAGAATGCTGGAGCGACATACCAAAGGGTAATGAATTCAATGTTTCATGATTTTATTGAAGATTTTATGAAAATATATATTGATGATGTTGTAATAAAATCGAATAGTAAGCCAACTCATTTGTAACACCTTCGAAAGGCTTTCAAAAGAATGAGAAGATATGGATTAAAAATGAATCCATTAAAATGTGCTTTTTGTGTGCAGGCAGGTGATTTCCTTGGCTTTGTGGTGCATAAAAAAGGGATTGAAGTAAATCAAAGCAATACCAAGGCCATTATGGATGTAAATCCTCCGTCGACCGAAAAAGATCTTCAGTCTTTGTTGGGCAAAATAAATTTCTTGAGAAGATTTATATCCAATTTAAGTGGTAAACCTAAGGTATTTTCACCGCTACTTCGACTTTAGAATGAAGACTTTGTTTGACAGGAATAACATAAAGATGCTTTCGACAAAATAAAAGATTACTTGATGAAGCCTCAAATATTGGCGCCTCCTGTTAGATATAGGCCTATGAGGTTATATATTGCAGCATCAGATTCAATTATAGGAAGCATATTGGTTCAAGAGGACGAAAAAGGTGTTAAAAGACCTGTGTATTATCTTAGTCGAATGCTTAATGATCCTGAAACTTGGTATATTGATATAGAAAACCCATGCCTATGTTTTTACTTTTCTTGTATCAAATTAAAGCAATATATAAAGCCAGTTGATGTGTATGTGTCTGCTCACTTCAATATTATTAAACATATGTTGTCTAAACCAATTTTGCATAGTCGAATTGGTAAATGGGCTTTAGCATTAATTGAGTATTCTCTAAATTATATGCCCTTAAAAGCAATGAAAGGGCAAATAGTGGCTGACTTCCTTGTCGACCACTCAATGGTCGGCATGCCCCAAAATTATTTGGATATCGTGCCAAGGAAGTTATATTTTGGTGGATGTAGTCATAAAAATGGAGTTGATATATGAGGGATTATAATTTCTCCCAATGGAATTCCAGCAGAGTTCAAGTATAGAATCGACGATGTATGTACAAATAATGAAGTAGAGTATGAGTCTTTAATAACAGGACTTGAACTTCTAGTAAAATTGGGGGCAAGGAGTGTCAAAATTATGGGAGATTTCGAACTGGTGATTAAACAGGTATAAGAGGAATATAGGTGTGTTAAAGAAAATTTAATCATGTATTTTGTGATCACCATTAGATTACTCAAGTAATTTGAGCAAGTGAGTATTCAACATGTACCACTACGAGAGAATCAAGAGGCTAATGATTTAGCGCAAGAAGCCTTAGGATATAAAGTCTTGAAAGACCAAGATGAAGAACCAATTCAAGTAAGAGAGAAGGTACGAGCAACGCTGTTGTCACCTTCAGACTTGTCGATTATAAAGTTAGGAGTTATAGATACTGAAAATTTTGAAATCTTAGATATTGATAATGGGATAGAAAATGACTGGCACACTACATGTTTGACATATCGTAAAATTAAATATCGTGCTCTCAGTTATGTCTTGATAGGAAATGACCTATTCAAAAAGACAGCTAAAGGAGTGTTACTCAAATGCCTTGGAGAAAGTGAGCCATATATAGTTGTGTCGAATGTGCATAGTAAAGCGTGTGGTGCACATCAAGTTGGACACAAAACCAAGTGGCTTTTGGTGCGTTCAGGTGTTTATTGGCCTTCAATATTGAAAGATTGCATTGAATTTGCTAAGGTTTCCAAGAATTCCAAATGCATGGGGGCATACAACATGTTCCTGCAAGCGAGTTACATGCAATTGTGAAACCTTGGCCGTTTAGAGGATGGCCATTAGATGTGATTGGAGAAATAAGACCATCATCATCAAAACATCAAAGGTATATTCTAGTCGGCATTGATTATTTTACAAAATGGGTTGAAGCTTTAGCTTTAGTAAATGTAGACCAAGAGGCTGTTATAGACTATATACATAATCACATCATATGGTAGTTTAGGCTTCCAAAAACAATAACAAACGACCAAGGATCAATGTTTACTGGGCGAAAAATGCAAGAATTCACACAGGAAGTTGGGTTAAGTTGTTAACTTCTACTCCTTACTACGCCCAAGAAAATGGCCAAGTCGAAGCAGCTAATAAGGTTATCATTAGCATCACTAAGAAGCATGCAGGGAAGAAACCAAAGAATTGACACAAGACATTGAATCAAGCCCTATGGGCATGTAGAACTTCACCGAAAGAGGCAACAGGCGCTACTCCATTTCGACTCACATATGGACATGGTGCAGTGTTACCAGTGGGAGTACAACTTCAATCAGTGAGGATTCAAAGGCAACATGAAATACAATCTGAGGATTACTGGAGCATAATGATAGATGAGTTGGTCGACTTGTATGAAGAAAGAATGTTAGCCCTTGATTCATTAAAAAGATAGAAAGAAAGAGGTTTCAGAGCCTACAATAAAAAGGTAAAAGACAAAGTTTTTGTTGTCGACGATTTAGTTTGGAAAGTTATATTACCTATGGACATAAATGATAAAGTCTTAGGAAAATGGTCTCCAAATTGGGAAGGACCTTTTAAGGTAATACAAGCCTTTTCCAATAATGCCTATGAACTTGAATAATTAGCCCCAGATCGAAGTATCTTAAGGGTAAATAGATAGTACTTGAAGAAGTACAAGCCTATTGTTAGCTGGAAATTTGTAAAGTGAACTAAGGGCATTGTTTAAAGGCAAAGGTTCCTACATTTTAAGGACCAAATCTTAAATAGCGTTAGCTTCTGAAGATACTTAACAAAGCCAAATCAGAAGCTCCAGAAAGAACGCTTGTCGGTTGAGAAGCTGGCTCAGAAGGCCAAACTAAGTCGACCAGAGCAAGACATCATTGAAAACAAGACTATGTCAACATATGGTGTGATGGTCGATTCGACAGAGGTTTGAGTCGAATGAGGGTATCAGTCGAAATGTTGTTGCTGTCGAAGGTGTCGGCTAGTGGACTTAGGAAATCTCATTGTGCCCCAAGAAGATAGATTGAACCTGAAGGAAGTTTCCTTCTGAAGACACGGAGCGGGAAAAAGTCAAAAAATGAGGAGATCGTGGGTGGTTGCCTCAGAAGTCGTGGGTTAGAAGCTTTGAGCGGATGGTGAAATGTGTGTAGAAGTTACTTTCAAAGAGTGAATCTCGTCTGTTGATTAGCTTTAGCAGTTACTTTGTAATTACTATAAATAATTTAGAATGTTAAGAATTCTGGGTGTTTATTTGTACTCTCAAACTACTTGCTAACACTCTGCCCAATTCCGCACTAAAGGAGGAAAAAGTAACGCAAGCTGTGATGTACGTGAATTACCACACTTTTACTTTAATGCAATCAATTTACTTTTGACTTTGTCTTTATTGCTTTTCGTTTACTTCTGTTCATTTTCTTGTTGGTCACGAGTCACCAATAGCCTCATTTACCAAAAACATTTCAACGTAAACTGTTGGTCATAAGTCACCAATAGTCAGAATTTTGTGTGTGGAAAGCCATTGCGCTGTTTCCCTTAGGTTCTGGAAATCGTTCCTGGGCCAAGGTCCATTTCGTGTACAGAAATAGTGCAATTCACCAGAAATATTAGCACGTGTCTTGAGATCAACTGGTCGATCTCGCGAGTAACCCTTAGTTTTAGGACTTAGGGAGGACCAGTGGTTGTTTACCATTTTCCAAAGTAAACAAATTGGCACACCTGGTAGGACACTGTGGTAAGTGTTAGATTTTTGATTTTTATTAGAGTGTGTCTTAGAAGTGTATGAAACTTAGAAGTGGAAATTCAGCAAGTAAGAAACCACCACCCCCTAGGAAACGTATAACTAGGATGACAAACAATACCTCCACGTCCAACGTGGATGAAGTTCCATCTAGGACAATGGGTATTACCGACAGAGTTGTGTCGCAAGTAGCGTCATTTCCCCCTTTAAGCAGCATAACTGCCTCTAGGCCAACTACTTCAGTATCAATTCCCATTCCCTAGACCACACCGGTGAGTCCAGGGCCTGTGGTGGCCACGAGTGTCATTCCGAACACAGTGATACCCCGATTTGGTATTGCTACAAATCCCCCTTATGGGATGCCGTATTCTTTAATGGCGGGATACTAGTCGACCCTTAGTGTAGCAATAGTGTCTGATAACTTGCAGAATGCTAACGCCCCTTTACAAGGATCTGCAGTGGGGGCAAATAGGGAAATGTCTGCACAACACTTAAATACTACCTCTGTGGTAGTATTAAGGCAACAAATGGATGATAGCAACCATGAGTTAGTCAATATGTTAACTAACCAAATGGGAAATATGTTCAATCCCATAGTGCAAGAATCGGTCGAGACTAATAGGCAGTCTGCTAATACAAACCGACACGTTATTGCATAATTAACACGTCTATGTAACTTCCTAGGTGCCCCCCAAGCGGTTTCCTGACAGATGCATCCGGTTCGACAACCTGTACATGTCCAAGGAGACATGGGGTAACAGAAGAGGAAACTGTATATCAAGGACAAGCTGCAACGCCTCAAAGGAATGTTGTTGTCAACCCACCTAGGGTCTTAGTGCAAAGACATCAAGAAGTTGACCAAGTTCGAGAGGAAGATTTGGTTGTTGAGGATAACCTAACCAACATTGTCGAGAGAATTATGGCCAAAAATGGTATGAATATAATGCCAAGGCCAACGTATTCTTCTCCATTGTTAGAGTACATATTACAGACTGAAAACCCTAGAGGATGGAAAATTCCTAAGTATACCAAGTTTGGAGGAGAAACAGGTGAATCGAAGGTCGAACACATCGCCAGATACCTGACTGAGTCGAGAGACATGGAAAACAATGAAGGCTTAAGGGTGAAACATTTCCCTTCATCCTTTACTAAAGCAGCCTTTACATGGTTCACTACCTTGCCCCCTGATTCGATCGACTCGTGGTCGAAGTTGGAGAAGTTGTTTCACGAACAGTTTTATGAGGGGCACTCCAAAATTAGTTTGGTCGAATTGTCAAGCATTAAGAGAAAGTTTGCTGAGACAATAGACGTCTATCTGTCATACCCCAAAATTTGCCCTCATGTTTCTCAAGACATTCCATACATCTATACTCAAGGATTCCTCAAGAGTTGATCAGACAAACTCTCTCCTAGACAATCAACCCAAACTAGGGTTTGGCATTCCTCAGATTCAGATGGACTTCTAACACCTCCAATGGTTTTCATGCTTCCTCATATGCTTCAAAGGTTCTCCATGTCAAGTTTCAAGCTTCACAAGTCAAATTTCCTCAGACAATTGCTCAGATGGTTGGAAATCAGTTGTATTGGTCAAAAAGTCAAGCTGTGGTCAACATCTGATCAAAACTTCGATTTTTGGTCAACATCCTCATTTTGAAGTTACATTCATCATTTGATCAAGGGTTGATCATGATTCATCAAGAAAACTCAAGATTTGCTCAAAAGTCAAACTTTCTAAATTAGGGTTTAGGTGAAAAGTCAATGAACTTTGTTGATCATAACTTTCTCATACTTTCTCGAAATTTTCCACCACCTCTTGTTTTGAAGGAATGAAATTCATGCTTCTCTAAAGTCCTTTTCAAAGTCAACAAAAGTCAACTTTTGTTTTGAACATATATTGGGCATGGTAACTCCAATTGAAGTGAAACCAAGAAGTTTAGAGGACTCTTAGATTTCAAAAGTCCAAGAACTCTCAAAGATGTGGAAAATTGAGCAAGGACTATTTTGGGTGGACAATTGCACAAAAGGACATATTGGTCAAATTGCAAAATTTTCCAAATGGGCCTATAATCTTTTGATCCAAACTTGTTCATGATACTATTCTTGACCCATAAAAGCTTGGCATTGGTTATTTTCTATTTTTATGATTTATATTTGAATTTTATAACATTTAATTCAAAAATAAATTATATAAAATATGAAAATCAATTATTTTTTCCAAAAGGAATGATTTTATATCTTCCTAAATGTCCAAGAAAGCCCAAGAATCATTCCAAATTCGTGCTAGCCTCTTACATGGGAAGAAAATCAATATTTTTCAAATATTTGATTTGAATTTATTGGAAAATATTTGGACATTCAATGGGCAATCTTTTTTCACTCTTATAGCCTTCCAAAAACTCCTATAAATATCAAGCATTGTACACAGCACAAGGGACACGAATCCTAACCTAAAAATCAAGCCAAAACCCTTGCAATTTTTCTCACCATTCTTGAAAATTCGAATTTTTGTTCCAGCCCTTTCCAGCCTCTCTCAAGCATTCAAACGGGTTCAGTAGGTAATTTGGAGTAAGAATACGCTCTTGCCATGGTTTAAATCATCCAGAATCGTGATATATACATACATACATATTCAATTTTTCATGATTTTTGCATTCTATGATTCTGCTTGTGTTTATCAATTCTAACGATTTCATTATGTTCCTGAGGCTCCATAGGTTCGATCTGGGCCATCGTTATTGATTTTGAACGTTGAAATCGTATGATGCCATTGTTAGGTTTTTCTGGACTGTGAGCTTCGAACCGGCCTGTACAGGCCGATTCAATCAAAACTAATAGTGCCATTGGACTCAGAAGGGTCGAATTATGTAGAATAGGTCTTTCTTTCGCTTCGATTCCACGTGTTTTGCAGGTTTGGGCGTTCTGATCATCGGAGAAGACGACCGGAGCCCTAGCTCCGGCGTCGTTGACTGAGAGACTCCGGCGTGGGCGTGCGTGGCAAAAGCGAGCTTTCTGATTCGTTCATCCATTCAACGGGGACCCCACCAGGCTGATTGTGCATTGACTCATCCAGACGGTGACGCGTGTATCCATCATCCCACGTTTCCAATCCATGACATCAAAGGCAAGCTGGCGTGGTGGTTAAGTCATTTACTGTTCCAGGATCCTCCTTCATGTCTCCAGTTCGAGCCTCATCAGGACCAGTTTTGCATTCTTTTTCTCAAAACTCATGTTTTATCATATTTTTTCTATTTTCCATATTATTTAATATTTTTGCATCATTTTAATTGTTTTCTATATTTTTATTCTGCATCTTAAAAACACCAAAAATATTTTTTCTTTTTACATTATTTTCACAAAAATGTTTATTTAATTTAATAAATTAAGAAATATAATTTTTGCATGCATATTTATTTTATTTTTATTTTAGCATTTAAAACATTATAAATTGCATTTTAATTATCAAATCTTTTCCAAAAATTCCAGAAAAATTATTATAGCTTATTTATCTTATTTCCAGCATGCATAAATTTTCTCATATTAAAATTTGCATTTTTTCTAACATTTTCCTTTTGTTCGATTTCATCCCATTTTCCGATTTTCTCATATTTTCACAGGTTGATCCGATACAGAGGTTTCTTCCGTTCTTTCTTTTCTTTTCCAATAATGTAACTGCTCATGGGATGTAATAGTTTTAATCTAGGCTTTTACTTTCCGCACCTTAAATTATGTATCTGCCCCAAAGCCATGTAATAGCGTAGGTTTACATTTCCGCATCTTTACATTCCGCATTTTACTTTCCGCACCCTTATCAATTGCTAGTAATTAGGCGTGTATGGCAAGATAAAAATTGAACATAGCTCACACTAATCCTCAAGATAATATATTCTGAAATCAACACACTCTTTCACACATGCACCCCCTTAGGGTAATTCTCTCTCGTTGCCTTTCGATTCAAACGGTCATGTCCCTCGAACGTAGAGGTGTTCTAGCACCGTTGCCTTTCAAATTAAATCATCATAGTCCCTTCGATACAAAGATCATAGACCCACGATGTCGCCTCCGAATACATGATCTTGACCCTCGATTGTCGCCTACGAAAAATGATGATAGTCCCTTCGAATGTGCTAGGATATCTCCTACAAGTTGCCTTCTATGACCATCCGATGTCCCTTCGAATGTCCCGTTTACATCCAACGAATGGAGCTACCTACTAACTAATGGTACGGCTAGCGCAATTCTAAAGGAATGTAGAAGTACGAAAACGACTAAATTCTGAGTAGGTAATAAGTCTCCTAGTTGCTTGCTCAAATCAAAATACTTTTCACACCTCACACTTTCAAAAAACACTTTGTATACATTCCAGTGAATCATTGCAAAGTTCTTTTCTAAAAACGAAACATTTCCGAACACTTTGTATACATTCCTACATGAATCATTACAAAGTCAAAGCGAAATGCCTTTTCAAAACATTTTTCAAACACACAGAAAGCACAAGATTTTCAAAAGTGATCTAAGAGCAACTAAGAGCCCGTAGATAACTACGGATGGAAAGGGGTGCTAATACCTTCCCTTTTCATAACCATTCTCCCGTACTCGAATCTAACGAAGGTCTTTTTCTGTACTTTTACCTTCCCTTAATTGGATAAAAATAAAAGTCGGTGGCGACTCTTGCTATCCGCACATTTGGATACAAAAAATCCTAAAAAGTCAGTTCACCGTATTACACTATCTGAATAGATTTAGGTAATTAAAACCAAGGTGCTTTACCCAAGTGCCTGAACATGAGCTTGTTCAAATGGATGTTGGAGGTTTAGACTATTCTATTAGGAAAAAGATAAATCCAACTTTCGTTAGGAGTATGTCACAATTGGCTGACAGGGTTCGACACCTTGAGCACCTTCGACTAGAAAAAGTTAGACATACTAAGGCTAAGTCAAAGAAAGAGAAAGTAGCCTATGTCGACTTTGATGATACGGATCTTATATACGAGGCTGATTACATGTCGCCGACAGAGGCAGACGTGGATGTGGTTGAATTGAAATCAGGGCCAGCATATGAATGTAAATTATCATTTCCTGCAAAAGGAAAAAGCCTTACAGTCGAAACTAGTTCCAGAACTCCTGCAAAAACTTATACTTTTGACGTTAGTAAATGTGAGGAGATTTTTGACTTACTAGTTAAAGTTGGTCAGATTTTAGTACCCCCAAATGCTAAATTGCCGCCATTGGAACAAAGGCAAAAAAGAGGTTTTTGTAAATATCATAATTATCTTGGTCACACAACCTCTCAATGTTTTATTTTCAGGGATCTGGTGCGGAAAGCTCTCCAAGAGGGGCGTTTAAAATTCGCTTCCAGAAAACATAAGATCGACACTGATCCCCTGAGGCAAGAAGAGGCCTTGTTTGCTGAACCTGTCGCCATTAACATGGTCGACATTACTGAAGTGCCCGACAATGCTATGTTGGAAGAAAGCACTGATGAAAGCCCTCACGTCAATTTAGCTGATGTTTACCCCAGGAATAATGAAGACTTGTTGAGTTTTCTATATCGGTGCAAAAATAAGGGCGCTCGAGTGGGTTTGTGCCCCAGATGCAGCGCACTGACTAATAGGGTTGCTACTGAAAACTTCCAGAAGTTGCAGTTGGAAAGGGGGAGAGCCCAATGGAACAAAAGGGATCTAAGGCAATCTTCTCAAATCAGGCCAAAAACATTTGTTCCTTCGGCTGCTGTGCCCAAAGGAACATGGATCAAACCTCAAATGGTTGTTGGGCCATCCAATGCTACTGGCGTCATAAGAGAGGCCAAAGGGAAAGCACCAATGAGCTACTGACTCGAGATGCGTTCTGAGAAAAAGAGCCATGTATCTGAGAATTACATGGGAAAGAATCCAATGAGTCAAACTCAATGGAAACAATTTCAAAGGAAAAAGCAGGCTAAAAGACAAGTCGCTGCTGCTAAACAAAGTGTTGTCAACAAAGGCAAGAATCCTCGACAGTACAAGCCAAAGGTCGACCCTGTTGTTAATCAACAGATCAAAGAGTGCGTGAATAAGCCAGTCGACCATGGCTCTGATGAGGCAACTGATGATTTTGCCTCTGACTCTGAAGCAAGTTTAGACATCTTGGTCAACGTGGTCTCCATACTCCCAGAAGAGTATAACATACCGACGGAAGTGGAGAACAATGGTGAGCTAGATGTTGCTGAAATGGCCTTACATAGGCCAACTTTCTATTTTGTGATGAACAATGGTTCTGTTGAGAGCCAAGATGCTTTTTTCCAAAAGCCTGATATGGCCATGAGAAACCATCTGAAGCCCTTGCTGATCAGAGAAAAGGTTGAAAAGACGGCCATTAACAAAGTGTTAGTGGATTGTGGTGCTACAGTGAACATAATGCCACATCACATTCTGAAAAGAGTCGGTAAGTATGACACCGACATAAGGTCTCATAACGTGGTCTTGGCAGACTACGAAGGATGAACGAAAACTACCATGAGAGTAATCCAGGTAGATATTACTGTCGGCTCAGTCACTAGGCCGACAATATTTATGGTCATCCAAGGTCGACCAAGTTACAATCTGCTTTTGGGAAGAGAATGGCTGCATGGAGTTGGTGTTGTGCCTTCTTCTATGCATCATCGCCTGATTATATGGCGAGAAGACGGCATCGTAGAAAATATCGAAGCTGATCAAGGGTATTTCATGGCAGATGTTAATGTTGTGGGCCAAAACCAATTCGACAGGAAATTGGCCAACATCGCTCCCTGCCATCCAGCAGAAGATACGTTTGTCAACTAACATGAGGCATTCGTTTCGCTAAGGCTTCATGAAACCCACAGGTTTACATGGGATGTTGAATATCTGGAGGACCCCTAGGCAGAAAAGCCTGCGCCGACAGGCTGGGGAAGTCCTTACGACAGTGATGCTTGAGCTGGAGGCTCTGCGAAGGATTTTGGCGTATATTGCCGAAATAAAATAAATTCGGCTATAGAAGCTGAAGAAGCAAAGATGGAAAAAGAAGTTGCTAAACTTCCAATCCCAGAGGAAGTAATTCTGGCTGTAGAGCCAAAACCACCAGACAAAGGTGAGATGGTCAACAGAAGCGTCAATGAGCAACATATGGATTGCATATACGACGACGAACCATTAGGTTTCGAGAAGGATCCCATGGCGCCTGAAAAAATGCAGCCACAAGACCCTTTGGAAGAAATCAACCTTGGCGCAGAGGGTGACAAAAGACCAACCTACATCAGCGCCAACATCGACCAAAAGCTCAGAACTGAGGTAATATATTTATTAAAAAAATTTAAAGATTGTTTTGCTTGGGATTATAATGAAATGCCTGGATTGAGCAGGTATTTGGTCGAACTGAAACTACCAATAAAAGCTGGCAAGAAGCCAGTAAAACAAATGCCTCGACGATCAAATATTGTGCAAAGACTCCTCCAAAGCAAGTTCATCAGAACTGCAAGGTACGTCGAATGGTTGGCTAATATTGTGCTAGTTATTAAGAAAAATGGAAAGTTAAGAGTGTGCATTGATTTTAGAGATTTAAATGTTGTCACTCCTAAAGATGAATATGCTATGCTAGTGGCTGAGATGTTAGTCGATTCTGCTGCTGGCTTTGAGTATTTAAGTATGCTTGATGGTTATGCTGGTTATAACCAAATCTTTATTGTAGATGATGATGTGCCGAAGACGGTATTTCGTTGCCCAGGGGCATTAGGCACCTATGAATGGGTAGTCATGCCATTCGGCTTGAAGAATGTCGGAGCAACGTACCAGAGGGTAATGAATACCATGTTCCATGACTTTATTGAAAATTTCATGCAGGTTTACATCGACGATATTGTAATTAAGTCAAATAGTAAATCGACACACTTAGAGCACCTTCGAAAATCTTTCGAAAGGATGCGAAAATATGGGTTGAAAATGAATCCATTAAAATGTGCTTTTTGTGTGCAGGCAGGAGATTTCCTTGGTTTTTTGTGCATAAGAAAGGCATTGAAGTCAATCAAAGCAAGACCAAAGCCATCATGGACGTAAAACCTCCATCGACCAAAAAGGAGCTTCAGTCATTGTTGGGCAAAGTAAATTTCTTGAGGAGATTCATTTCCGACTTAAGTGGAAAAACTAAGCGTTTTCACCACTGCTTCGACTGAAACGAAGAATTTATCTGGCGAGAGGAGCATATGGAGGCTTTCGACAAAATAAAAGAGTATCTGGTGAAGCCTCATATATTGGCACCTCCACTTAGAAATAGGCCTATGAGGTTGTATATAGCAGCCTCAGATTCGACCATAGGCAGTATGTTAGTTCAAGATGACCATAATCATGTTGAACGTCCTGTATATTACCTTAGTCGTATGTTAAATGGTCCTGAAACTAGGTATAGTGACACATGAAAACTATGCCTGAGTTTGTATTTCTATTGTATCAAACTGAAGCAATACATAAAACCAGTTGATGTTTATATTTCTTCTCATTTCGACATCATTAAGCATATGTCGTCTAAACCAATTTTGCATAGTCGAATTGGTAAATGGTCTCTAGCATTAACTGAATATTCCTTAATGTATGTCCCCTTAAAAGCAATGAAAGGGCAAATAGTGGCAGATTTCTTAGTCCACCATTCTATGGTAGCTATGCCAGAGAATTTTGTTGATTTAGTACCTTGGAAATTATACTTCGACGGTTCTAGTCACAAAAACGGTGCAGGAATTGGTGGAGTTATAATTTCTCCTAGTGGAATTCCAGCAGAATTCAAATACACTATCAACGATATTTGCACTAATAATGAAGCAGAATATGAGTCCCTTATTACTGGACTTGAACTACTGCTCGAATTGGGGGCAAGGAGTGTCAAAATTATGGGAGACTCTAAATTGGTAATCAAACAAGTGTCAAAAGAATATAGATGCGTTAAGGAAAATTTAATCATGTACTTCGTGATTTCCATAAGATTGTTAAAACGGTTCGAACAAGCGAGCCTTCGACACATACCCGGAAAATCGGAATCTAATGATCTAGCACAAGAAGCTTCAGGATACAAGAAGAATGAAGATGAAGAGCTTATCCAAGTAAAGAAAAAGGTTAGAGCTACTTCATTATCCCCTTCAGATTTATCAATTATAAAATTAGGAGCCATAGATACAGAAAATTTTGAAATTTTAGCAATTAATAATGGGAAAGACAGTGACTGGCGAAAATCCTTGGTCAATTATTTGCGTTCGCCAACTGGTTTGATAGATCGTAAAATAAAATATCGTGCCTTGAGTTTTGTTTTGATTGAAAACGAATTATTCAAGAAAACTGTCGAAGGGGTATTACTTAAGTGCCTAGGAGAAAGTGAGGCATATGTAGAAGTGTCGAGTGTGCATGGTGGAGCATGCGGTGCACACCAAGCTGGACACAAGATGAAATGGTTGTTGATGCGAACAGGTGTGTATTGGCCCTCAATGTTGAAATACTGTATTGAGTTTTCCAGAGGATGCCATGAATGCCAAATGCATGGGGGCATCCAACACGTGCCAGCAAGCGAATTGCATGCCATTGTAAAGCCTTGGCCATTTAGAGGATGGGCCTTATATGTAATTGGTGAAATAAAACCAACGTCATCTAAGCAACAAAGGTACATTTTGGTCGGTATTGACTATTTCACAAAGTGGGTCGAAGCCATAGCGTTAAGAAATGTCGACCAAGAGGCGGTGATTGATTTTATACAAAATCATATTATACGCCGGTTTGGAGTTCCTGAAACAATTACAACCTACCAAGGCACAGTGTTCATAGGCCATAAAATGCAAGACTTTACTAAGGAAGTTGGAATAAAACTACTCACTTCTACCCCTTATTATGCTCAAGCAAATGGTTAAGTTGAAGCTGACAATAAAATAATAATTGGCCTAATCAAGAAGCATGTGGGTAAAAAGCCCAGAAACTGGAACCGAACGTTGGATCAAGCTTTGTGGGCATGTCGAACGTCTCCTAAAGAGGCAACGGGGGCAACCCCATTTCGACTAGCATATGGACACGATGTTGTTTTTCCAGTAGAAATACATGTCCAATCCATAAGGAACCAACGACAACATGAAATACCATCTGAAGATTATTGGAATATGATGACTGATGAGTTGGTCGATTTGGATGAAGAAAGAATGTTGGCCCTTGATGCCTTGAGAAGGCAAAAAGATAGAGTGGCTAAAGCCTATAATAGAAAGGTAAAAGACAAAGTATTTCATGTTGATGACTTAGTTTGGAAGGTAATATTGCCTATGGACAGAAATGATAGGGTGCTAGGGAAATGGTCCCCAAATTGGGAAGGACCGTTTAAAATAATCCAAGTTTTTTCCAATAATGCATATAAACTTGAAGAATTGGCCCAGATCGACGCATCCTGAGGGTGAATGGTAAATACTTGAAGAAATACAAACCCATTCTTCAAGAAATATCAATTTCGACCACGTAAGGTTTGTGTATCGAACAAAGCTGGAACATAGTAATACCAAAGCCAAGATTTGATTTGTACAAAGTATTAATTGTGCAAAGAATTATAAAAAAAACAAGAGTGCCAACAGAAACGGTATTTTATAAATTGTGGAGATTCATATTACAAGGGATAAAAAACCACAAAACAAATACATTCAAAGTATTACATTAATCAGAAGTTGCCAAACTTCCTCTAGAAACTTCCCAAATCACTCTCGAGATGAGCAGCAGTGTTACTTAGGCCATCAAATCTGATCCTGAGAGCCTGCAACTCCTCTTCGACGCGAGTCGTGGCATTACTAACGACAAGGGCATCGTTGGCCAATTGGCTCATTTCGTTTTGATCAAAAATGTTGGCCTGGTCAATTTCTTTGTCTTGTATTTCGACAAGTTCCAGCTCCTTCATCAATTCAGCAATTTGACTGCATATTTCAGCAACTCTTTTTCTTTTAGGGCTCTGTTCTTGCCGCCTCTGATTAATGCGGGCCTTTATCCTTTCGACCACCGCCTTGGTCTTCTTCACTATCTCCACATTCTTCTTCACCGCTGCCTGTTTGGTATTGATTAGTTGATCAGTTTCCTTCATCTGGGTAACATTTTCCAGCAGAGGAGAAAGGTTGTTTTCAAATGTTGCTATCATGAGCTTTGAAAATTCAAAAATCTCAAGACTTTTCAACTGGGTGATAGCATCTAGAAGCTCAGGCCCAAGAGTCGAATCCTCATGCAGCAAATGAGGCAAGTCAAGATTAAAGGCATGGGTACGAATGGTGTCATTCAGCTTCTTGACTTTAGTTGCCTCAAGTCCTAGCTTATTGCTGTGATCTTGGGAACGATCAGAATCTGAAGACTAAGCGTACCCATTCATAAATTGATCCAGTGTTGCCAAAGCGGCATCAACATCGTCGACATCCATGTCGACGGGAACATCCTTCGCTCCAGAAGGGCCATCTAAGTTATCCCCCTCAGAAGGACTCTGAATCTGATTTGGCGCGGTTGAATCTGAATCTGCTACATGGGGAGCCTGTTGGTGTTGAGTAGAGGAAGCTTCTGATAGTGGAGTATAGTCTGGCGCACTATGGTGTGGCTCAGAAGTTTCAACCTAGGAAAAGGATGAACGTCACATCAGACAGGTATAATTCAGCAAGTTATAAAACACTCTAGAGGATACAAGAAATACATGTGGTGGTGGTGAAGGGAGTTTTGTTTCGCCTCCTCCAGCAGAAGCATTAGCAGTTTCTTCTGCTGTTTTCTTATTAACATCAGGAACAGGTGTGGGGTCTGGAGTGACAATGGTTGTATTTATTACGATATTACTATCAGCAGGAGAAAGTAAGGCAGTGTCATGACAAGTAGTCAAGAGCACTTTACCTCGCCGCCTTTTGATAAGCGATTGATCATCGACTTTCGTCGGCTCCACCTGATTGTCGGTCTTTGTGATCTTCAATCCTGAGTCTTTGGCCATGGGGGCTTTATTTTTCTTCGCTTTTGCCTTCTCTTCAGGCAAAGTAGCGTGCCTCTTTTTATGGCTTTTGGATTTTTGGGGTTGAGGAGAATGAGCATCAGGTGATGGCTGTAGAAACAAAGAAGATGTCAGAAGAGAAATATTAACCCTTCATAAAAACAGTCAGAAAAGGATAAGAGGCTTACCTCAGTTCTCCCACTAGGGTGGGACTTTTTGTCCTGCTTGGACCTTTTGGATATGGTGGAGGGAGCAGCCGAATCCACTGAGCCTTTTCGACTCTGTTACAAAAGAAATAGAGACGTTAGTAAATAGATAAGATACAAGACGTCAAAACATAGACATTCACACTTACAGAAGAATCACTTTCTTAACAGAAACAAAGATTGGTTCATCATCTGAGAGAGTGTGGATGGGTATGAACTGTAAAGACATCAAGTATAAGTGAGGTGTCGAATAAGGAAAATGTGAACGTAGGTGTGAGTGAAACATACCTTGGACTGTGAAGGGCCTCCTTCAGTGCTGACTTTGGCAGTTTTGGTCGACGACCCTCCTTGGCTTTCAATAGTAGTAGGATTTCACCTGGGGGCAACTACCTGTGACAGAGGGACAACTAGAAAATAGGCTAAGTCAGATAAAGATGTAAGTCGAATTGTGAAAGGAAATGAAACTTTCCAGAAGTGGTTACCCTTGAGTACTACTGCAAGATCTCTCACATATTCAAGGTCAATATGAAGAAAGCCTGGGTAGTCATGCAACCAATGCTTCGTCAGAACCACCCTGTCGGCTCCCTTTTTATGAGCATTTTGAATTTTCGACCAAGAGCTATACCACCAATCTGGGATAGGCGGTCGAAAAGCCAGAGCCAAAGGGCTAGTTGGCAAAGGAGGAAATTTAATTTTCCCAAAGTGAAGTGCGTAAAGATATTTGTCTTTCGCGTAACTGGGGATTTTGAGGTGAGGAATCCTCCCAGTCTCCTTTAGCTCTTGGGCCGCGTCATGGATGGTTCGACGAAAATTGTTTGGCAAGTACACCACTCTGAAAAATTTTTGAAAAGCTTGAATTTCTCTGATGTGAACTGCCTTACACTTTGTTGTCTTCCCCTGAAAAGTATCGAAAGCCATAGTTAGCTCATTCATTTTTCCAGCAGCATCATTTATAAAAGTAACAAGATATGACTGCCACCAAATTTTGAACTCGTGGGTGCAGAAAAATGCTGGCTTAAAGGGGGATAATGTAAGTCTGGCTCGATGTTCCCACAAGGTGGCGACAGTCTCTTTAATGACTTCCCAGCCTTGGTCATCTAAAATGTCCATAAGCAATTCATGGGACGGATAGAGTGACTTAGGCACAATTTGACAGAGCCCAAACTGTCTAGCCACCAAATTGGGTAGGTAAGCTGCCAAGCAAGGGCTCATTTGAGTGATGGCACCTGATAGAAATTGAGAAGTCAAGAAACGTCTCCAAATGACCAAAGATCTTTTCTGATGCCTTTCTTCGACAGGGGGAAAGGACTCAGTGAGCCACAATGGCCCACTTTTGCCATCAGCAAAGGGAGCCATCGAAGGTGTAAAATCCTCCTGTGTTAGCATTATGTTGAAAAGCATTTTGAAGACTTCGTCATTTGAAGAAGTCTTGTCGATCGCAGTCAAGGGCAGGTAACATGGCCATAGTGCTCCACTTCTGTCTTGGGAAATTGAAACCTTCTTCTGTCGAAAAGGCTTCACATCGGCAGAAAAAGTGGCATTTAGCCACAATTGCAAGAGCCAGAAGGGTCCATGAACCAGCACACTCTTCTTTTTTGGATTCATGGGATCAAAGCTCTTTATTTGGCCGACCACGTCAGTCATAGAGGAGTACAATGAGGCCAAAATTAATTGGCCTAAAGTAGCATTCTCACTTCTATGCAACGCAGCAGCCAAATGAGAAAATTGCTTGGCTATCTGCATCGACCTCGAATAGAATACGAAGTGAGATAGCCAGAGAGTTAGAAAAGGAACGTGCTCCTCATCAAAAACTTCTTCAGATTTGCAGTGATGGTATTGGATGAAGTTGTTGTAAGTTGGATGTTTTGATTCGCCAATGTCGAATTTGATGGGGATGGTTTTGTGGTCGGTGTGGTTGAAAACGATCCCAGCAGGTTTTACACCTGTCAAAGAAGCTACATCCAGTAGCGTGGGGGTTATCATACCGCACCTTCTATGGAAGGTGTTAGTGGACCCTTCCTAGAAGTATAAGGAAGCTAATAGCATGCCACCTGAGTAGGGTGTGTCAACACGAGAAAGTTGCAACAAATTATAAATACCCATTGCCTTCCATTGCTGGCCCTAGTGTGGCTCCAATCTCTCCATCCAACCCCCAAACTTAGGGCAATGCAAGGGGGGGCAGTACGGAAGTTCCTGTCAACAAACTGTAATGAAATGGGGTTTGTTGAGGTAATTAATGGGCAACTGCGTTGGCTGGTGGGGAAAAAGGCACCCTCATCGTCTACATGTATTTCAAAAGGGACGTCTGAAGGTAGTGGCCCTAGAAAGGCATAAGGTTCATCGTCTAGTGTGAAAGGAATGAGTACTTGAGATTGCCATATTTTGGTTTTCTCTTCAGTAAGTGGTGGCTCCGGGACGTAGGGCTTGCCATCAACATGGCGGAGTTGGAGACTGGCGGCGGGAGCTATGACAAATTCTTTGTCTTCCATTGTTGAAGTTGAAGAGGTTTAAACATTCTTGGTTTGAACTGAGAAAGAAGCGGAAAAAACCGTAAAAGACTGTGGTTTCCTGGGTTGAGATGAAAGTTGAAAACTTTTGACGGTTCAAGATGAAGGGAAGCGGTTAGGGTTTTGAGGTTGTTCCTAATTTTTTGATTCGGAGATTGGGAATGAAAGAGATGAGGTTTTCTTTGGGTTTTTGCTGTTTAAAGAGTGAAAGCACAGAAGAAAAAGAAAGAAAGAAGAAGAACGACTATTTGTAGGCATGGGAGTGAGGAAAATGAAAAGGCAAAGGGGATCGTGGTGTTTCCCTAGGGTTTCAATCGTGTCCGTCGAAGGACACGTGTAGGTGGATTAAGTCTCTAGCGTAGTGGGCCACTCCAGCTACCTAGGTCATGATGGCTAAACATTAAATGCTCCCACGTCTCGAGATGAAGTGACATACTTCTCCATGATTACGTGATGTCATGAAAAGACTGGAGAGTGAGTTGTTTTCACGGAGGTAGAAGAAACGGCTGAACCGACGCAAGGTGGAACTTCATAGATACCATTGTCTCCTGTTCGACAAAATCAAGAATTCGAAAATGGTATCTCTGGGGGGCATTTTGTTAGCTGGATATTTGTAAAGTGAACTAAGGGCATGGTTTAAAGGCAAAGGTTCCCACATTTTAAGGACCAAATCTTAAATAACTTTAGCTTCTGAAGATACTTAACAAGCCAAATCAGAAGCTCCAGAAAGAACGCTTGTTGGTTGAGAAGTTGGCTCAGAAGGCCAAACTAAGTCGACCAGAGCAAAATAGAGTTGAAAACAAGACTATGTCAACATATGGTGTGATGGTCGATTTGACAGAGGTCTGAGTCGAATGAGGGTATCAGTCGAAATGTTGTTGTTGTCGAAGGTGTTGGCTAGTGGACTTAGGAAATTTCGTTGTGCCTCAAGAAAATAGATTGAACCTAAAGGCAGTTTCCATCTGAAGACACGGAGCGGGAAAAAGTCAAAAAATGAGGAGATCGTGGGTGGTTGCCTCAAAAGATCGTGGGTTAAAAGCTTTGAGCGGATGGTGAAACGTGTGCAGAAGTTACTTTCAAAGATTGAATATCGTCCATTGATTAGCTTTAGTAGTTACTTTGTAATTACTATAAATAAGTTAGAATGTTAAGAATTCTGGGTGTTCATTTGTACTCTCAAACTACTTGCTAACACTCTACCCAATTCTGCGCTAAAGGAAGAAAGAGTAACACAAGCTGTGATGTACGTGAATTACCACACTTTTACTTTAATGCAATCAATTTACTTTTGACTTTGTCTTTATTGCTTTTCGTTTACTTCTGTTCATTTGCTTATTGGTCACGAGTCACCAATAGCCTCATTTACCAAAAACATTTCAACGTAAACTATTGTTCAAGAGTCACCAATAGTCAGAATTTTGTGTGTGTGGAAAGCCATTGCGCTGTTTCCCTTAGGTTCTGGAAACCGTTCCTGGGCCAAGGTCCATTTTGTTTACAGATATAGTGCAATTCACCAGAAACCTTAGCACGTGTCTTGAGATCAACTGGTCGATATCGCGAGTAACCCTTAGTTTTAGGACTTAGGGAGGACCAGCGATTGTTTACCATTTTCCACAGTAAACACCTATTCTTCAAGAAGTCAAAATTTTCGACAGAATAAATACTTGTCGAATAGACGAGCTGGAGAAAATTACATTTGAAACCAGCAAAATGAAAAGCATGCATAAAGTGTGTGTAAAATAAAGAGATACATAATCAGAAAAGAAAGGTATTACATTAAAAAGTGGCCTAAAGCCATTGTTCAAAAATTACATAAAAAGCCATTAAATTGCTGTAGTGACTAAAAATGTTTGAATTTATTTTGGAATGACCGCAATTCACCATTGAAGTGTACAACCTGGTTATCAAAGTCTTCTGCTTGATTCCTAAGTATTTCAAGCTCTGTTTCAATGGAAGAAATTGCTTCACCCACGACCACAATATCCATAGCAATTTGGTCGGCCTTCGCTTGAGTTGGATTGATAATTTTAGTAATTTCTTCCTCTTGCTCGACAATTGATTCCAATTCCTTGTCTAGAGCAGCAATTTGGTTGCATAAAGTAGCAATCTGGTCATGTATTTCAACAACTCTTTTCTATTTAGGAATCAGTTTTTTCTTTTTCTTCTCAATCAATGCCAGCATTTCAGTGAATTCTTCATTAGCATTTACCACCATATCCCAATTCTCCTTCACAAAGGCATTCTTCGACTCTACCAATTCTTAATTCTCCTTAATACATTCAATATTTTTGAGAATGGGGAAAAATACTTTCTCAAATGCTGTCATCATGAACCTAGTTGATTCAGAAATATTAAGATTTTTTAGTTGAGTAAGTGTTGTACCCCAATTTTCCCCCCTAAGATTCTATAATAATTTATACCATTACATTGCACAACGATCACAAACTGGTTCTCTCTCTCCTATCTTTAGGTTTGCTCTTGGAAGAACACCAAGCACCTTTGAATGTGTGTGATAATTGATACTTGGCTAACAATGATATGTATACACTTTTCTTTCTAAATGTTGTAGGTGAATGGTGCACAAGTCTCTTATTCAAGGAATTAATAGGTTCATGTGTTTATTTCCATGCCTTCTCTCCTTAATTCTCAAGATTTTAAAAGTGTTGTCTCTCATTGAAAACTTATCTTGACATCAACTATGGCTTCTTATCTTGAGAGTATACTTCATGCTTGAAGGAAATCATCAAATTTGAAGAATTCTCCATGCTATGGCCATCTATCTTGGAATTTGGGTTTTGGACTTTTGAGGACCATATCTTGGTGTTTGTATCAAGTTTGTGGATGATTTCAAAGTCATTTGGTTCTTAAAAGGACTTCTAATATGAATATGCTTTGATCCAAGCAGTTTAATTGATGAAAAGATTTGTTTTGGAGGTCTATGATTGCCAACTCTCTAGATTGATACTTCATCTATCTTGTATGACTTCAAAGGATCATAAGTTGGTCATACCTTGTCTACTTGAGCTCATTATTCTTTAAAAATGAACCTAAGGATGTCTAATACAACTTAGTTCAATTGGTAGTAAGAGAAAATGCTTGGAAATTTTCCTAAGAGGACAAAAGATTACAAGTCATTGATGGATTTCTCAATTCTTGATCAATCAACTTCAAAAGATCATATCTTGATCATTCTTTATCATCTTGAGGTCATTATTTTTGCATTACAATATTGAAGATGTGAAGTCTATCTCCGTTTAAATTTCAAGGATTGAAAGTGTTTGGATGTTGCTTGAATAAGTCAAAAGATTATAGATCATTTCACAAATTTTCCTCAACTTCACAAGGCCATAACTTTCTCAATTTTTGGAGTTTTTGGGTGATTCTTTTTGAAAAAATATCTTTGAGAGATCTAATTCATATCATCTTTGAATTCCAAAAGAAATTTTTTGAGTGGAAGGCCATGTTTGGATTGAAAAGATTATAAGTCATTTTTTCTAAGTGTTGAAATGTCAGATGATTTCTCACGATTTCAAATGAACATAAATTCTAGATCAAGTTGCCAAATTTTACCTTTCCAAGTGAATTTCAAAGCTTGTAACCTCAACTTTCTAAGGAGTCCAATATTGCATCATAAAGGTCCCTGAGCAATGAGCTATACATGTTTGAAAAAGGCTCCATGACATCCAATTTTTTATTCGAATCAGAAAAATTACCATAAGTAAACTTGGATTATAAGGAGAATTACTCAAAGTTTAGATGCTAAACATGTTTAACTAATTGCCCATATGCGTTTTGATGCAAATTACACTTGAAATGAGGTTGTTTTGATGCCTTTCGAGTCACACGTTTGGCATGATTGCAGCTGACTTGGTTTTCATGATTTCACCATAATTCCTTCTCATTTTCATCGACATTCACTCTCCTATAAATAGAGGATCACTCCCCGCTCGTTTCCTGAATCTTTGATAGCCAAAAAACCTCTGCCAAACTCTCTCCCTAATCAGATTTTCTGCAACTTCATTTTCACTCTCAAAGCCCTTCTAGTTTGAAATAACCACTAATTCTTCTTCCTTGAACCTCACTAAAGCTAACAGAACAAGAATCATGCATTGAATCTTCCTGAATCGTGCTAACCAAGTCAAGTTTCAGAGCTCTGAAAGTGAACTTCGTTCAGGTAAGATTCGTGACCAAATCACTTTAAATCAAATACTATTGCATTCTCCTCATCTCCCTGATCCTTTTGATCTTCACCGTTGCATTTTCATTGAGAATTGAATGAGAATTTCTAAGAACAATGGTACCGGTCTGAGAAATTTTTTCCAGAGTTAGAGGAACTCCAATTTCAGAGTGGCTGGAGGTTGAAAATGATGACATGTCTCGTCTCAACCAATGACATTGAGCCACATTATTTTTTTAAAATGGATCCGGTGATAACGTTTTACCATACACGTGTTCCTTGAGCCCTTGGATATGATTACTTTTGTGAGTCACACTCGATCCAACGCGCCACATGTTTTTATTTTATTTTAATTTTTATTTGTGATCTGGTGTGAAAACCAAGGAGGTCTGTATCAAGCACAGCGCGTTTGATCCATTGGATTAGCTTACTAACGCATTTTGACTATGATCTAATGGTCCATATTTTTTTGCTTTTATTTTTTATTTTCTGATTTCATATTTTAAATGTTTTAAACTTCAAAAAATCATAGAAAAGGTCCATGTCAAGCAAAAAAATATTTTCAAATATTCTCTTTCTGATTTTTATTTTTTCATAATTTTATTTTAAGATTTGATATTTTTTATGATTTTTCTCTTTTATTTGTTGTTTTTAAATGTTTTAAAATACTTTTTGTCATTTAAAAAATTCTGAAAAAATCATGAAGGGTCCAATGGTCATTTGACAAATATTGGTGACCTCATTTTATTTTTATTTCTGATTTTTCTATTTTTAGCAATTTTTGGTTTCTTTCACCATTTTATTTTTATTTTTATTTTAAAAAATAGTTTCAGACTTTAAAAAATTCTGAATTTTTTTGCCAACACTTGTTGACCTCTGTTTGTCTTTAGGTAATTTTCTTAGAATTTTATTTTGATGTATGAGTACTATTTATGTATTTCGTCAATAAAATCCCATTAAATAATCTAATTTCAAATTGTATGTTATTCATTATTTAAATTAATTTTAATTATTTTTTTACTTTGCTAATTTTGAACTTGTTTTTAGTCATAGATTTCCTCAACATCAATGAAATTTGGGTGTTGATAGGTCTCTTGACCAAATCCACCAAGAAAGTTGGTTGATTTTGACGAAGTTAGACCGAATAAATTCATCTGATGCATTATAAATTTTGTGACTTGTTTCTTCATCTCCATCTTATTTTTTTCTTTCTTTTGTCTTGATTCTTAAAAGTGATCAATTGGTGGCATGAACTTCAATGTTCAAACATAAGCCCCAAAAGATGACTCGAGCTTTGATTTTGGTTCAACACTTGTGGCACTTGTCGTGTGGTCGCTATAATTTTTTAATCAAGCTTCTAGAAAGTTTCCACAAACCTTGCCCATTTGAAATTCTCAATCATCTTTGATCAAGTGATGTGATAATTCCAAAACCGGTGATATAATTGACAAAAAGCAATTGAAACTTGTCGTGTGGTCATGTTGATTTTAATCAAGCTTCTAGCAAGTCTTAATATGCAAGTTTCAAGATGGTCACCTTTCAAGATGGTCACCTTCACTTGAGCTTTATTTTCCTTTTCCAAGATTCCAAATAATTTAACTTAATCATAAAAAACTTTTAATTGGACTTGGTTACTATCCTTATGCTCAGAGTTTTACTTTTGGACTTAGGATTAGGACCCTTACCTTAGCTTGGAGATTTTTGTGCCCTTGGTGTTATTCTGTCTTTCTTGGTTATTATCTTTGTATGCAGGTTATTCTGTTATACTAGATTTAGAGTGGACTTCCTCCAAATACAACTGTTACTCTACCCGTTTCTTTTCTTGAGATGTGAATCCATCCGAGGCATTGATTTATCTAAAGCTTGGTTTTTTGTCTGGTTATTCGTTGCTTATGTGGTAATCCAAAGGATGGGATGTGGTATTGGCTATTGATGTCAAGTACTAGTTTTTTCACCCGATTAAATCTTTCTTTACCCTTACCTTTTACTTTATTCACTTAGGTTAGCATCTTCATCTCCTCCCATATTCTTTAATTTCAAAAAATTTCCCTCTTTTTCAAAGGATTCTTGTTTTCAAACTTGATCCGCTTTCATAAAAAACTTGGACTTAGGTCCATGTATTTTTTCAAACTTCTTTTTCTTAATAAAACTTTCAATTCATTTAATAATACTTTGACTTTTCTTTTTTAAGACTAAAAAACACCTAACCTCATTTAAACTTTTTTTGCGCCCTTTGTGGCTTTTCTAACAAACATTTTCTTAAAATCAACCAACACACAACTTTAGGCTTTTTTACCCGAACTACATTGGGTTTTGATTTCAACATTTCACATTGTTGGTATGTAGGCCTGAAACTCATTGGAAGTTCTATTGAACCAAAAATTATAAAAAAATACTTCTTTTCTCCCCAACCATCCATTTTGTACATATACTCTTTTTAGCATATATATAGAAATTTTCAAAAAGGTTCCTGCAGAGTACCGTAAATGCTTTGGGAGCCTAACACATTCCCTTTGCATAACTAACCTCGGTCCCAGATCTGTGATCTTTTTTTTAGGATTTTATTCGCTCTTTTTCCTAGTCCTTTGGCTAAAATAAAAGCGTGGTGGCGACTCTTTTGTTATTTTTTGAGTTAAGTCAATTCAATGGCTTATACTCGCAGTTTTTGCCGCTACGGCTAGCGCATCTGAAATTTCTGGGCCAATATCTGGATCAGAGTGAAGCAAATGAGGCAACTCATGATTCAAGGCATAAGTGTGAATTCTAGTTGTTAAAGTCTCGACTTTTATTGCCTCAGGTCCCAATTTATCGTTATGAATTTGAGACTGGTCAAAGTTAGAAGAAAGAGTGTGAGAACTCACTAAGATACACAGCCTAGCAATTGCTTCTAGAGCAGAAGGCTTGACCCCCATTTGTTTTGACGTGGTAGGTGAGTCGACCTTTGCTTTCTCAGAAGAAATGAGAGGCGTGCCTTGCGTTTCTTCAAGAGGGGCGGAAGTTAGGAAGTGGTGGCATCTTTATTTGCCTCTAAACCTTGCAGAGAATCTGAAAGACTAGAGTCAGAGCTAGTCGAACTAGAACCCTTTGCGTGGAAGGACTAGTGACTGAATTAGAGTCACTAAGAGTAGCCTGAATAGTCAGATCAATGAACTCACCAATGACGATATTAGGATTTTCATGATGGTGAGGGGAAGAAGCCTCTTGCATTAGAGTATAGTTGGCCACACTTTCTTGTTGACCAGAGGTTTCTACCTAGGGAAAAATAAGAAGTGATATTAATGAAAAAAATCCAACAGTTAAAAGAAATTGAAGTGGAATCGACAAGTACCTATGTCGACGCTTCAACAGGGTTGACATTTACATCCTTCTCAGCAGAAGAAGCAACAGTGGCCCTAGTTGGACCTGAAGCTCCAACAATGTTAGAAGCTGGCGATGGGTCGATATTGACTGGTTCCACCACAGTGGCAACAACATCCGAGCCAAGGTTATCCTTAAGGTCCTTGTCTACAGATACCTTGCTTTTGTTTTTATTTTTCACCATATTATCTTGAGAAATAGAGGAATCCTTCTTCTTCTTGGGGCTTTTGTATTTGTGGGAGTGTTGAGGGGACTCAACATCAAGAGATGGATAAGTATAGAAAAGAAGGTGTAAGTTGGTGTTTCAGTTAAGAAAAGGAAATTAAGTCGATAAGAAATACCTCATTCCTCACAGAATATTGTTGCTTGTCCTTCTTGGACCTTTTGGAGTTTTTTTAGAGGGAGCAGCCAAATCCGCCGAGTGTTTTTGACTTTGGTAGACAAAAGAAACGTTAGCAACATTCTAAGCCATGAAGAGAATTGAAGAAATATAAAGTATACAAGTACACCTACAGAAGAATCAGTTTTCTTAAGTGCATAGTAAATAGGTTCATCATCATAGGATGTATGGTCAGGAATGATCTGCAAAAGTTTGGCTAAGTTAAACATGCCAAATCAGGAATGATAATTGGCAAAAGTTTGAGTTCGAACCTTTTTCGTTGAAGGACCAATTTCATCGACGCAGGTATCTTGTTCTACCTGAAAAAGGAGGTTCTGGAACGTACTCGTTGTCTTCGACAAGGTGTAGACGAGAGGCTGTTGTAGAGGAAGAGGTTTTGTTGCCAGCAGTTACCATTGGAGGGGATTAAATAGCTTGAAGATGATGAACAGTGAAAAGATGGAGAAGATTTCGCTTTCTGAAGAACAAGGTAGGTTGAAAATAAAGTTGGAGGAAGAAAAAGAATTTTTATAAACCTTGAAAAGAGAAAAGAAATAATAAAGAAAAACGTTTGATTTCCTAGGTCAAAATCGTGTCACTTATGCAGACACGTGGAAAGAGAGGGAAGTGAGATGGTGGGCCACATCTCCCACTGAAAAAGCGCAATGATGGAGAGACTTAAATGTTGCACGTCTCGAGATACGCTATCATGATTACATGACGTCATGGAAAAGTGGAACAGTTACGTCAACTGGAGAAGAAGTGGAAACGATTTGGTCGATGAGGGTTGGTCGACGCTTCAAAGATTCCATTATCTCGTATGGGTCTAACTCGAAAATGGCATCTTTGGGGTATATTTTGTTACCTTGGAAAATATTTAAGGTGTATTCGTTTCCTATAAATAAAGGTAGTCCTTTGAAATAAGGGTTTTAAGTAAATTAGAGCTAAGACGGTCGAAATTTGGTTTTATTAAACTAAAGAATTTAATATTCAATGGAAATACTGAGCCAAAATGTCGAAATTGAGACCTGTCGACCAAGAGGAGATAAGTCGATATAAATGGCAAGCAAGATAGTCGAAGCTGGTCTTGTCGACTTGAAGGAATGAAAGAATTAGAGGAATTTGTATTATTTGGTTATGTTGGTGGCAAGTGTCAAAGCAAGTCTATAAGTGGAAGGATTTGAATTTTAAAGTTACTAGCAGTTGCAAGAAGTTGTGTTCTGATTGAGCGCTAAATAGGTGGCGAAATCTTAAGAAGCAGTTGTTTTAGGCTAAAATATGTGTTAGTAGATAATGTACATAGGCAGTTATGTTGTAATCACTATAAATAAAAGGGTTCAGTGTAGAATTCTGGGTGTTCACTTGTACTAAAATCACTTGTCAAACTCTATTACTCCAAGCGTAAGGAAGAGAAGAGTGAAGAAGTGCTTATTGTACGTAAATCACCATTTATTTTTTGATGAAAATCTTTTACTTTTCACTTGTTCCTTTTGAATCTTTTACTTGCTTTCTATTTGTTTTCGAACAATCACTTTACGTTATCGTTTGCTTTGTTTAAACGCCTTCTATCGGTCACGAGTTACCCCAATTAGTTGAATCTATTTGCTTTCAAATAAATTGTCATTTATTTTGGTTAAAAGCTCTCTGTCGGTCACGAGTCACTAGTCAGTCGGTCGAACCATAGTGTGGAAAACTTCAATTGTACTTGTTCCCTTATTTATAGAAAATCGTTTCTAGTAGTAAGTATTTCGACAGAACTAGTTTATTTTCAAACTCTTAGCACATGTCTTAAGATCAACAAGTCGATCATGCGAGTAACCCTGAGTTTTTAGGGCTTTAGGAAGACTAGAGGTTGTTTACCATTTTCCACAGTAAACAGTTACACACCTACATCTGGAGGCTACCAAGTCAGGGATGAAATCCATTATCAGTAGTATTAGTTTAGAGCTAAACTACTCGTTTACAACTCGTCACTTAATCACTACCTAATGCAATTTCTACCTAAGAACACCTTAGATATGAGAACCCTTCTCACTCCCCCTCAATCACGGGCGGTGATTATAACAACAATACAAAACTTGAAGACACTCTTCAAAGACACATGATCAGAAGATCCACTTCTGTCACCAATCATCTAATAGTTAAAGTAATATGCTTCTAACTTAGGAAACGCCTTGGAATAGCTTCACAGCTTCCTCTCGATGCCTACGGGCTCTGAGGTAATCATTCAGTGACTATCCCACAGACCAGGTGGTTCACACGGATAACCCTAATGATTACATACTTACTAAACTTGGCTATCTACCTAAACTAGGTTACAAACTGTTTATTTATAACTTTCTCCCAAATTGGACTTGGGCCTTCAAACAACAACATATCAGTTGTAACAAACTACATAAACTAACTGCAGAAAACTTCTGCTACAATCAAGATCTTCAATCTCAAGTCTCCTGATTTTTCTCTTTAGCTTCTGATTGAATCTTTTGGACCTTCACATATGCCTTCAATAACACGCCACATAGGATGCATAATATTCCTTGAATATTCCACGTAACTTAAAATAGAACTTTAACTAATTTAACATTTCAGTGGGCGTGATGTCTGATGTCCGATGTCATGACGTCTCTTTCAACATGTTGTTCCAGTTGTTGATTTAATTCAACACAACATGTTTAAGTATTCCAATAGGATTAAATGTTCTTAAGCATTTAAGTTAAATATCTTATTGTACATTACATTGTTGCTGCTATTATTTGTTTTATTAAAATTAATGCCAATTCTTAAAAACAAGGAACTTACAATCTCCCCTTTAACAAATTTTTGCTAAAACAAATAATTACAATTACAAGAAATTACACCAAAACAACAGCATTAATTACAATTAAAAGTTAACAATTAAAATATTCTTCAACAACTCCAGATATTGAGAGTAGGCGAGCAAACTTTAGCAGCAATGCTTTTAAGGTCTGCACTGATGGCCTGTCAGTTGAAGACAGTGTCTCAACATCCAGTTTGACATCTTCTAGTGTTTTTGAATTCCTCCATTGAACCAACCCGGGTAAATGGAAGGAAATTCCTGGTGTACACGAGGAAGAAGATAACTTCCACTCTCTTTTAAGATAGGAACTAATTCTTGTCACTAGGGGAGGTAAAAGAGGACCAAGATAGATAAATTACCTGTCAAGAAGTATAAGAGGAAACTTAAGTGGTATCCCGAAATTCACCCAGTTAACTCAGAACACAAGTCACAATTGTGTTCATAACTCAAATCACAAGTCACAAAAGAATATCCAATCAGGAACCTGATGAAATTTTTGGTATGGTATGCCTTTTGGATAATATGACTTGGACATGATCTCTCCCTCTCATGTTTCAATTTCTGTGTGACACAACAATTTCTCTCCCCCTTTTTAGCTAAAATTTGGCAATGAAATCCCTCTCCAAACTAGATCCAGGCACAATTCGCCCATGCTCTAGAAAAACTCATGGAGGCGATGAATATTTGGAACGTTTACTTGTGACTAATAGGAGTAAGTGAGCTCTATAAATAGCACATTAGTTACTTAGGAATTATCGGTTCTATTTGAATCTTGGTCAATGTAACATTAATTGAGGCTGAAAAACTAATGCATGACTCACTGTGCACCGTCCATGCTATCTTTGAATAACTTTAATAGCTCTTGATTGTTTCTTTTGAGAGAATCAGTTCCAATGCATGCATCGATCACTTCACTTTCATGTCCATGCAGAAACATGTCCTGTATAATGTCCTGACTCTCAATTAGACATTCATGTGACTTACTTTTCTTCTCCAACCAATTAGGGACTCTTTACCATGTTGTTTTAACATTCACCTTTCACAGACCTTCAGCAATGGGAAATAATATACTACTGCATCATAACTCTACAAATATCCATAATTTCTTCAGGGAGATAAATTTACAAAGACACTTCTCAATACTCCTCCTAAGTGTCCATATATTGTTATGACACTTTTTAAGTGGGCATGTGACAATAGTCTGAATTTAATCACAAACTTTTTCTTAGTGAGTAATAATACTTCATTTATATTCAGACTATACAACTTCTTCAACATCTCTTTATTCGACTCATTAGACACACCAGCCACTGATAAATATGAAATAGAATATTGAGATTCACAAGAATATTGATGTTCCAACATCACATGTTACATCCACAAGATTACTACAGAACCTATTTGTCTTGGTTCTAAGATCATAATTATTTCTCAGCTGCTTCTTCAAAACATCAAATAAAATCTTATCCCCAGGACACTCCCATCCAAAACAATATAGACATCCCTTCACACTTTCTAGAGAATAATTTCCTCCCTTCAGTTGCAACTTGACCTCTTAGATGTTCATCTCTCAATCTCCAAAAGTGGAGATTATGCAAAATTTCACTATCTTGATGGACAACTATGTTAATCCCTTCTATTCAAACTTCTTGACTTACACATAATAAGTACACATTTTTTAAGGTCCTCTCAATACTATAAGTACTCTTGATTTGGAAATCCCCACATTTTCCAAAATAAGAATCCTTAGTTTCCTTGCTACACAAGGTTCAGATTTCCACACTCTGTTACTTGTAATAGAAGAAACCATGTGTATGACAAGAGATACGTCTTCATAAGATAAGTCTAAATCTCATATGCCTTTTCTCAACATCTGGTGTCTTCAACAACTTTAATGTTGCATCATCATATAAAATATCTTTACTTCCTCATCATAGACATCATCATTATTGATTCTGAGTATCGAGAAGATACACTTACTCACATACAAACTGATACATGGAATTCATGTTGTAAACTTATACACATCAGTCACATAAATATCCAGCTCCCGTCAAGATATATGTTTGTGTTTGTATACATATCTTCAGCTGACGTCCATCTCTCCATGCATTAATATACTCCTAATAACTTTTGAGTTATACAATTCAGCTTATAATTTTGCATTAATTCATAAGACAATTACTCATCCAAGACAATGTATCAAAACATCATGTTTAATATTATAGTAATGGGAGTCAAAAGAATACTTAGGGCCTTTAAATACTGTGGTTGGATCTCAGTACTCCCTTTCAAGCAGAATTTGTTTTATGGCCATACATTGTTCCATGAATCTAGTAACTTTGATCAGGAGGATCTTCCAGGTACAAGCTCAGTTTATAAACATAAAGGGTCTGGAGAGATATCTTTATGAGTCCTTTTCAAACATATGGAGCTTAACCTCTATGCTCCCATCAGCCTTGGTCAAAAATAAATTGACATATCGAGTATATAGTCTGTTAATCATATCCTGATCAACTTGCATAAGCCATCTCCTCTTCTAGATCAGGAGTATGTTCCAAACAGGAATGTTCATAACATGTTGTTCAACACCCAAAGCATTTGTTTTTCAACTGCATAATGTTCTAACATCCCATAGAACATCAGTTCCTTCTTCTTGGGACACATCATCCTTGAAAGTCTTCAAGGTCTTCACACAATATGCAGATGTATATGAGGATCATTGATCAATTGATTCTCATCAACTTTATTAATAAATGTCTTTATGAGTGGACTTGAGGAAGATCTCAAGTATCTTTGACACTTTTATTACGGTTGAAAACACCTTGCATATATTTCGTTGAGGAAAACAATCCTAGTATCCTTCCCATACTCTCAAAATTATATTAGATGCCATGCATCGGAATACACAAATACCTCAATAGAATTCATAAAAAATGCTTATACCACAATCAGAGCATAAGCATGGTAACTTAGGATTGAAAATAAATCAACCCTATGTACAATAGCTTCTCACCAAGCTATAGACTAGACAGAACCAATACCATAACCAGAAGGATCCCGCACGAAGCCTTCGATTTTAAACTTCTTCTATTCTGGCTTCACCATCTTCTTTCATTAAGAAGGTACAAGAGTTACCGTCAAGTTTTTCTTCAATACACATTAGTCTTCCACAGATAGGTTCATCCTCCACTTCAAGGGAACATAGACTATGAACCAGCCTTGTTCAAACAATTCTTCCGTACAAACCTTCTACCTTATACATAACCAGAAAGTATCCCCTTAGGATATCATCTAGAAACATACAGGATGCCTACTCAGATACCAATTGAAATTCTGGTGTAGTAGACTCAGATGTCCTATTAGGATGTCGAGACATCTGATCTGACATTTAAATAAATAAATAAGGTAGAATTAACAGTGCATGAAAACTTAAAGAACACAGATAATTGTTCACCCAGTTCGGTGCTACACACCTACATCTGGAGGCAACCAAGCAAGGGATGAAATCCACTATCAAAAGTATTAATTTAGAGCTAAACTCCCCGTTTACAACTCCTCACTTAATCACAACCCAATGCAATTTCTACCTAAGAACCCCTTATATATGAGAACCCCTCTCACCCCCCTCAATCACACGCGATGATTATAACAACAATACAAAACTTGAAGACACTCTTCAAAGACACATGATCAGAAGATCCACTTCTGTCACAAACCATCTAAGACTTAAATTAATATTCTTCTAACTTAGGACACGCCTGGGAGTTGCTTCACAGCTTCCTCCAAGAACAATAACTCAACTCATTGCTTCACAGCTTTTGAGTGAGGACAACTTTCCTCTTACCTACAGGCTCTAGGGTAAACATTCAGTGACCATTCCACAGACCGGGTGGTTCACACGGCTAACCCTAATAATTACATACTTACTAAACTTGGCTAGCTACCTAAACTAGGTTACAAACTCTTTATTTATAAGCTTATCTCAAACTGGACTTGGACCTTTAAGCAACAACATATCAGCTGTAATAAACTGCAAAAAACAAACTACAGAAAACTTCGGCTACAATCAAGGTCTTCAATCTCAAGTCTCCTGAATATTCTGCAAAAAACAAACTACAGAAAACTTCGGCCACATAGGATGCATAATATTCCCTAAATATTCTGCATAAATTAAAATAGAATTGTAACTAATTTAACAGTTCAGTGGGCGTGATGTCTGATGTCATGAAATCTCTTTCGACATGTTATTCCAGTTGTTGATTAAATTCAACACAACATATTCAGGCACTTCAATAGAATTAAATGTTCTAAAACATTTAAGTTAAATATCCTATTATACATTACATTGTTGCTGCTATTATTTATTTTATTAAAATTAATGTCAATCCTAAAAACAAGGAACATACACCATATATCCCGAAATAAAGAGAGAAATTATGCAATACCCAATAATTGAATGAGGCACCATTTTCAATAAGTCATGATGTTATGTCTAGAAGGATAGTAAGCCGAAAATGGGACACCACATATCCCGCAATAAAGAGAGAAATCATGCAATACCCGCATAAACTCTCATATGAGGCAACATTTTCAATAGGTCATGAAGTTATGTCTCGAAAGGTAGTGTTCTCTTTAAATAACAAACGTTGTAAGTTTTTCATGACATTTAATAAATAAAATAAATGTATTTTAATAATTTTATATATTTTTATATTTTCCTTTATTTTTTGTGCATTTATTGGATCAAAGATGTTCATTGTTGAACTTGGAATCACTATTATCATAATTTATTATAATGACGACAGTTGTGTTGTAAACCTTTGACATGGAATCACTATTATCCCTATTTGAGGAGTTCATACTTTAGTGTTGTCAAACATTATTTGTAAAAAGACGATTTTAAAGTTGGTCAATTGGGTATTTAACAAGTCACTTGGAGATACATAACTAACCTAGATGCTATTTGTGTTAGAATAAGATTTGGTTATGGAATTATGTCTCTGAATTTTGATGATAACAAAGAGTATGTTTGAGTGAACAATTTTTTTACTCTAATGTTTGTTGTATCTTTAAGAATAAACAAACAGGTTGTGCTTCAGATGAATGACGTGGCAGAGACATTAGAAGGGAAAATGCTTCGCATTTAAGCTACAGAGGTTCTGATGAACAAGTAGCAAGGAAAGCTTCAGAAGGCTCTGAAGATAAGTTACTCTAATATGACCGTCTGAAGAAACCAGTCAGAAGATCTAAAGATAGAAGTGCTACTTTTGTCAAAATGATGAAGACTCAAGTTTCAGAAGACAAAAGGTTCTGAAGACAAAGTGCTTGAAGACTCAGAAGAGGTGGCTCTGAAGATTCTAAAGACTTGAAGTTCTACTGGACTTATGTTATAATACAAGGTTACAAGACCAAGGGTTGAAGACTCTAAAGACGTGGTTTTGAAGACTATGAAGACTTGAAGTTCTTTCAACCTTATGTTACGATGCAAGGTTCTTCAAAACCAAGTGCTTAAGACTCTGAAGAGGAAGATCTTATGACTTGAAGTTTTGATTGACCAGATGTTATGTTCCCACTTCTAAACTCATGCTCGCAGAAGCCTCTAGAGTGCATAAGATAAAACCTAACATTAACGTGGTACAATAGTACATGGTACAAACAAATGTTTCATTCCACTACCGTAAAGGATTGACGCTGCGTACGATCTTGTCCCCCATGTTCTTTCAAGCTGCCATGAATTCATATTTCCAGAAGTACCCTTCAACGGTTACATCACATGGATGGAACTATATAAGGGCTTGAAGACTTAAAGAAAATGCTGCTAATTCATGAGGAAACTCTCTACGCTTAAACACTAATTTTCTTTGTAAAAACCTGTAAATTCTTTCAAGTCATTTGTACTAAAAATATGTTTACATATCAGCTTGTGTAGAAGCATATTTATTTGTAATCAAACCTGTTATAAAACTGTTGTTTGATTGTTCCTTGAAAGACCAGTTGGGCAAGCTTCTCAAGAAGTCTTGGATAGTTAGTCTTAGAGGTTGTTAGTCACACACAGTTGGTGTGTGCAGGTGTTAGTCACAGTGGTTTCCCGTGCAAGTGTAATCAGATTGGATAAAGTGGATTAAGTCCTCGTTGGAGATAGGAAAATCACCTTAGAAGGGTGGACAAGAGTAGCTTAACATTTTCAAGTGAACTAGGATAAGATAAAAATTCTCTGTTCTTTACTGTTTTCCTTATCTTTCAATCTTCATCAAAAGTAGAGCATTTTTAAAAGGGGATTGGTTTAAGAAAAAAAATTTCAAGTACAAAACCCAATACAAACCCCCCTTTCTTGTGTTTTTTCACCTTCAATTGGCATCAGAGCTCCAGTTCTGAATTGATAAAAATGTTGGATTTTTATCAAGAACCTAACAGTGTTCAGTACCGATCCAGTGTATGAAAAACAACAATGGTTGCTCGCAACAGTAATGTAGTTGTTATTACTTTTGATAAAGAAAGATATTCTTATAGTTCAAAACCTCTGATATTTGATGGAGAAAGATTTGACTATTGGAAATACAGGATAAGAAGTCATCTTCTTGGATTCGATCTAGATCTATGGGATATTGTAGTTGATGGCTACACCTACCCAGTAGATGAAGAAGGAAGAGAAATTCCCTGAAGCGCCTTGACAAATGTTTAGAAAAAGATGTATAATAACCACCATAAAGCAAGAACAATCCTTCTCAGTGTAATATCTTATACAGAGTACAAAAGGACACATATAAGGAGACTGCTAAGTCTATATTTGATTCCCTTCAGATGACTCGCGAAGGAAATGCTCAAGTCAAGGAAACTAAGGCTGGCCTTAATCCAGAAGTACGAATCCTTCAGAATGGAGGAAGATGAGTCTTTGGAAACGATGTTTTCAAGATTTCATATGCTTGTTGTAGGACTCAGTTATGGACAAAGGATACACTACTTCAGATCACGTCAAAAAGATTATCAGAAGTATGTCTGTCAAATGGAGACCCATGGTAACTGCTTTCAAACTGGAGAAGGATCTAAACAACACCAGTCTTGAAGAAATCATTAGTTCTTTAAGAAGTCGTGAGATTGAGCTTCAACAAGACGAACCTCAAAAGAAAGATAAATCCATTGCTCTCAAGTATAAGTCCAAAAAGACAAAGGCTTATCAAGCAATGGAAGAATCAGAAGAGTCTGAAGAAGGCTCAGGTTAAGATGAACTATCTCCGATCTCTAGGAAGATAAATAAAATATGGATAAACAAATATTGTAAGTTCAGAGGGTCAAGAAAATCTAGAGATAAACAAGAGTCTACATCTGACCGAAGAAGAGACTCAGAAAAGGAAGTCATATGCTATGAATGAAATGAACATGGGTGTTACAAAAATGACTGTCCTAAACTCAGAAGAGAAAGAAAAACTGAATAAGGTTTTCAAAGCCAAGAAAGGTATCATGGCAATGTGGGATGATTCAGATTCAAAAGGAGAAGATTTTGTTGAAGAACATTCCAACGTGGCTCTTATAATGGAGACTAGCACCAATGGATTAGTATCAGAAGATGAACTGCTTCTTGATTAAGAGTCAGATTCTGATGACGATGATGAGGTAATTTCTTCCCTTTCTCGTTCTGAATTAGAATTAGGATTAGCAAAACTCATGAAAAGGTATCAGTTTCTTCTAAGCAAGCACAAATATATGAAAAAGCCTATTGTGACTGCTTTTGAAAATTCTACTAAGAGTGAGCCAAACATTTTAGTTCTAAATGAAAAACTATTTTCTTTAGAAAGAACAAATGTTGCTCTTAAAAGTAAGGTTTCTAAATTAGAAAAAGAGATTACATCTAGCATATATGCCTCTGATGTAACTGTTAGATATGATAAAGCTTGTTTACACTTCCTTCCTAAAAGCATAGATAGAAGAAATAGGCTTCAATGATCTATGGAGTTAGTAGAAATGGAAGTAGAGGATTAGGATACTCTAGACCACCCAAGCCAATGGATGAGTCAGAGATTCTAAAACTAATTACTCTATTTGAATAATTCGTGCTTGCTGGAACTGAAATGGAATGTTCAAAAGCATAAGAATCAAATTCTGATACATCACATTAACTGACACATAAGGAAACTTCTAAACCAAAATACAATGCACAAATTCCATACAATTATACTACTGCACAAAAATCCAAAGGTGTAAAGACCTTTGGAAAGACTAACAAGAAAGGACCCAAAGTATGGGTACCAAAGGATAAATTTGTCTATGTTGCAGATGCAACACACTATTTCTACCCAATGAATTATATAAGAATAAGAGTTACGAAATTAAACATCAAACAATAGGATGCCACACATTCAACGTAAAACAACACAATTAGTCACCTGTAGTTAGATACATAGGGCGCCGCTGCCAGATCATTTGACCCACAGACCAACGAGTAAGCACTTTGGCCTCATTCGCACGCTTTTTGGGAAACTTCCCAAAAGGTCACCCATCCCAGAATTGCTCCAAGCCAAGCACGCTTAGCTATGGAGTTCTTATGGTTAGGCTAACGAAAAGAAGATGCATCTTATTTTCGGTAGCCTAACCAAGAACCCACGCTATGTGCTTGACTGGAGTAGGATCGATGGGTGACCTTCGAAGTTTCAGCACGCGAGTGAGGCCAAAGCATGCCGAAAAGACTCGTGTTGGCCGATGATCGATCTGGCTTAAATGGTATCAGAGCCAGACCTCTCCTAGTATGATGTGGTTCGAGGACGAACCATGCGGAAGCTGGTGGGCATGTAACACCCGAGTCCAAAAAGAAGCCGGGGGTGGTTACACCGCATGGAACACTTGAGGCCAAAAGAGGCAAGGGTGGTCACCATATCGGAATGAGAGGGATCCTAAGACTATGCAGGTATGAGACTTCATGGTTGAAGGAGGCTTATAAGGATTAATTGGTACTACCTATACAAACAAGATGCATCTTGTTTTCGGTAGCCCAACCATAAAAACTCCACAGTTAAGCGTGCTTGACTTGAAGTTTCCCAGAAAGCATGCTAGTGAGGCCAAAGCAAGCTGAAAAGACTCGTGTTGGTCTGTGGGGTCAATCGATGATCCTGAAGCCAGTTCGGGGCGTTACACATAGCACATAATTTCGATAAATCAATAACAACCTGTTTTTTCTTTCAAAATAATTAACTTTTTTACTTCTACGCAGCGAATTCATAAAATTTCAACCAAAATATCCTGGCATCATGGCTAATTCAAAATAATGTCATGATAGAAAAATTTAACTTCAAACAATCATAACATCTTTCTCTAACTATAAAACAACTTAAAATCTTAGTCTTCAACAAAACAACTTAAAACATCTATCAACGGAATAAAATCAATAAATAAGCAAACATGCGTTATCCCCTCGAGTGCTACGTATCAGAGCGACAAACACTGACTCAAACTATTGAAGGTATACAATCTTCACTCTGGATTACCTACACGTTACCCACGTAGAGGCAACATCACAACAGATGGTTGAGATATCTAACAATATAATAAGTCGTATGATAAATAGTGTATGTCAGAATCAGATAATGTAAATCACCGCTTCACAGAGTATTCCACAACAAACAATTCTATAATTCATTCAATAATCACAACGACTCAAAATGCAACATGAGGCACGAGGCCTACAACATTATTTAGCACATCAACACAAGATAACACAACCAATTTCATCACAACCTACAACTTCGCAATTTATGGAAAGTATATAACACCGGTACATCCAATTGCAACATTTTGCGTTACCACACATACAATATAATATTAGTACAATAAAATATTAACCCACTGTTATCAAAATAAGTTTCTTTTATAGAAAATATTTTCAGCTTTCCAAAGGTCCAAACAACGCGTCAAACGGACGCCCGAGTCAAAAGTTATGAATTTGTAAAGTTTTGAAAAATCTGCCAGGTTCAGTGAAGTAACGGGTTTCTTCACCAGGTAACCGGTTAATTCACCCCCAAGAGGCCAATTTACGCATATTTTCATTGAGGTAACAGGTTACTTCACCAGGTAACCGGTTACTTCACTAAAAACAGTGAAAAATCAGTATGTTTCCTGCTACGGGATTTCACTTCTTTCACCCAAAAACCACTTTTGAAAAACACTTAAAGCACACAAATTTCTACAATTTTCAATCAACATCATGCTTAACAAGTCTAAACAAATTATCAAACCAATTTCATCAATTCAATCGAATGCAACCATCAAATTCACAAAATAATTTACACCCAAACATAACATTCAATATCATCATCTACCCATAATTATACCACCTATTAGAGAGTCGGAACCCCAATTCCATCACATAGGATCAAATATCATTCGTAATAAATTATAATTTTTCCTTAGCAATGTCAATTAAATAAGAAATTCAAGAACAATTTCAACACAATGACATCAACAATTTCTCAATAAACAGAACAACCGCGAATGCATAGTAAATTCCCCATTATCCTAATTCCCACATACTACTCATCATACAACCCATGAGAAAGTCAGAACTCCACCCTTATCTTGGATTTAAGGTTGCTCTACGGAGTTTCGATCGAATTTTCACTTTGGCATTCGATTTGCAATTTTCTTCCGATGACAAATTTTCTCCAAAACCCTTGTTCCTCTTTTTCCAATCTTTCTCTTCTCTCACGTACTGGTTCTTTTTCTTTTCCTTGTTTTCTAACAACTTCTCCAACTAACATAATTTTTTATTTATATATAATACTTACTAATAATTATATTTCTCTTGGGCTTACTTCTTACACCCCTAGTTTACTTCATACTACCACTACAATAAGCCCAACAATAATTATTCTAATATTATCATTTTTATTATTAATAATCAACTAATATTATTATTAATATTAATCTACCGACTATTTAACAATTAAACAACTAAATCAACTAACAACTCGCCAACTTAAATTGGAAATAATTCGAAAATATTTAATTAACTAATTAATTAAATAACTAGGCGTTACAACAGATGTTCTAGACAGTGCTTCTGAGACACCAATGATTGCACTTGGAGAATGGATGCTTGCCACACTTGTTGGAAAGAAGATCTATGTTCCAAGATTCGGAACTTAAATCCATAAGGCATCATGAATTTTCAAAATAAGTTGTTTCTGAAAGAAGCTGTGAAAAGTCAAAAAGAAAATTTGTTAGAGTTAATAGCGTAACTTCTCTATTTTCTTTTTTTTTATCCGAAATCTCAATCATCAGAAGATGCTTCGGTAATAAGTGTCCCTGATCAGATGGAAACCTTTTGGTTCTCCAATTTTTAAGAATATCAAGCATATCTCTTAGTAAGTGCAGTGATTAACGTGTGTAACCTCTTGGTTATCCTTAATCATCACACGCTATCTAAGCTACATAATGAATAGTATGATAATTCTTGGAATTGATCCTTCATTATTACTCTCATTAATTGCTCTTCATGATTACATTTTTTTAATTATTCTAAATTCAAAAACTTAATTTTTTTAATATTTATTTTAATTCTTAAAGGTACGCTTTAAATACTGTGTACTCAAATATTTTCTTTATATATACAACTTATTTTTCTTTCTCTCGTTTTCTAAAATCCTAAACCCAAAATCATTTTCTGTTAAGAAAATTTTCCTTCTACAATCTTCATTTTTTCATCTCCTCATCTCTCTCTAATCATCGTGATGAATATCGAACTACAAGAAGCTGTCAAGTTTTCAGAAGAAATGGAACGAGCACCAAACTTCAACGCATCTACTAGGGTTCCATCGTCAACAACAATAACAACATCCACTCCATCATCAGTAGTTGCTCCTCCATCAAATTCTATCAAGGTTGAGTCATCATCTGGAAAAAGGGATGATGAAATCCATATCACATTGAGAGCTCTTCAAGTTCACTACAATCTAGATCCATAAAACTTGTTAGTGCTTAAGGAACTAATGGTTGATTTTAAAAGTCTTGCCAACAATGTTTGTAGTTTAGACGAAGAACTAAAAGCTCAAGGTTGGGAAACCTTCTTCAAAAGTCTTCATGGTTCTACTTAGGAATACTTAGTGAAGGAATTCTATAAACATGGCGACTGTAATGATCTACACACTGCCTCCGATGTACTAGGGAAAAGAATCATCATTACGGAAAAATCCATCGCAAATTTAATGGGATTAAAATTCTTGGAAGGGAAATGCACCTTTTTCATGAATTTTAAGTCTAACGAGCAAAAGGAACGCCTTCAATCTATGTTGTTTAAGAACTACTCCATAGAGAAAAAAGAATACAAGAGAAAGGATCTCCATGATAATCTCAAAATCTGGCACAAACTTATTCTAGGCTGCATAAACCCTAGACCCTCTACCAGCTCTACAGACTACTTCAATATTGGTCAACAATTTATTTGTTCTATATAATGACCAAGAATAAATTAAACCTTTCATTTATTCTTCTTAATCGTCTTAAAGAAGCCATTAGAAAACAAGAACCATAGCAGATCCAACAAAAAAGGTTCCCAACTACATTCCATGTGGACGTCTAATTACATACATTCTGATTGAAAGTGGTCTAGTAGCATTTTTGATAGAAGAGGTAAAGTGTACTAATGATCTGGTATATATTACTAGTGACTCATTCACAGCTCAAACTCTCAAAAATATGAAGATTATTTCTGAAGTCAAAAAGAGACATCAGCTTAATCTAACTAAAATTCTAAATAGAGTTTCCATTGAGAATTTTCCTCTGTTTACTCTCTCAAGAGATATGACGGAAGTGGTGAAATACATTGAATCAATGACGAAGGTTGAGAATGATGTGAGTACCACATTTGATTAAGAAGAAAAGAAGTGTCCTTAAGGTAAACGGAAGCAAAGGGTAGACGATTCTTATTCTGAGAACAAAAAGAAGAAGAAGAAGAAGAAGAAGAAGAAGAAGAAGTTAAAGCTTCTAAATGATGTTATTCTAGTTGAAAAAAGCCCAAGTAAGTCATATTCTACAACCTCCGGCCCAATTCCTGTCCCTCCTAAATAATTTCCATTACCACCATATGTATCACAACCTTCTACCACTACTATTTCAAAACCAATTTTGTCAATACCCTTATCTGATATTGTAACCTCTATCTTAATTCCCACCTCTGCCACAAACCTAACCACCTCTAACATAGTTGCTTCATTCTCAATGATTCCATCTCTCCCATCTCATCAACACCCATTATCACCTTTACTCCCTCCATTATGAATTTTGTACTTGATTTCACACTCCTCCATCTCGCTTCAATCACTCTGATGATCATTCTACTTTTCCAAATGAACCTTTATCCAATTATGATGAAAACACACTTTGTATTGATCCTGTTTCACCCATAAATCTTGTTGAACTTGAAAGTATAGAAACTACCAACCATGAACCTTTAGAGATCTCTCTAACTGAATCAGATCCAATGTATGAACTTCTGGGACTTACTGAGGTCGTTCATCCTTCTAAACCTCTTTCCTATGATCTTTCGCTGGTCATCTATGACAAACCTTGCCCCAAAACTCTGGATGAATGCCTCGACATGTTTATGGATAAGGCACAAAAGAGGGTTTGTAAGCTCAATGAAGAGGATATGATAGGATTATTTACTATTTTGCATTTACAATTCTAGAAACGATGTATAGGTCGCAAGGTTTATTCTGTAATAGCGTAGATTTACATTTTCTGCCTTTACTTTCCGCACCTATATTATGTATGTGCCCCAAAGCCATGTAATAGCGAAGGACTTTACATTCAGCACTTTACTTTTTTTTCATATTAACTGTATAATAACTAGGGTTTGTATGGCAAGACTAAAAGAAATCTTAGACAACCCTAATTTCCAAGATTAAATATCTGAACTTAACACACTCTTTCACACTTGCACCCTCCTTAGGGTATCCTCTATCGTTGCCTTTCGAATACAATGGTCATGTCCCTTGAACGTAGGGGTACCATTAGCAAAGACACTTACGAATAACATCAACATAGTCCCTTCGATATAAAGATCATAGTCCCTCGATGGCCCTCAATGTTTCCTACGAAAATATGATCTCGTCCCTCGATTGTTGCCTACGGTAAGTGATGATCGTCCCTACGAAATTGCTAAGGTATCCTTACATGTTGCCTTCTATGACCATACGATGACCCTTCGATTGTCCCTTCACATCCAAACGAATAAAGTTACCTGCCAACTAATGGTATCGGTAGCCTTATTCTAAAGGAAAAGAAAAATAACATGGAAACGACCATTCTGAGTAGGTAAATAAGACTCTATTGCTTGCTCAAATCAAATACTTTTCACACCTCACACTTTTCAAAAACACTTTGTCTACATTCCAGCGAGAATCATTACAAAGTTAAACATTTTCGAAACAAACATTTTCGAACACTTCGTATACATTCCAACGAGAATCATTACGAAGTCAAAGCAAAATGTATTTTAAAATACTTTTCAAACTACACAAACACATAAAGTAATTTTTCAAGTGAGCTAAGCAACTAAGAGCCCGTAGATAACTACGGATGGAAAGGGTGTTAATACCTTCCCTTTTCATAATTGCATCCCGTACTCAAAATCTAACGAAAGTCTTTTCATGTTCTTTTCACCTTCCCTTTATTGGATAAAAGAAAAGTCGGTGGCAAATCTTGTTATCCACAACATTTGCGATAAAAAGCAAAATAAACAAGGCAGTTCTCCCACCATGTTACACACATGTTATGATTTTTATGAATAATGTATAAACTATAGATGTTGTGGTATTTCAAAAAATATTCATCTTGAAGAAGACAGGAATATTCTATCGGGGATCTTTGATTTCTGCTTGGGGATGTAGTTGTTGGATACCCTGACTTGGGGAACAAGAGAGATGTGAATTCCTCTGATGCACTATCTAACCAAGTTTCAAGTCTGGATATAGATGTTGTTGGGAAATAATCCTTGAGAGATACTCAGTTGGGGATGAACAGCTTGTGTACGAATCTTGCTGGGGAATTTTGTGATCTTGTATAACCTATTACTGCTCGGAGGCTACCATAATAAGCTGAAAGTTAATTGGTTATTGCTCGGGGACCAATGTAACAAAGTTGACATTCACTGCGTGGGGACTGACGTGACAATAAATAATCACTGCTCAGGGACTAATGTGATGATGTTGACAGGATCATTGCTCGGGGATTAACGTGATGAATTGACATGATCAATGCTCGGGGACTAATGTGATGAATTGACATGATCAGTGCTTGTGGAATAATTTGATAAATTTATAGGATCACTGCTCGGGGACTAATGTGATGAATTGATAGGATCACTTCTTGGGGACTAACGTGATGATGTTGATATAGTCACTCCTCGAGGACTAATGTGATGAATTTGATATGATCACTACTTAGGGACTAACGTGATGAGTTGATAGGATCACTGCTCGGGGACTAACGTGATGATGTTGATAGGATCACTGCTCTAGGACTAACATGATGGTGTTAATAGGATCACTACTCGGGGACTAACGTGATGATGTTAAATACGATCACTGCTCGGGGACTAATGTGATGAATAGAAGTGTTGGACACTATTGAAAGAAGATAATAGAGTAGTAGTCTTGTTGGGAAATTTGTCTCTATGGGGATTGTGGATATTATTCTTGTGGGAATATACCTTTGTGAAAATGACTCTGTGAGGATGTGTTGGTGACTTTAGTTGTCATCTCAACTCCTAGAGCCTGTAGTAATTGCTGTTTCTATTCGCTTTTAGTATATTTGTGAATAGATATTTATTGTTAGATGCATATAATCATTCAAAGTAATCATTGGAGTTATGCAAACAAAATAGATAAAAATAAAAAATTTGAAATTGGAAAAGGAGGATTGTATTAATTTTGAAAAGGGGCCTATAGATAGGAAGTTCGTATATAGAGAGACAAATATCCTAGTAAGAGGAAATTGTCGGAAACATTTGGAAAATAGTAAAATCTATGTGCAAATAATCTCGTCGAGTTTCAACTCTGCTATTGCTCATATATTTTTTACTATCTTATCTCCTTGCTGCTAAAAGAAGGTGATTGAACAGATCTGTGCCATTTGAAGTTGGTAGTAGTGTAGTCTGTAAGTGGATGATCTTGACGAGACATAGTCGTACGCTTTAATCACTAACTTTTGCCTAGAGTGCCCTTTCGGGTTTTCATTCTACCGGGATACTCTTTTTTGTCCAAACCTCCTTTGCAGGTTTTCGACATGCCAGGTGTACATTTTTTATTAATATGTCCCTAAATTTTTCCCGAACCCTTTTGGTTCGCCAGGACGCCCTTATTTTTTCCTAGGCCAGTCGACCTAGCAGGTTTCGTTTATGCGTAGTATTTTTTGACTATGTCTGCGTTCACAGAGTGCAGGAAGTCTTCTCCATCCATAGTGCCCAGTATCATAGCTCTGCCGGAAAATACTGTCTTGACTATAAATGTTCCCTCATAGGTGGGATTCCATTATTCCCTGGGATCAATTTGTGGTAGGATGATGCGCTTGACCACTAGATCGCCAACTTGGTACGCTCAGTGTTTGAATTTCTTATTGAAGGATTTGATCATTTGTTTTTGATATATTTGTCCATGATAGATGGCTGCGAGTCACTTTTTGTCGATCAAGTTTATCTGGTCAACTCGAGACTAGACCCATTCGTCTTCGTCTAACTCTACGTCCTTGAGTACTCTAAGTGAGGGTATCTGAACCTCGACAGGTAGAACTGCTTCCATTCCATATACGAGAGAGAATGGGGCTACCCTTGTAGATGTCCGTACTGAAGTGCGATAACCGTGGAGAGCAAATGGAAACATCTCATGCCAATCTTTATAAGTCACTATCATCTTTTGTATGATCTTCTTAAGATTCTTGTTGGCGGCTTCCACTGCGCCATTCATCTTTGGCCGGTATGGAGAAGAATTGTGATGCTTAATCTTGAACTAGATGTAGAGTTCGATGATCATCTTGTTGTTGATATTAGTACCATTGTCTGTGATAATCCTTTCGGGGATGCCATATCGGCAGATGAAATCCTGTTTGATGAATTGAGCCACGATATTCTTGGTAACAGATGCAAACGAAGCTGCTTCTACCCACTTGGTAAAGTAATCAATAGCGACAAGGATGAAACGATGCCCATTAGAAGCGATTGGATTGATTTCTCCGATCATGTCAATGCCACACATTGTGAAAGACCACGGGGCGGTTAGAACATTCAATGGAACTAGAGGTACATGCACTTTGTCTGCGTATATCTGGTATTTTTGACAAGATCGGGAATAGTGATAATAATCAGTTTCCATAGTTGACATATAGTAAACTGATCTTAAAATATTCTTACCCATTGTATGTCCACTAGAGTGAGTACCAAATGCGCCTTCATGTAACTCTTCCATGATTTGTTCAGTTGTCTTCTGACCTACACATCGGAGTAAGGCCAAGTCATGATTGGGTTTGTATAGGACACCGTTACTGAGAAAGAACTTGGCGACGAACCTTCTCAGGAACTTCTTATCGTTGACAGATGCCCCTTCAGGGTATTCTTGATCCTCGATATATCTTTTCACTTCGTAGAACCAAGGTTTTTCTTCTACTCCTTCGGTATCAAGTTCGCAATAGTATGCTAGTTTGTCTAGTCTTTCAATATGATTCGAGGAGCTTCGTTGTCCCATCTGACTTTAAACATAGATGACATGGTAGCTAACGCGTCTGCCAACTGATTCTCTTCTCGTGGGATGTGCTTGAAAGTGATTTCTTCGAAGTAGGGGATCAGATTCAACACATGTTCCCGATATGGAATAAGATTTGGATGCTTTGTATCCCATTCTCCCTTGATATAACTAATCACCAAAGTTGAGTCTCCATATACTTGCAAGAATTTTATCCTCAAGTCAATAGCAACTTTGATACCCATAATGCACGCTTCGTATTCAGCCATGTTGTTGGTGCGGTCGAAATATAGTTTGGCGGTGAAAGGTGTATAGGCTGCCTTTAGGAGATGTAATTACAGCGCCAATATTGTTTCCAAGTGCGTTGGAAGCTCCATCGAAGACCATGGTCCATCGGGATCCTGGCTCAGGTCCTTCGTCCAGTCCATGCTCTTTGTAATCGGTGACTAACATAATATCCTCGTCTGGAAACTCGAAATGCATAGACTGGTAGTCATCTACGGATTGATGAGCCAAATAATCAACTACCTCACTTCCTTTGATCATTTTCTGAGTAGTATACTGGAGGTCGTATTCGATCAAGATCATTTTCCATCTTGCTATTCTTCCGGAGAGAGAAGGTTTCTGGAATGTGTATTTCATCGGATCCATTTTAGAGATCAACAAGGTAGAGTGAGTCAACATATACTGTCTTAGTCGGCGAGCAGCCCAAGCCAAAGCGCTGCAAGTTTTCTTGAGTTGTGAGTATCTTGTTTCACAGTGGGTAAAATGTTTGCTAAGGTACTATATTGCATAAACTTTTCGACCAGACTCATCATGTTATCTCAACACACACCCCATTGAATTCTCTAATACTATTAAGTACATGATGAGAGGTTTTCTTTTGAGTGGTGGCATCAGGATAGGAGATTTCTGTAGGTACTCCTTGATTTTGTCAAAAGCTATCTGGCAATCGTTGTTCCATTTTACTACATGATCTTTCTTCAGTAACTTGAAGATTGGCTCATAAATAGCAGTTAGATGTGTAATGAATCTGGAAATGTAGTTTAAACATCGTATGAAACCTCTGACTTTCTTCTCAGTATGGGGACCTGGCATTTCTTGAATAGCTTTAACCTTAGCTGGGTCAACATCGATACCTTTACCACTGACAATGAATCCCAGGAGTTTTCCAGATCTGACTCCAAAGGTGCATTTGTTCGGATTAAGTCTCAATCTATATTTCTTCAGTCTATCAAACAGCTTACGCAAATGATCAAGATGTTCTTATTTGGTTTGTGATCGAGCTATCATGTCGTGGACGTACACCTCTATCTCGTGATGGATCATATCACGGAATAAAGCCACCATAGCACGCTGATATGTGGCGCCAGCATTCTTCAACCCAAACGGCATAACCTTGTAACAGAAAGTGCCCCACTGCGTAACGAAAGTAGTCTTTTCCATGTCTTCGGGTACCATGTTGATCTGATTGTAACCAGAAAAATCACCCATGAAAGAGAAAACTTTGTTCTGAGCGATATTATCAACCAGAACATCAATATGTGGAAGCGGAAAATTGTCTTTCAGGCTTGATTTATTTAGATCTCGGTGGGCCACATACATGCACACCTTGCCATCCTTCTTAGGCATGGGAACCACGTTCGCAACCCACTATGCATAAGAAGTAACGGCTAAGAAACCGGCATTGAACTGCTTCATGACTTCGACTTTAATTTTCTCAGACATCTCAGGACGCATACGACGAACCTTCTGCTTTACAGGGAGAAACCCTTCTTTTGTTGGTAGTCGGTGTACCTCAATGTCAATATCTAGACCTGGCATGTCTTCGCAGGACCAAGCAAAAATCTCGATGTAGTCTCGCAGCATCTGGACCAATCTTCCTTTAACACTATTCTCAAGACCTGCTCCTATCTTAATTTCTTTTCTGTCTTCGTTGGCACCTAGATTCACAAATTCGACCGGCTCTTCGTGTGGCTATATAGCCCTTTCCTCATGATGTAGTAGTTTGGCAAGTTCTCCTGGCACTTCATAATCTTCCTCACCTTCATCTTCGGCTTGGTAGATTGGATTATCAAAGTCATATTTAGCAATAGCAGAGTCATTATCGACCAGATCTGAAGTGAATGTGGATCTGCAGTTTATTACGTGGGTGTGTGTAAGCACATAGCTTTTGAAAAAGGTGATAAAGTAAAAGAAAGATAGAGAGCAGAAAATTTGAATGCAAAAGTCCAATAATTTATTAAATGAAAATATGCGAATGACAAATAATAACCCTCACAAATGAGTCATTTTTCCCTAGTCAAGGCACTAGGCTTAAAGTCTTATTATTCAAAGCTATAAAGCATAAAAGCATAAAAGCATAAAACAAACAAAACAATTACTCATGTCTAAAGGAGATTCGTATAACATCCTTAGTCGTCCAATTATTGAGTTCATCACCAAGAGTTGGGAAGATCCAATTGTTGATGTCGAAGTCACCATCATCGTCTTCTATAACATGAACTTCGTCTTTGTTGATCTGGAACAGAGGTCCACTGGCACGTTCTCGGTGTATCATCTTCTAGGGTAGCTGCCCCCAAATAGTAAAACCTCCTTCTTTCACTACAGCACTGGCATCTTTCAGCGAGGCCATCTTTGGCGGAACTCTAGTAACCTCAGGAGTGACAGTAGAGTCGGCACGCATGACTCGTGGAACTACTTCTAAATCTTGACAGGGAGTTTTGACAAATTTACCTTCCATTTTTATGTATCGGAATGACTGCAGATGGTTACCATATATTCTTCTTCTCTATATACTGTAATAATTTTCCTCTTCACTGGGTACTTCAACTTCTGATGCAGGGTAGAGGTAATAGCGCCTGCACCATGTATCCAAGAGCATCCAAGCAGGCAAGAATAAGATGGACAAATTTCCATCACAAAGAAAGTAGAGTCAAAAGTATGGGAACCTACTTTGATCGGCAAGTTGAGCTCTCCAAGTACTGTTCGCTTCGAACCATCAAAAGCTCTTACGATTATGTCACTAGGCTTCATAACCACATCTTTAGTATTAAGTCGGTCGAGAGCGCTCTTCGGTAGGATATTAAGAGCAGAGCCAGTATCCACCAATACACGAGACAATGTAGTTCCCTAACACCCTATAGAAATGTGTAAGGCTTTGTTGTGTTTCCTTCCGGCAGGAGTCAGATCAGCATCAGAAAAGCCCAAACCATTGTCTTCAGTCAGGCTAGCAATACAACTTTCAAATTGGTCAGCAGAAGTGTCTTGCGGTATATGAGAATTCTTCAGAAACTTCACCAAGGATTTAGCATAAGCCTCGGAGCACAACAACAGAGCTAGCATGGAAATATTGGACGGGGTTTATCCTAACTGTTCCACAACATTGTAGTCGCTCTTCTTAATAATCTTCAGAATTTCCTCCATTTCTTGCTGGAGGTACCTTCAGCAACTTCCTTTGGTACTTCTATCTGAGCAGGTTGAGTCACTTTCTCTTTCCCTAGAGCCTCGGGAGTTGGTTCAATAGCAGGAGTACAGACTGGTGCAACAGTGTCTTTTAGAGGAGAGATATTAGGAGAAAACAGTCTTCCAGTCCTGGTTACATTGCTTGACCTGGTGATATTGTCAACATTAAGACTAGTAGCTTCAACCGTACTGTCTTCGATGGTCAATGGATCTTGCTTGACGCCATAATAGTAAACTTCGGCCCCATAATTCCAAGGTATAACTTTGTCAGAGGAATATGGAATTGATTTGGGCAAGGTAATAATCAGAGGTGTTACTCTAGGCGCAGGATCAAAGGTAGTATTTATTAGGTTGATGTCGGCATATTCTTCGGGATAATCATATCCCCATCCGGTTTCCTTGATGTCTTCAATTGCAATCTTGTAGCTCTCAGGGGCGGTATATTTCACCCTAAAATCAAACTTCCCACTTGGCTGCCCCAAGGTATCCTAGACTTCTGGTGCGGCTTCACTTACGTCTTCGATCTTTAGACTTTTAGAAACATCTTCGCACAAACTCTCTACATAGAGAGCTTTTAGGAATAACACTTATCGGTTGTCCATCATGCGTTGAACACGTCTCTTCAACCAAGCACATCCATTGGATTCAGATGCGCACCAACGATAGTTGTCAGGACATCCTGGAAATAAATCAGGGGAATGGTCAGCTCATTCACATCAAAGACATAGGAGTCATTTTCAATGGCGTTGGCACTTTTACCATGGTCAGGCATTGGTGCATTGATCACATTCAGAGTTTCGACAAGAGGGTCGAATTTGATTTCTCGGGCTCCAATCATGTATTGAATCTTGTTCTTCAGGGAACAACAGTTGTTGGTGTTGTGCCTTGGGCTATTGGAGTGGTGTGCACACCTTGCATTAGGATTGTACTTCGGAGAGGAGGTGTTGAAATGCTGAGGAGGATCCCTCAAAGTAATCAGCTTCGTTTTCAGCATGTGTTGTAGTGCCTGAGATAACGACATGTTGATCTTTGTAAACTGTCTTCTTGGCGCGCTCTTCCTATGCGCGTTGTCTTGTTGAGGTTGCATTGGTGTGGGATTGGCGATCAGGACTGCCCCTATAGATTGATTCCGATCAGTTTTGTCACGGCTCTTTTGACCATATACAACATTGGCTTCTTTCTTCCCACCAAAAGATCTCTTTGCAGCACTTGAAGATGACTCGACTTGTATTTTTCCACTCTTGATTCCAACTTCAATATGTTCGCCTGTCAATATCAGTTCGGTGAATTCGGCTGAGGAATTTCCAATCAGATGATTGAAGAATGGGCCTTTCAGTGTTCCCATACACATCTCAACCAATTCCCTATTAGAAAAGGGTGGTTGGACTCTGCCTGCTAGATCTCTCCATTTTTGGGCGTACTCTTTGAACTTCTCGTAACGGCCCATAGACATGCTCTGCAGTTGCATACTGGTTGGTGCCAATTCAGCATTGTACTAGTACTGTTTGTAGAAAGAATCTGCTAAATCATTACAGGTATGAAAGTGGGTATTCTCTAGCTGATAATACCATTCTAACGGTGCTCTAGATAGACTCTCTTGAAAGAAATGCATCCACAATTTCTTGTCAGCAGTGTGGGGTTGAACCTTCTGAATATAGGACTTCATATGCAGCTTCGGGCAAGAAATTCCATCATACTTAGCAAAGGTAGGGACATTGAACTTGCGGGGAATTACCACTCCGGGAACCAGACTCAGATCATCAAAGTTCAACCCTGACATTTTCAGATTATCCACAATATTTCAGGAGGTCTTCAAGTTGCTTGTACTTTTCGTTGTCAAGATACTGCTCGATCATATAGTCTTCCTCTTCATTTTCAGACTCATGATGGCTTCCTTCTTTGTTTTTGACACTTCCTTCAGTTTCCCCGCTTTTGTTTGAGAATTCGAGCTGTTTGACTACCTTGACTGAATCTTTGTGCTTCCTTCCCTGGTTGATAATACCAATGGTCTTCTTCTTTTTGGTGATGAGCTTCTGTAGATCTTTCGGTCCTTGGGCCAAGTTATTGAAAATTTCCTGGAATTGAGCATTCTGAGCTTGGAGATCTTTGACAGTTTGTTTGAGAGCCATTTTTGCTGAAATAAACAGCGAGCGAATGAGAAAACCGGTCTTCAAAGTACCTGTTATGAAATGATATGTTATGATATGTGATGTTATGCAATGCAATGTTTTTAAGGTCCTTAGGAATTTAAATTTGATAAACATGCAAGAAAAAACTTTTTATTAGTTGACTTAGCAAGTACAAATGAGAGTTCAAACAATAAAAATGAAATTCCTAGAGCTTAGGTCTCCCATGGGCGCTTCCTTTTTGTGTTGACGTAGGTGTTAATGCTCTGCTCCTCGTGAAGTTGCTTCGTCAGCTCTAATACTCTTTTCTCGCTTGCATAGCATTGAGATTCGAATGTATCCCTTTCTTCTTTGAGTTGAATCTAGGATCTCTTCAGTTCTTCGAAATCAGTAGGTAAATATGGATGGAGAATGGTATAGGGTTTATCGCCTTCGACAACAGGTTCCATAATTATTGGTAGAATAGAAGCATATGGCATCATGGGATTTTGAGCACGTGCTTGCACCCATTTGAGGTAAGGTTCCCAAGGAATGGAATTTTTATGCCCCAAGGTCTTGGTATCAGTCTTCTTCACCATTCCCCAAGCGTGCATAAATCTTCGACGATAACCATGGAGATCGTGGTCATAGTCAAATACAATTCCATAGATAAGCATGTCATGAGGACCGTCTCTTCGAGCATAACCATATTGTCGTAATGCTAGAGAAGGGTTGTAAGTGATACCTCCCCTTATGCCAAGGAGTGGTACATTAGGTAATTCTCCATAACGCTCAATGAAAGTGAAGTCCTTTTGAGAGTAGAGACACCACATCAACCTTTGAGACCACTTTAGACCTTGTTCATTCTTCATCAGTGATCGAGGAAGATGCGAAATAAACCACCTGGATAATAACGGTATGCAACACATAAGAGTTCCTTGTCTTTTCATAGTACGAGTGTGGAATATCTTGATGGCGTTCACGTCTATGAATTGATTCGGATTATGAAATAGTACCAAACCATAGATTAGCAAAGCCAAAATGTCTTCAAAAGCGTGGAAACTCATAGCCTTTAAGAATTCTCGAGCTTTCTATATCAGAAACTTAGAAAGCAAGCCCTTAACTCCACTTCTTGTCTCCCAATTGTCTTCAATGTCTGACCGCTTTAGATGTAACGCTGATGCAATGTCTTTAAACCTCGGAACTTTTTATGAACCGGTGAAAGGTATCTGATCAAGAATGGGTATCCCAAGTATCTTGGAGAACTCTTCCATTGTAGGTACCAACTGATAGTCTGGGAAATTAAAGCAGTAATGCTTCGGATCAAAGAACTGGAATATGACGCTCATCATATCTTCTTCAAAACCTGAGGTAACCAAGTCGAGTAGATAACCATGCCTTTTGAAGAACTGAGCGCGATCGGGAATTTCTAAGACTAACGCCTTGAGTTGAGAAGGTATACCCACAATGTTGATTCGGATAGTCTTCCTGGAAGCCATAACCCTATAACACAGAGCAAAGATAAATCCCTAGGTCCTTGAAATAGTTAGAAATGATATGATAATATGATGTTATGATGTTATGATGTTATGATGTCATGTTTAAATAGCAAGCATAAGAAATTCACACAATAGCCCTAGGTTTAAGGCTTGCATGAGGTATAGGTGTCTACCCTACTAGAGTTTAAGTTGGTTCAAACTGTCCTATAATGGTAACCGGGTTCTAGGAATCTCATATCATAGATCTTTCTTGCATGCTTTATTTCAATACGACTACCAAATGGTCGACCAAAACATCCCAAAATTCATATCTCAATGAGTGTAGCATCGAGTATCAACCAACCTCAGTCTGCACCGAAGCCGGCTATCTCACTACCTTCTAATGGCCAAGATGGGTAAATTAGGATTCTAAAGTTGAGTTAGTGCGTGTGACACCACGCAGACGCCAAATACTTCCTCAACAGAACATGAGGAGCATCAGGACATCCAAAGTGTCGCACTAATCATAACCATCATTTTAATCATTTCGATCTACGTCGGACAGTTGCGACGATCTATTACTACTTACCTAAGGAAACCTGGATCCGGGTGTAGGATCCCCCACAAATATAATACCCAAGAAACCCTTAAGATAAAGCAGACAAGTCAAGCAATTTAAACAAGTAAAAGTGATCTAAAGCCATAAGGTAACCTCTCTTTGGGTGTACATCCCCAGCAAAATCACCTGTTCTCTAACACGGTGGAAGAACTGACTTGTTTGTTTTGCTTTTTATTGCAAATGTTGCGGATAGCAAGAGTCGCCACTGACTTTTCTTTTATCCAATAAAGGGAAGGTGAAAAGAACAGGAAAAGACCTTCGTTAGATTCTGAGTAAGGGAGGTAATTATGAAAAGGGAAGGTATTAGCACTCTTTCCATCCGTAGTTATCTATGGGCTCTTAGTTGCTTAGCTCACTTTTGAAAATTTGCTTTTTGTGTTTGTGTGGTTTGAAAAGTATTTTTGAAAAGTATTTTGAAAATATATTTTGTTTTGACTTTGTAATGATTCTTGTTGGAATGTATACGAAGTGTTTTGAAATATTTGTTTGGAAAATGTTTAACTTTGTAATGATTCTCGCTGGAATGTATACAAAGTGTTTGTTTGAAAGATAGTTTGAAAATAAGTGTGAGGTGTGAAAAGTATTTTGATTGATTGGAGCAAGCAATAAAGTCTTATTTACCTACTCAGAATGGTTGTTTTCTTGTTATTTTCCTTCTCCTTTAGAATAAGGCTATCCCTACCATTAGTTGGTAGGTAACTTTATTTGTTGGATGTGAAGGGACAATCGTAGGGTCGTCGTATGGTTATTGAAGGCAACATTGTAGGGATACCTTAGAAATTCGAAGGGATGATCATCACTTGTTCTTAGGCAATAACCGAGGGACGAGATCATATATTCGAAGGCAACATTGAGGGTTATCGAGAGACTATGATCTTTGTGATGATTTTATTCGTAGGCAACTTTGCTAATGGTATCCCTACATTCGAGGGACATATATATATATATATATATATATATATATATATATATATATATATATATATATATATATATATATATATATATATATATATATATATGTGTGTGTGTGTGTGTGTGTGATAAGGAAAGAGATAGATTAAAAAGCACTAGGGATCCTAAACCCAAAGATACAAACAAAAGGAAAACAGATGGGGACAAAACGCCCATCCGACAAAACCCGGCCAAAAACCAACAAGCTCTCAACTAAAAAATGGTCTCGAATTGACACACCAATCCATCCACGATAAACTAGAATCAACTTTAAAGAAATTCATGAACCACTCCCATGAAATGAACTTAATCAACCTCATCCCATCAAAGTCAGACAAAAGAGTACCTTTAAAAAGGATTTCATTCCTACACTTCCAAATAACCCAACAAATAATCAATCCGAAAAATCAACTTGAATCCACAAGTAAAGACAACTTACAAGATTTATCCAACAAAACATGCTGCTCCAAAATAGACCTAGTCGAAGAAACATCATCTACCCGAAGCCAACTAGACAACTTTCTCCGCCATAATCTAGCAATAAAACAATCAGAGAAAACGTGATCCAAATCCTTGTCAACCTGATAACACAAAGGACACACCAACAAGTAAGAGAAAGTTATAATGTCACATTTTTCCAACTCCAATTTCGTAGAAAGTCTATTCCAAATCAACCTTCAACCAAAAAGGTGAATTCTACTAGGAACCTTAGACTTCCATAACCGAGAGAAAGCTAAAGAAAGAAAATCATCCAAAGGCGGCGTCATAATCTCACGTAACAAAATAGCGTCATAAGCATTGCTCATCGTGAATCCAAATACATTCCTCCACCACACAAAGGAATCCTCGAGTAAACGAAGGGGATGCACTGCATGGAGAAGAATCAATAAAAGACTCAATTGCACGACAGCTGTCCGGTCCACACAAAATATCGATGGACCAAATCCAAATGCCACCATTCCAACTACCCATATCCGTAACCTTTGAATGAGTAGCATCCGTCAAAAGAAATAACTTCAGGAAAAGGATTCCAAACAGGATTATGCCAAGCCAAACATCAAACCGAAATTCCAAAAATATTCCCATACCGAGTTTGCAAGATATAAAATTGAACCAACTATGCACCAAACTAAAATAACAAATTTCAAAATACAATTTTATTTGACTCTTCTTATCTTTATATAAACTTGAACGTTGAAGTGCTAATTTTGTAAGTATTCTCACTCCCCGCATTGGAGATTGTGATTTAGTGTCATCTTCAAACTCACTTCTCTTTTCTAGTTTTAAGAAGAAAAATAGACTTTATATATATATATATATATATATATATATATATATATATATATATATATATATATATATATATATTACAAGAGAAATAAAATATTCACAAGACTTTACGTAGTATGAACCAAACGCATCACTTCCGCAACAAAATGTAGTATATATTTTTGGCTTAATTACACTTTTGGTCCCCCTATTTTCCTTGTTTTTAACTTTTGGTCCCCTCATTTTCAAATCCTGAGTTTTAGTCACTTTTTTAGTTTTGTTCTTTACTTTTGGGCCCCTTACCAATTTGACTCCCATTTTTTATGACATGGCAGGTTGAGTGATGACATGGCAGGTCCATGTTGGCATTTTAATTTCCACGTCATTTCCATGCAGCTTGTTTGATTAAAAAATTGAAAGTAATTTCTCATTGAACAATTTCTCATGGCAGCTTCAGAAAAACAAGTGTCGCCGTCTTCTTCATCTGAAATCCACAATGTCGCTTCCAAAAACAAGTGACGCCGTCTTCTTCATCTCAAATCAACAAGCTCCCTTCTGAAAACAACAGACGCTTGGTGCTTTGCCGTCGTGTTCGTGTCCTTCACTTTCTCGTCTTCGTCACGCCATCACGCTTGGTGCCCGTTTTCATCTTCTTCAATGCAATCGTACAACACAGCCTGACATGTCTAAACCTTCTTTTGTTTGCAGGTATTTGCTAGGTTTTAATTTCAGTTTGGTTGAAAAACCCTAATTCATGTTTTTTGATAAGAGTTGAAAAACCCCATTGTTAGCACTGTTTAGGGTTTGACATTGATTATGTTTGTTTTGTTTGTATAGGCTAGCTGAGGATCAATTGGTTAGACTTAGAGTACACCATAGGGGCCGTTTGGTTTATCATCTAGAGAAGTCGTATGTTGGGGGGACTACTTCAGAAATGAATTGGGATTGGGATGTGGACCTAATGTCCTACATGGATATTGAAGGTTTGATTAAAGGTGAGGGGTATTGCAATATACGGTGTTTATGGTATCGGGACCCTAAGTTCTCATTTTCTCTTGGACTTCGGCCTTTGAATAATGATCAAGATGTGTTAAAGTTCGTGCAAGATGTTAGAGGGTTTAAAGTTGTTGACGTTTATGTTGAACACAAAGTTGAAGAAGTCAATATTGAAGATGTTATTTTTGAGTATGTTGATGTTGAAGAAGTAAATGTTGAGGATTCTGTTGTTAAAGAAGTAAATGTTGAAGAAGTCAATGATGAAGATGCTAATTGTGAAGATGTAAATGTTGAGAATGTTGATGTTGAAGAAGTAAGTGTTGAAGAATGGAATGATGAAGAGAAGAGTTGTGAAGATGTAAATGTTGAGGATGTTTATGTTGAAGAAGTAAATGATGAAGAAGTAAATGATGAAGAGAAGAATTGTGAAGATGTAAATGTTGAGGATGTTTATGTTGAAGAAGTAAATGATGAAGAAGTCAATGATGAAGAGAAGAATTGTGAAGATGTAAATGTTGAGGAAGTTTATGTTGAAGAAGTAAATGATGAAGATGCTAATTGCAAAAATGTTACTTTTGAGGATGTTGACGTTGAAAATTGTGATGATGCAGATGATTACGAGGAAAGTGATGATAGTGATGAGTGGAACTTAGGTCCCGATGTTGGTGTTGATTGGACGATTGTTCTTCCGAACGCTTCAGCAGAGAAAATTTCACGAAAGAATGATATTTCTGATGTTGAAAGTTGTGATTCGGATGAACTTTATACACCACCTGCTAGTGATGACGAAGGTGATATGGTTTGGTTTCCAAAATTTAAAGAAACTGCCAAATTTGAAATAGGGATGATGTTCAAGGATAAGATGCAGATCAGAGATGCCGTAAAAGAATATGCACTGGAGAATAAGAAAAATCTCGTATTCAAGAAAAATGACAAGAAGAGAATGGTTGCTAAGTGTATGGATGGATGTCCATTTCATTTAAGGTTTAGCATGAGAAAAGCAAATCATTCTTGGCAACTTGTTAGTTTCATTGATCAACATAATTGTCATAGGACAATCACGAATAGACAAGCAAAAACGGATTGGTTGGCTCGCAAATTTGTGTATATATTAAGACACACACCTGAATTGAAAACTAAGGGGTTGATTGCAATAGGTATTGAGAAGTGGGGGGTTAAGTTATCAATGAATTAAGCTTATAGAGCCAAGAAAAGAGCAATAGAGATGATTCACGGTGCTGGTCGGGAAAATTTCAAACATCTTAGGAGCTATGCTGAGGAATTGGTAAAGTCAAATCCTAATTCCACCGTTAAAATTCAGTGTGACAACTCTGTTGGAGGGCCCGTGTTTGAACGAATATACGTATGCTTGGAAGCATGTAAGCGACATTGTAACAACTTAGACCTCTAATTGGTTTGGATGCTTGTTTTCTAAAGGGGGATTTTGGAGGTCAGTTGATAGGTGTTGTTGGTAAAGATGGAAATAATAAGATGATACCAATAGCTTATGCGGTTGTGGAAGCTGAAACAAAGAATTCGTGGCAATGGTTTCTCAACTTACTACTTGATGACTTACAGTCCACTCAACCTAAGGGTTATGGATTTATATCCGATCAACACAAGGTATTTACTTATTAATATTTCTCAACAGAATTGTCATTAATAATGTTGAACACAAAATTTTCATTTACACAGAATTCACACAGAGTTGTCATTCACATAATGTTGAGCAGAATTTTCATTTACACAGAATTTTCATTTCATTTACTACAGGGTCTGGTTCCAGCTATTCTAGAGACTAGCCAAAATGTTGAACACAAATTGTGTGTTAAACATTTATATGGGAACTGGAGAAAGAAAAATCCTGGGGAACAATTGAAGGAAGCTTTATGGAGGGCAACAAGGGCTACAACAGTCCCTGGGTGGGAGAGAGCAATGAGTCATATGAAGGAGCTTTCACCTGCTTCATGGAAAGACATGATGGTTGTACCCGCTGCATGTTGGAGTAGATCCCATTTCAAAACAGACACACAATGCGACTTGCAAGTTAACAACATGTGCGAGGCTTTTAATCGAGAAATCTTAGAGTATAGGGACAAGCCAATAATTACATTGTTGGAAGGAATAAAACATTACATAACTGTCAGAATTTCCACTCAAAAGGATGTTATCAGTAGGTACAAAGGTGTTGTAAGTCCAAAAGTCCAAAAAATCTTAGAAAAGGCAAAGAGGGTTGTAGAAGAATGGATTGCAACATGGCATGCAGATGATGATTTTTCTATATTTGGGGTTTCGAATGGAGTATCTACATATGTTGTCTACTTAAAGCAAAAGACATGTGCTTGTAGGAAGTAGGATCTAACGGAAATATCGTGTTGTCATGCTATCGCTTGCATATGGTTTAACAAAAAAGACCCGGAAGAGTATGTTTCATCATACTATAGGTAAATCTATTATCCAGGAAATCTACTTTGTTATGTTGGCAAATCATTGTATATGAATTACATTAAACTAATACAACTTGTATTTGTGTGCAGTAAAACTACTGTGTTGGCAACTTATAGCCATATAATCATGCCTTCCAATGGTCCAGATCTATGGCCATCTAATGTTAATCATCCAATCAACCCTCCAGTCATGAGGAGATCAATTGGTCGTTCGAAAAAAATCGTAACAAATCAAGTGATGAGCCGAGATACCAAAATACATTGCCCAGGAATCTTCAAACTGTTACATGCAAGAAATGTGGGATCATGGGACACAACGTGCGCACATGTAAAGGGAAGCGAGCTGCTGAGAGAACAATTCCAAAAGGTGGCAGTAAGAAAAGTAAGAAGACTGCAAAACGGGTTGTATAAGTAGTTATAGACGGAGGGTCTCAAGCGCCACAACAAACTCAAGACTAGATGCTTAGTTTCTTAAGTTTATGCTATATTTTGTACTATTGTTTTGATACTGGGCACTGCTTATGTAATGCATTGGTTTATAATGCTATAATGCACTAGGCATTGCTTATATAATGCACTGGTTTATATTGCTTGTAATGGTAATCTGGTTTATAATGGTAATCTGTTTTATAATGGTAATCTGGTTTATATTGCTGGTAATCTGGTTTATAATGGTAATCTGGTTTATATTGTTTGGTAATGGTAATCTGGTTTATAATGGTAATCTGGTTTATAATGGTAATGGTAATGGTAATCTAGTTGTATGCAAAATTAAAAAGAGAGCCTCTGAGAAAGGAATTACCAGTCATCTTGGCCTCTAAATGGTTTATAATGTTATTTTGTGTGAAATTCATATCAATCCCTCAAAATTCAGTTGTTGGGTCTTAAAGTGTTTTTAATAGATAGTACGTGCTCTAAGCTTTCCAACGATACCAACTATGCCTAAATCGGAGTTACGGTCGCAAAGATATGACCGAAACCGTTTTTCAAAAGTTATGTTCTGTTTCTATACAGTATGCATCGATGCATAAGCTCATGCATCAATGCATAGCTAGCTTGCTTCGACACAAGCATCGTATGCGTCGATGCATACATGTTCAAATTCATTTTTTTTCCATTTTTCTTTCAGTATGCATCGATGCATACATGTTATGTATTGATGCATAACCACTTGTATTGATGCATAGACCATATGTATTGATGCATAACCACTTGTATTGATGCATAGACTGTAACACCCCTTCTAATTTACCCGCGATTTATAGTTATTAATCAGAGTTTTAAAAACATATCAAGAGGCGTCACAATTTTAATAATTCAAATTATAACCAAAACAGATATCATGCTTTTCACTGAAGAACTCATTAAATAAAGCAAATCAAAAGTTATGTTTTAAACAGCGGAATTATAACATAGAATCCGGAATACATCAATCCATAATTGTTCCAGGATATGAACCAAAACATAACCAAAACCATCATTAAAATCCATAAAGAATTTCCAATCAAACATTCCCCAGTGTTACAACTACCAGAGCATGACACTGACACGCGGATTAACTAAGGGACACAACTCTAGATTTGTCCTCACCGATTCCAAGCAGCTAATCACTTCAAATCTGAAATCATCAAAGTAAGGGTGAGATCTCTATCCAATATAGAATGCATTATACGTTTTGAAATACAACGGAACAATTCAATACGTTAGTCCACTATCAATAACATTATCATAGTTCAGTTCACAAAAAAATTGCACACAATTCATTATGCAAATAAACAATCAATGGATTTTGCAACACTGGAAACCATCCTAGCATGTTACAATCCCATATGCAATGCAGACTCTATGCATGTGGTACCAAACGTGAACCGAGTTCACCCATTGTTCCATTACACTCGGAAAACAGTGTCAAATCCATGATTCGCCCATAACCACTGGGTCAAGAATCTAGCCTCGCTACCTCTGAATCTTGGTAAGTTTATTGGCTCTGCAAGCTCAATTCCGCACAATGGAAATGCACCATAAACAATGCTTATGCATGCACCATAAAAGCATGCAACATCAATCAACGGAATATGAATCACCACATAATTCCACATAAATGCCAATATCAATCCATCACGTGATAACAACTCAATCATAATGAATAACAGGCACAACATACAAGCATTGGTTCTCATTCGCTAAATCAAAACAATTACAAACCATCCTCCATCGTCCTTAAACTACCAACATTTTCAAAAATCGGGAGCTCGACTCTTTTTAAAATAATTTTCACAAAATAATATTTTTCCCGTTTTATAAGATAGTATTTTTAATTTAAGAAATACTGCCGAAAACGACACTCGAATCGGAGTTACGGTTTGGAAAATATGAATTTTTAAAGTTTTAAGTATTTTGAAGTTCAACACAGTGGTAACCGGTTCCTCCCTGGGAGAACCCGGTTCCCACATTTTTCAAAAACACACTCCCTGGAAATTTGTATAGGGAACTCGGTTCCTCCCACATGGGAACCGGTTCCCACGTTGAAAAATGGCTGATTTTGAAAATTTTGAACTGGGAACCCGGTTCCTCCCTAGGAGTAACCGGTTCCCAAACCAATTCATCCCACAGATTTTGTACGGGAACCGGTTCCTCCACATGGAAACCGGTTCTGCGACCTCTGAGAACAAAAGCGCTATTTTGACAGCATCTTGTATCCCAATACATTCCTTTTTATTCCCATACGAATTATAGCATTTGGAACACCAAAATTCAACCAGTACTCATCAATACAACAACATACATCATGATTTCATTATTACTATTAATCGTTTAACACACCAATGGTTCCAATTCTCATAATCCGACACAAATAGAGATAAATCCTACAAACCTAAATTAACTAATTTAAAGTTTCCTAACAAACCCAATCATCCAATTGATTTCTAAAACCCATAAAACATTATAATTGAATGAAATCACCCCTTACCTCGCGATGATTCTTCGAATTTCTGGCGTTTGGCTTTTTTTCCTCTTTTCTCTTCTCTTCTCCAATTCCACGTACAATGATTTTTCCAAATAACCTTCTTTTCCTTCTTTTCCTTTTTATATTCCTTTGATTATATTCCAAATAATAGAAATAAGTTAGTCATTATTTAGTAGAGCCTTTTACTCCACACACCTCCAATTCAACCTTACACCCCCGGTCTTCTTTTTAATTCAATAATTAATTAATCCAATTAATCCAAAATATTATTAATTAAGCCTTTAATTAAATTAATAATTAAATTCCTAATTATTTAATACTTGAATTTATTTGGGGTGTCACATAGACCATATGTATTGATGCATAACCACTTGTATGGATGCATAGACCATGTGTATTGATACATAGCCACTTGTATTGATGCATAGATCATATGTATTGATGCATAGCCACTTGTATTGATGCATAGACCATATGTATTGATGCATAACCACTTGTATTGATGCATAAACCATATGTATTGATGCATAGCCACTTGTATTGATGCATAGACCATATGTATTGATGCATAGCCACTTGTATTGATGCATAGACCATATGTATTGATGCATAGCCACTTGTATTGATGGATAGACCATATGTATTGATGCATAACCACTTGTATTGATGCATAGACCATATGTATTGATGCATAGCCACTTGTATTGATGCATAGACCATATGTATTGATGCATAACCACTTGTATTGATGCGTAGACCATATTTTTAGTCATGACATGACAGGTTCTGCTAAACCTTGTATCAGTTTTAATAATAATACTTGAGTTTGCACCCAACGTTGCCATATACATAGCTATGTCCTTGATACTGGTTATGCAAATTACATTACTGATATGCAAATTATAGAAATCCATTACTGGTATGCAAAAGTTATACAGAAAACTGGTATGCAAAAGTTATACAGAAATCCATTACTAGTATGCAAATTACATTAATTGATAATGTAATATTGGTTTTGCAAAAGTTATACAGAAATCCATTACATTAATCTCAAACAAAATCCATTACAATAAAATCCATTACATTCATGGGACAATACAGACAAATCCATTACAGCTACAACAAAATTACTTAATGCTAAGGGACTACAACACAATTACTTCAACACATGTGCTAAAACTAGTGCAGATATCACTAACAGTAAAAACACAATTGTTAAACTCAAAACAAAACTCAGATATTTGTTCTTCTTCTTCACTGTTTCTTCAAATTTTTTATTTTTGCTCATCGCCTCCATAAGCTCATCATTCCGGTTTTTCAACAATCTAATAACCTCTTTTGCGCGAAAACTCATCTCTTCGTCAAACCATTCAAAGTGGTTACATCCTTTCTTTCTCATTACCTTAAAACCTCCACACCCATAAAACCTTCTTCCAGGATTCTCACAGGTCCATGATGTCATCAATGGAGATTCTATGTCACACCAACATGTATTTCCTCTTTTTCTTAAATTCGTATGGTTTGAGGAGGCAAAAGAAAACCTTGAGGAATCCATGGTTTGAAGGAGAAGAAGAGAGATTAATTACAAACGAAATGGAAGAGAAGGAGAACGCATGAAGCGTGAAAGAGAAGAACAAGACACTGATCGTGAGAGAAGAAGAAGAACAAATTGGTCGTGAGAGAAGAACAACCTGATCTAGGGTTCATATCCTCGTTTTATTCTTCAATATTTTTAATATTTTAAATTTAATCCTAATATTAAAGCTTATTAAAAAATGACATGGAAATTAAAATGCCAACATGGACCTGCCATGTCATCAGTCAACCTGCCATGTCATAAAAAATGGGAGTCAAATTGGTAAGGGGACCAAAAGTAAAGAACAAAACTAAAAATGAGACTAAAACTCAGGATTTTAAAATGAGGGGACCAAAAGTGTAATTAAGCCAATATTTTTTTTCTAGTAAATGTGGTTAAAAGTTTAAAAATATTACTGTTACAAACTAAAATGACTAGTTTGTAATAAATGAACTAATTTTTTTATCACAAATAAACTAATTTGTTAAAAAATTCAAATAACTCTATAGTACACAAATGAGATGTTTCAATAAATATTTATTTGACATTTTTTAGATGTTCTACACTGTATTTGTATGGTTGTGGTTTTTAATAATTTTTTCTCTTTTTTTACTAATAATGTGTTTGGATCCACTTCTGCCTTGCCATTTACAGTTTCTAATGCACTTTCACCCTGAAATTAATGAAGCTGGAAATCCCAGCATTTAATAAAAGCGCTTTAGAAGCCGTTTCCACTGTTAAAACAAACATAGGCCAAGTAAAAATGAAATTTGTTTTATGTGTATAAATTGCTACAGTGTTGCATACGGTGTGGGAAATTAAATGTCTAAATATCATACCTCTAAGAACTATTGCAATGGTAAAAAGTTAAACTCAAGCACGATCTTATTTGTGCATATTAGACAAAGGCTATAAATATGGTTTTTAGGATTATTAGATCTTTTACTAAATAAATAAACAATATAAGTCCATATAACCATCTATTTTACATCACCATCTAAATAACCAAACATCATCATGGTTAAAACAAAACAATATTTTCTCCAAAATTAATCTCAAAATTACCAAACATTATCATGGTTAAAACAAAACAAAAAAGTAAACAATCAAACCATTAGTAGGATCTATAAGACAAAAGTAGGAAAACATCAATAAAGGTGTATATCAATCCTTACAAATTGTACATTTTGAGATTCAAAGCAATTAAGGAAGATACACTTCTTGTTTCTTTTTTGATAATGGACATCCTCCAAATTGCACACGTTTGTGCGGTGTGACTTTGTGCTTGGTAATGATTTTGGCTTCTTTCAAGTTTTAGGGTTTTGCTTTGCCTTTTTCTATTAAGCACTTTTGAATGTGACTATGACCATAAAAATCTCTTTTGTTAAAGATGTGCTTGGATAGTGTATATATGCCTTTATTGTATCATGTAATTTGGTGTTCTAGAAAAGATAAATTTATATACCAACTTGCCAACTTGCAAGTGAAAAATTCATAAAGAACACATGGAAAAAGTGGGAAATATACAGTAATTTCTTTTAAGAAAAATCAGTTGTTTAATGATATTTTCGTTTAAATTATTTAGGTTTAAGTTATTAATTTTAAAATATAATTAATTTAATATAATTGAAATAATTTAATATAATTGAAATGTATTGATGTAAAAGGACTTTAAATTTTGCAAGATGTTTGATTTTTATTTTAACCATCTATAAAATAATGCAAACAGATGGTAGTGATAAATTGATAGTGTAAAATATTTTATATAATACATATTAATTAATCTCTAATTAATTTGGAGATAAAATTTTATTGAAAAATGAGTTTATATAGTTATCGGTTTTTTAAAAGAGATTAAATATAGTGTTATGACAATGAAAAATAAAACTATGATTTAATAAAAAATCATTAATATATTATATCATCAGCGTAATTTTAAAATATAAATATAATTTGACAGAATATTTAAAAATAGTGTATTGTCAATATAAAATAATATTACATATATTGAATTAAATTCTTTAAATTTATCATGTTAAATAATATTTTAAAATTAAAAACATAATTTAATAAAATATTTTATATTGTTAATGCATATTTTATTATTTCATTCATAGAATATATGTCGTTGATTCTTAATAATGTAAACGTTATTTTATACTGGTAGTGTGTATTTTATTTCTATTTTTAAAATGAAAAATTAGAGTTGGACGAAGTATTTCACTATTTAAAATCTTACTATTTATATTTGCATTCCTAATAGACCACTATGCATCCCGTGTGTTTTCATACCCTCTTCCACACTCTCTTTGTTGCACTTCCTATTTTTTTTCTTTTCATTTTCCAATCAACATGATATTTGTACACTTTTTATTTTTCAACACATTTAACATATTTTTTTCCTCTATTTTTCTTTCTATTACATTACCAACCTTTCACATCTATTTTTATTGGAACTAAAACTAACATATGTTTTGGTTGCACTCACACACAAGTTATAACACATTTACAGTTATTCAACAAAATTGTACATCAAAGGCATTGTACTCTATCATTTAACATTACCAAACATTTATGCAAGTTGTTAATCGAAAGCATCACTCTAACTGTCATAATTAATTAAGCGGGTCACAATACTCAACAAAATTTCAAATTGAAAACAAACTCAACTACTTGTGCAAGAAGTTATTTAGATAAAGCTAACTTGAGATAACTAATTCTCTCAACACACCATCTTAAATCATGCAAGTTTATGACTCAATTTTCATTAAACTCCTCAACTTTTGATCATTTTAAATCTTCCACAATCTTCGCTTTTATATTGCTCTAATTTCAATTTTTCATTATTTATTTGTTCTCTAAATTATTGAAATTTTACTTTTATGTATGCTTATTTTTTCATGTGCAATGAAATTTTTAATCAAATTATTTTTAAAAATATTGTCAATTCTTTTTATCACAACCTTACATCTTTCATTGTTAAGTTCTTCACTCAATTTTATTTCATCAGATAAATAACTTGAAAATTCTTAAAGACGTTAATATGCACTTTGCTTTGAATGTGAATATCGATTACTTCCTTAAGCACGAAGATATTGGTTATCCTCTAATAAGAAAAATGTAATATGAGATAGATTTCATGTAATCTATATCACCACACTAATGTAACTTAGTGTATCCCTGAAATTTGCATCTTCTTCCTATAACAAATTAGTAAAAAAATTGTGCGTATGCACGCGATTGAATGTATGAAGGGATATACTGATGCAATATGTAATTTTATTTGAATTTAAATAAATAAAAATTATTGTTCCAGCAATATATTCAAATTATCTTCATATGATTATTTTTTTATTACATTATTTCTTAAAAAACTGTTTATCAAAATTTATGATTTAAAAAAAAAAGACATAAATAATGTATGACAGAGAAAATCAAGTGCAAATACCTACTTTGAGAATAAGTAAACTATTAAGTTGTATGCATATTTAAAGAAGTTAACATATATGCAGTATTATATTGCATTGAAATAAATATAGAAGTTAAAGAAAATAAGTAATTAGACATTATAAATTAAAAAAATTGTTTGAAAAAAGAAATTTAGTAATGAGAAGTCCAAAAGTTTGGGCCATATTATTAGAGATTATCTTAATTGGGGCTAATAACTCTCAGCCAGACAAATATAAAAGGGGTGGGATTTTATTTTAAGGGTCATTGTAATCCAACATGAATTCTCAAAATGTTATGCTAGTCTCTCAAAAGTCTGGTGCAGTTAGAATGTATGATGTATGTGATATATTATTTTGCATATGTATGATTCCATGGCTCATTTGCACTTCTTTTGATTTTAATAGTTTTATCTTCTATATATTTTGATGCAGTTCATCATGTTGGACGATCGCTGATGTTGAAGATGTTATGAGATTGCTCGCCTGAGTCAAGACGTCTTATGATGTATCAAACTTTGATGTTGATAGTAGAAGTGAAGATCCCGAACCAGATGATGGAGGGAGTGATTTCAAATTTCAATTAGATAAATATTTCAAGTGGGAAAAAGGATATGTTTCTGAATTACTTCTTGCAAAAATGTTTTGGTAAGAAATGTTATTTAGTTTATTAACAGTTTCAAACGGACTATATTTATCATATATTAACGATATTTTCATGTCATTTGGTGCAACATTTGACAAGTATTGTATCTGAGAAAATATTATATGTGAACCAATCTGCGATAGAACTGTTAGATGAAGACAATGGAGATATGTACTATGGAAAAATTCATATAGCCAACCAAAATAATATGTAAAAGTATCTTGGAAAGGGGTGGTATCAATATGCTAAGAAGAAGAAAATGAGAGGAGGGGATATTATTCGACTTACCATTCGGTATCCTCTAGGATAGCTCTATGTGTCACTGCTCAACCGTTGATGATAGTTCAAGAAAGTATATTTTTGAGTTCTCAGTTGAAGTTGTGTAATAGGTTGAAGTTTGGGGTTGTTATTTGTACTGGATATTTTGTTTAATTAGCAAGTACTATCCTTTAAGTTTGAGTAACTTAATTAGTATTAAGTATGACATATCATGTGTATTATGTTTAGAATCACCACGTTTGAATTTGAAAGAATCTATAATATAATTTTGGATACATGTGATTTTTGTTTTATCAATTTCATCCATAATAAGATTTAAGTACAAAGAACCTTCATCAAGTGTACGGTTCAGAATAGGTTAAAGAGAATTATCATAATTGTTTTTAAAGTAGTCAGACAGCTTGAGTTCTCAGAAAAAAGCGGCGAAATTGAAGGAAGTGTCGAGGTTAATAAAGGAAGCCATCATGGGTCTGAAGAAGAAGAAGAAGAAGGAGAGTATATGAGTGAACAGTATCCTCCCGATCAGGGACGGACGAACATGGAAGGGTGTATGGGCTTGGGCCCCCACCATGTTTTGAATTTTTTTAATTTTATATGTTATACATTTATATCTTATATATAATAAACAATTATTAGTAAATTCTCATTGGCCCACATACTTCAAGCTAAAGAAGACTATTGAATTCATTTGACAAGTGTAATTGATTGCATTCGATTTTATTGGCTCAAGGTTTAGCTTTCCGTGGTAACGATGAGTCAATATCATCAAGAAATAAAGGAAATTGTCTTGAACTTATGGATTTTCTTGTTAACCACAATGAAGCCATTTATAATGTTCGGAAGAATTGTCGAGGAAATCTAAAGTTAACATCTCCTAAAATTCAAAAGTATATTGTTAAAGCTGCTGCGAGTGCCACCACTCAAATTATTCTTGATGATCTTGGAGATAATTTATTTTCTATTTTAATTGATGAATCTATAGATGTCTCAGTTAAGGAGAAAATGTTCGTGGCTTTACGTTATGTGGACAAGAAAGGGCAGGTTGTTGAGTGTTTTCTTGGTGTTGTTCATGTTGCTAAGACTAGTGCTCTAACACTAAAATCGGCTTTGGAATCATTATTTGCGAAATATGGGTTAAGTTTGTCAAGGATATGTGGACAGGGCTATGATGGAGCAAGTAACATGCAGGGGGAATACAATGGTCTCAAAAGCTTGATATTGAAAGATAATTGCTCTGCATTTTTTATTCATTGTTTTTCCCATCAACTCCAATTAGCTCTTGTGACATTAGCAAATAAACATTATGAAATTGCCTTATTTTTTAATTTGGTTACTAATTTGTCTAATGTTGTTGGAGCATCATGTAAGCGTCGAGATATTCTTCGTGAAAGTAAAATTGAAAAGGTGAAGGAAGCATTGCAAGAAAGGGAAATCTCGAGTGGACGTGGTTTGAATCAAGAAATATAATTAAGAAGGCGGGAGAAACTAGATGGAGTTCACATTATGGTACCTTACATAGTATAATTTCTTTATTCTCTTCTATGATTGATGTGCTAGAAATGGTTGAGGAAGATGGATTGAATTTAGATCAAAAGAGTGAAGCACTTTTTCTCATGAAGTATATGCAATCTTTTGAATTTATTTTCATATTGCACTTGATGAGAAAGGTTTTAGGAATTACTCATGACTTATCTCAAGCATTACAAAAAAGTGATCAAGATATTGTAAATGCCATGAAATTAGTCAAAGTTTCCAAAAATAGGCTTCAAGATATAAAGGACAATGGTTGGGATTATCTATTCAACGAGGTTTCATTATTTTGTGAACCTAATGATGTTTACATTCCAAATATGGATGATACATTTCAATCAGCACACAAAAATTCAAAGAGGAAAATGGAAAAAGTTTCTAATTTACATCATTTTCAAGTTCAATTGTTCTATGATGTGATTGGTCGACAACTTCACAAATTGAATAATCGTTTTACAGAAGTGAATACTAAATTACTCCTTTGTGTATTTTGTTTAAGTCCAAGACATTACTTTTCTTCATTTGATAAGGATAAGTTGTTTCGTTTAACTCAATTTTATCCTTTAGAGTTTTCCCAAGTTGAACTATTGGCATTGGATTGTCAGCTTGAAAATCATTTCTTAGATGTATGCTCTGATAATGACTTTTCAGAGTTGGAGGGTATTAGGGATCTTTCTATGAAACTTGTGGAAACCAAAAAAAAATGTTGTGTATCCATTGGTATATTTACTTTTAGAGTTGTCTCTAATATTACCGGTGGCGATTGCAACGACTGAAAGAGCTTTTTCTGCTATGAATATTATCAAGAATCGAATGCGAAATTGTATGGGAGATGAATGATTAAATGATTGTTTTGTTACTTATATTGAAAGAGATATTTTTGTTGATGTTGAAAATTAGAAAATCATTCAACATTTTCAGAATATGAAAAATCGTAGAGAAAATTATGATGTATATTTACATTTTTGAAAATTAAATTATATATTTATTTATTATTATTTTATATGTTTATTTAATATTATATATAAAATGACCCCACTACGGTAATTTTATGGGTCCGTCCCTGCTCCCGATGATGAGAAATATAGGCAACTCGAAGACCGTCTGAATGTTGTGGAAAATCTAAAAATGTCAAGACTGAATTTTGATGATTTAAGCCTGGTTCCCGGAGTGGTGATTCCTCGTAAGTTCAAAATTCCTGCCTTTGCTAAGTATGATGACATTTCCTGTCCGAAGCTTCATCTAAAGTCCTATGTTCAGAAGATTCAACCACACACTGCTGATAGGAAATTGTGGATGCATTTCTTTCAAGAAAGTTTGTCTGGAGCACAATTGGAGTGGTATTATCAGCTAGAAAATACCCACATTCATACGTGGAATGATTTGGCATATTATTTTTACAAACAGTACCAGTATAATGTTGAGTTCAAAGAGTACGCTCAGAAATGGAGAGATCTAGCAGGTAGAGTCCAACCACCCTTGTCTAATAGGGAATTGGTTGACATGTTCATGGGTACATTGACCGGTCCATTTTTCAATCATCTAATTGGAAATTCTTAGACTGGATTCACCGAGCTGATATTGATAGGAGAACGTATTGAAGTTGGAATCAAGACTGGAAAAATTCAAGTCGAAACGTCTTCAAATGCTGCGAAGAGGTCTTTTGGTGGGAAGGAAGAAGCCAATGTTGTATATATCCAGAAAAGCTGTGCTAAAAATGATCGCCATCAATCTATGGGGGCAGTCATAATCTCCAATCCTACACTAGTGCAACCTCAACAAGACAATACGCGTAGACAAAACGCGCCTAGAAGACAATTCACAAAGATCAACATGTCGTTGTCTCAAGCATTGCAATATATGTTGAAAGCATAGCTGAATACTTTGAGGGATCCGCCTTAGCATGTTAACACGTCTTCTCCAAAGTACAATCCCAATGCAAGGTGTGCATACCATTCCAATAGCCCTGGACATGACACAAACAACTGTTGGGCCCTGAAGAACAAGATCCAGGATATGATTGAAGCTCAGGAGATTGAATTTGACGCTCCTGTCGAAACTCCAAATGTGATTAGCTCACCAATGCCTGATCATGGCAAGAGTGTCAATGCCATTGGTAATCACTCTTATGTCTTTTCCGTGAGTGAGTTGACCACTCCCCTGATGACTATCAAGAAAAATTTGTTACAAGCTGGTTTTTTCTAGGATGTTTCGACAACTGTCGCTATTGTGCATCTGAACCTAATGGTTGTGTTTGGTTGAAGAAAGGTATGCAACGCCTGATGGAAAACCGAGAAGTGATATTCATGAAAGCTCCGTCTGTAGAAAGTTTGTTTGAAGATGTCTCCAAAAACCTGAAAATTGAAGAAGAAGCCATACCAGAAGTCGGGGATACCTTGGGACAGCCAAGTGGTAAATATGATTTCATGGTGAAATATACCGCCCTTGAAAGCTCCCAAATTGTAATTGAAAACATCAAAGCAACTGGATGGGGAGATGACGAATATCCCAAAGAATATGTTGATATAAATACGATAAAGATCACCTCTGTAGGTCCTGTGAAGATTGCTCCCGCACCTAGAGTGACACCTCTAATTATCACATCACCCAGACCAGTTCCATATTCCTCTGACAAAGCTATACCATGGAATTATGGAGCCAAAGTTTACTACCATGGCGTCAAGCAAGAGACATTGGCCATTGAAGATAATACTGTTGAAGTTGTTAACCTTGATGTCGACAATATCACAGAATCAAGCAAAGTAACCAGAACCAGAAGAGTGTTTTCTCCATATATCTCTCCTCCAAAAGACACTACTGAGCCAACTATAGAGGCTCGGGGCAAAGAGAAAACGAGTCAACCTGCTCAGACAGAAGTACCAAAGGATGTTGCTGAAGATACCTCCAAGCAAAAGATAGAGGAAATCCTGAAGATCATTAAGAAAAGCGATTACAATGTTGTGGAGCAGTTGGGACAAACTTCGTCCAAGATATACATGCTAGCTCTGTTGTTGCATTCTGAGGCTCATGTTAAGGCTGATCGCGACTTTATAAGTCTTATAGAATCTAGACCACAAGTATATAGTCATATCACTTGTAGTTTTAAATATTATCGAATCCCAAGGGACTAAATGTTGATCAACCGTTATCTTAGGTTACTACGTAAATCTAAGGCCAATAATATAAATAATGTTTGGTTTTAGGGAACCTAACTTATTAAGATCTAGTTTAGATTTAGAATGAAAGTATTGGTATGTAATGGTCGGGCTTAGGGATTTAGCAACTCATTGACTTAAATTGGATTATCAAAACGTGTTTCAGTAGGAAATACTTGTTTAAAAATCCTCTTCTCAGACTCTCATGTTTATTGATTTAGATCCTATAATCAAACCTAAGTGAGTGCTCTCGCTGTTTCAATTAAAGTTTAAAAATAGTTTTTGAAATTAAATAAAACCTAATCAACTTAAAAGCGCTCTCGCTGCATTTTAAGTTGATGCTCAATTACTAATGTCCAATTAAAATCTCAAACTCTCGCTTTATTGATCCTAACTTCTAATATGTGTTTTACTCTCATAACAAAACAGTTGCATTTAGAACTAATAATTGAAGCCAAAAAATTAATCTTTTTAAAACGGAGTAAGTCAAATGGCGTTGTGAAACCCTGTTGGCTATGTGACCCTACATACCGATAACTAAATTTAGCCTAGAATGTTAAACGATTCAACTATAGCGCAACAATGATAAATAAATAATTCAGATAAAACATGCATTTCAGATAAATCAGGCATAAAATAAATAAGCAATTAAATAAGCCAATAAATAAATAATTAAACTGGATTAAATAAGCCAATAAATAATTTAATAAAAAAAACCTGAATTTAAAAAGGCGGAATATTTGGCAAGTTCCAGGAGTCCCAAAAGTCGGTGAGATCCGCCTTTCGTTGTCTGAAAACTCAAATGCGATGAAAGAAATAAAAAGGCGCAACTCTAACGTAAGGTTAGAATTGGCAAAGGTTCGCAACAATCCCCGATGTGGAAATTGCTACGAGAAAAGAAAGATAGAACTAATAAATAAAAAATTAGAAATTAAATGAAATTGGAAATAAAAATTGGAATTGGAAAACAAAACTAGCGGAGTAACGGTATAAAATTGCTGGAAAAAAAAGGTGTGTTTGTATATGGGAATGAAGCTATGTTTATAGAGGTTGTGGTGTGCTCGTTGCTGGGTTGGTTGAGATATTCTCGCCACCAGATTCTCCTTCGTAGCGATCGCTATAGAGCTGCTAGTGAGGCGTAACGGTCGTTACGCGTTGGACTGGTGAGGAATGTTCGCTCCCTTGGCCCGTGACGGTCGCTAGGGTTTGACTTGGAGGGGTGTAACGGTCGTTACACCCTTGAGCTTAATGATGAAGCGCGTGTTGGAAGTGGGCTGGGCCTGCTTCCTTAATTCATTTATCTTTTTTCTTCTTTCATACCCCCATTTCTTGCTATTCACCACATACTTCAATAGATGCTTCTATTTTGTGAACTTTGGGTATGATTATCCGTCTTTTCTCGACTTTCTTCGCACTTACCTTATAATTGGTAAAAACCTAAAAACATAGAAAATACTGGCTGTCACACCCTAAATTTCACCCTTAGTTTCTATCCGCATTAGCACATCATATTTTTTTCATCTGGCCGTCACATTTATATGCATATGCTTCCATTAGACCATTGAAATTAAATAATTGTTTACACATCGCATTTGCATCATTAGTCGTATTTAAGCTGACCAAAAGTCAATTTAAATTGACATTTGCATCGTTTTATAGTTGTAAAATACCCGTGATTTTACTTCATGCAATTTTATCTCCCTACCTGTCTCTTGCATCGTGTTGAGTTGATTATATGTTGATAATATTGAATTTTCGATTTTATAAACAGACCGTTAAAAGCGATTCGACACTGTGCGGAAAATTAGAGGGGAAAATATTTCAAGTTTTCACCTTTAACTCACTGTTTTATGAATCTACGTATCGCGTAGATCATGAAAATTTGTCCTCTCTAATTTTTCGATACATTTTTTAGTCTCGTTTTTAACCGTGAGCATTTTAAATCCAAGTATTCTTTGTTATAATTTTATTTCGATTTTAAACATTTTGATAATTTTTCTTTAAATTTTGAGACCCGTAGTTTATTTTAATGTACTCATTTTATTTTTTCGGATAATTTAGTGTTTGAATTTATATTATTTTTGACAATTTTAAATGTCCATTTTTTATCTCTAAAAATTAAAATTAAAATAGTTTTGGGTAACTTGTATTTTATTATATCGGGCTTTGTGACCCATTTTATCAAAAGCAGATTTTTGGTATTATTAAAATTTTGACTAACCTAATTGTTATGTATATATATATTAACATTCATTGTTTACAAGAAAAAAAAACAAAAAGAGAGGCGGAGGCGTGATCTAAAAGGAAACAATTTCCTCTTCCTCATACTCTATTTTTCTTCATCTTTACTCACCCTCTCTCAATACTCCCTTCAATCATACTCCCTCCACCCGATCAAAACAACCACCCACCATTCTCCTTTTTCATTCTCTCAACCTCCCCTCTAATCCCACTCCAAACTTCCACTCCCTCTCTCAAACCGTAACAACCCATTCTTCACCCTCCATCTCTCGCCGAACAGCAACATTCAACAACTCACCATCTTTAACACATCTCACAGCCATCACTACCGTATTGCCCAATATACCCCCTTCTATCATAATTTCCTTTTAGTATTATTTCTATTTGTTTTTCTAAATAATATATAATAATTTTAGTTTAATTTTATACCTATATCCTTATTCTTTTATTTGCTTTGGAGGTACGTGCACTTTGTCTGCGTATATCTGGCATTTGTGACAAGATCGAGCATAGCGGTGACAATCAGCTTCCATGGTGGACAAATAGTAACCTGTTCTCAGAATCTTCTTAGCCATGGTATGTCCACTGGAATGGGTACCAAATGCGCCTTCGTGTAATTCTTCCATGATACGTTCTGCTGTTTTCCGGTCTACACAGCGGAGTAAGCACAAATCGTGATTGCGCTTGTATAAGATGTTGTTGCTGAGGAAGAATTTGGATGCAAATCTTCTAAAAAATTTCTTATTATTGACGGATGCCCCTGCGGGATATTCCTGAGTCTCAAGATACCTCTTCACGTCGTAGTGTAATACGGTGAACTGACTTTGTAGGTTTTGTATCGCAAATGTGCGGATAGCAAGAGTCGCCACCGACTTTTCTTTTATCCAATTAAGGGAAGGTAAAAAGTACAGAAAAAGACCTTCGTTAGATTCTGAGTAAGGGAGAAGGTTATGAAAAGGGAAGGTATTAGCACCCCTTTCCATCCGTAGTTATCTACGGGCTCTTAGTTGCTCTTAGATCACTTTAAAATTGTGCTCTCTGTGTGTTTGAAAAAAATGTTTTGAAAAGGCATTTCGCTTTGACTTTGTAATGATTCATGTAGGAATGTATACAAAGTGTTCGGAAATGTTTCGTTTTGAAAAGCGTTTGAACTTTGACAAAAGTGTGTGGTGTGAAAAGCATTTTGATAGAGCAAGCAACTAAAAGTCTTATTACCTACTCAAAATTGGCCGTTTTCGTGTTTTTTACGTTCCTTTAGAATAACGCTATCCATACCATTAGTTGGTAGGTAACTCCATTCGTTGGATGTAGAGGGACATTCGAAGGGACATCGGATGGTCATAGAAGGCAACTTGTAGGAAGTATCCTAGCACATTCGAAGGGACTATCATCATTTTTCGTAGGCGACAATCGAGGGTCAAGATCATGTATTCGGAGGCGACATCGTGGGTCTTATGATCTTTGTATCGAAGGGACTATGATGATTTGTTTTTGAAGGCAACAGTGCTAGAATACCTCTACGTTCGAGGGACTTGACCATTTGAATTCGTAAAGGCAACGAGAGAGAATTACCCTAAGTGGTGCATGTGTGAAAAGAGTGTGTTGATTCAGATATTTTTATCTTGGAAATTAGAGTGAGCTATGTTGATTTTATCTTGCCATACACGCCTAGTTACTAGCAGTTATAGGGTGCGGAAATTAAAATGCGGGAATGTAAAGTGCGGAAAGATAAATCCTACGCTATTACATGGCCTTGGGGCAGATACATAATTGAAAATGCGGAAAATAAAAGACCTAATTAAACTATTACATCCCATAAGCAATTACAAAATGATATAAAAAAGAAAGCGATAAAAGAAATCGTCCGAAACGGAATGACCTGTGAAAAGATGAGAAATCGGGAAATACGAGAAAATCGAATAAGAGGAAAATGTTAGCAAAAATCATAATTTTTAAATGAGAAAAATATTTCATGCTGGAAATAACATTAATATGCTAAAATAATTTTTTGGGATTTTTTGGAGATAATTTAATAATGTAAACTAATTAAATGTGATTTAAATGATAAATTAGCAATTAAATTAAATATGCATGCAAAAATTATATTTTTAATTTTATAAATTAAATAAACATTTTTTGGAAATAATGCAAAAAGAAAAATATATTTTGATGTTTTTTAATGCATGATAAAAATTGTAGAAATAAATTAAAATGAATGCAAAATATTAAATAAAAAGAAAATGGAAAGTAATTGAAAAAAATAAGTTGAGTTTGTGAAAGAAAATGCAAAACTGGTCCTGGCATGGTTCGAACTCGTGACCAGGGGGAGCATCTGTGAACAACCCACGCCTTAACCACTAGGCCACTTGACATCTGGTGTTGGAAAAGTGAAAATCAATAGAATATATGTGTAAACGTGTCACTGATATTTGAAAATCAAACACAGTCAGCGTGCGGGCCCCAACTGGAAAGAGAGAGCGAATCAGAGCGAGCCAAACTGCCACGTGTGCGGTCCAACCTTCAACGCCGGAGTCCACGCCGGAGCTAGGGCTCCGATCATCTTCTCCGATTGCCCATCAACCTAAAAACCTGCAAAATGCATCATTTAAAGCAAGACAAGAGCCCAAATCGACTAATTCGACCCTTGCGAACACGATGATGCAATCCTTTCGTCCTGAAACGGCCTGGAACTCGTGTTTCGAAGCTCACAGCTCTAAAAACCCTAACAATGGCATGCTTGGATTTCTACGTAGAACCTTACATGTAATGCATCAAATGCACCCTAATACACATCCTGAACTCAAATAAACACATGAGAATGATTAGCAATGCATGAAATATCAAAATCGAAATTATAAAAAGTAGCAAACCGGTGAGAGTCCAAGAACACGATCTGGACAGCCTGGGCTTGATGTGAGGATTGGGATTGCTTGCTGGAGACCTCAGGAACAAGATTGGGTGGTTTGTTTGCCTTGAAAACAACTGAAAATCAAAATTCGAATTTTGATGATTCTTGAAAAATTTTGCCAAAATAAGGGTTGTGTTTTTGGCTAGGTTTTCGTGTCTCTTGCTTGGCATCTTGCTTGGTATTTATAGAGTGAAGTAGGAGAGAAAAAACAAGGAAAACAGATTTGGTTTTGAATGCATTGAATAATTTTCAAATCAAATCAAATTTTTGAAGGAAATTTGATTTTCTCTTTAATGAATGATCAAGCACGAAATTGGCATGTATTATGGGCTTCCTTGGACCTCAAGTTTGATATAAAATCACTCCTTTTGGAAAAATATCTTATTTTCATATTTTATATAATTTAATTTTGAATTAAATGTTCTAAAATTCAAAAATAAATTAATAAAATAGAAAATTGCCAAGGCCAAGCATTTATGGGTCACAAATAATGTCATGAACAAGTTTGGATCACAAGATTATAGGCCCATTTGGAAAATTTTGCATTTTGACCAATATCTCCTTTTGTGCCATTGTTCAAAATTGCCCAACTTCTGAATAGTGTATCTTGATCAATTTTCCACATTTTTGAGTGTTCTTGGACTTTTTAGAAAGCTCTAAGAGTCCACTAACCAACCTATTTGGTTTCATATCAATTGGACTTACCATGCTCAATATATCTTCAAAACAAAAAGTTGACTTTTTGTTGACTTTGAAAAGGACCTATAATGTTTTGACCCATACCTTCCAAATGAAGCATTTTTTGAACATTCTTGTGAGACATGAAGTTGTAGAGAATTGAATTTCCTTCAAAACAAGAGTTGGTGGAAAAATTTCTGAGAAAGTATGAAGAAGTTATGCTCAGTCAAAGTTTGGTTGACTTTTCACTAAGAAACCCTAATTTAGAAAGTTTGACTTTTGAGCAAATCTTGAGTTTTCTTGATGAATCATGATCAACCCTTGATCAAATGATGAATGTAACTTCAAAATGAGGATGTTGACCAAAAATCATGAAGTGTGACTGTATGTTGACCACAGTTGACTTTTTGTCCCAATACAATTGATTTTCAACCATCTGAGCAATTGTCTGAGGAAACTTGATTTGTGAGGATTGAAACTTGACATGGAGGATCTTTGAAGCATATGAGGAGGCATGATGACCATTGGAGATATTGGAAGTCCATCTTCATTTGAGAAACACCAAACCCTAGTTTGGGTTGATTGTCTAGGAGAGAGTTTGTCTGATCAACTCTTGAGGAATCCTTGAGCATGGAAGTATGGAATGTCTTGAGAGATAGGAGGGAAAATTTTGGGGTATGACAGCTGCCCCTGTTCAATCTTCTTGTACTGGAAGGGTTATATTGGTATGCTTGCCTTTCGTGACCTGGAGGTAGAAGATGATTGAACACTCAATACACAAAATTTACTCGTTGTTGTCTGATGATGCGTGAATGGGCTTACAGATGCCATTTGGAGAAGTTGGAGACTCCGCTGGGGAATGAGTCGTACGCTAGACTCGAGATTGTAGCACGGATAGGAGAACTATCGGAGATGGGCTTAAGATGCCATCTGGAAAGATCAATGCTGGGGAGTGAGCCGTACGCTAGGCTCTGTAGACGTTTCTGGAAATGAAAGGAGCGCGGAGACGGGATTAAGATGCCATCTGGGGGGAGTCGTATGTTAGACTTTGTGCTCATCTTTGAATGAAGTTATTGGTTTGTACTGGTTTTTTAACCAAATATGCAGCATTCTGAAAGAGGAGAAATGTTGACAAGTAGTCGGAGATGGGCTTAAGATATCATCCAAGGCAACTGAGTCGTACGCCAGACTCTGTAGTTGCTGTTGATAATAGGAAGGAGTCAGAATAGTTCTTCGTGCTGACTACTCCGGGGGATAATAGTTGGCAAAATGCGGATAGCTTCCCTGTTGTGCTTCGGGTATTGATCCAATGCCTGTTATCAGAGGATAACTTGTGATCGTTCGGATAGGGTTTCCCGTCTGGCTTCGGGTATTAATCCTAGATCCGTTGTCGGAGGACAACTAGGCGGTCTTCGAATAGTTTTCCGTCGGATTGGTCTTAATCCGGACCAGCTGTCGGAGGACAACTAGGGCGGTCTTTCAGATAGTTTTCCCGTCTGGATTCGGGTCTTAATCCTGGACCTGTTCGCGTCAGAAGTGACTTTCACCTGTTTTGGAGAAAACAAGAGAAACTTTGATAGAATATTGTTAGTCTTATGCAAAGTATGATGCATGACAATGTGTATGAATGACATATGCACAAATTATGACTTTTATGAGTAATGTATGAATGATAGATGTTGTGATATTTCAAAACATATCCATCTTGATGAAGATGCGGATATTCTGCTTGAGGATTCCTGACTTCTGCTTGGAGATGAAGTGGGTGAGAATCCTTCTTTTGAAAGAGAGGAATGATAACCTTGATTCCTCCGATGCACTATCTGACCAAGTCTTGAGCCTTGATATTGCTGAGGATGGTAGAGATCGAGAGACGTGCTGCCAAGGACCTTGTGCATAGACCCTGCTGGCGAGAGATTAGGAGGCACTTTACTGCGGGGGGGGGATTTTGTGTATAAATCCTGCTGGAGAGCATTTGATAGTTGCTGGGAGACCGGGTTAGAAGGATCTGGAGCCCGTCGAAACTTCTGGCTGGGGAATAAAGAATGTAAGTTTCCTCCGATACACTATCTGACCATGTTTCAAGTCTGGATACTGCCGCTGCCGGGGAGGTGATGATTTTCGAGAGATATTTTGCTGGGGATACCTCTGCTGGTGATGAATCGTTACTGCTTGGAGACTGATGTCACATGGCCTGGTTTGATTGGCATCACTGCTCGGGGACTAACATGATGAAGCTCGGAATGCCTGGACTAGTGGAGGAAAATGTGTGCTCCGCTGGGGAAGGTTTGTAGTGAGTGACATCTCTGTGGGGATCATGCTCCGCGGGGAAAATGTTTCGGTGACTTCTGTCGTCATCTCAATTCCTGGAGCCTGTAGTAATTACTTTTACATGTTCACTTTTCGCATGTTTGTGAACGAATTTTTATTGTCAAATGCATATAATCATTCAAAGCAAACATTGGACTTTATGCAAACAACAACAACAAACAGGAATTGTAAAGAGAAGGAAACTTGTATTTATTTGAAAGGTGGCGTACGGCCAAGTAGTTTATACACAGGAAAAGTAAAAACTATGCGGAAATAATCTCGTTAAGTTCCAACTATGCTAGTACTCATATATTTCAACTATCTCATCTCCTTGCTGTCAGTAGAAAGTGAGTGAATTGATCTTCGCCATTTGAATCTTGAATGCTGATAGTAGTAGCCTGTAGGTAGGTGATCTGGATGAGACATAGTCGTGCGCTTAAATCCCTAACTTTTGCCTAGACCGCCCTTTCGGGTTTTAGTCTACCGGGATACCCCTTTTTGCCCAAGCCGCCTTTTCGGTTTTCGACTTGCGGTGTACATTTTTATATTTATCCTTAACTTTTGCCGAACCCTTTTGGTTCGCCGGGATATATTTTTGCCTAGGTCGATCGACCTAGCGGGTCTCTTTATCGTAGTATTTTTGACTATATCGGCATTCACGAGTGTGGGAAGTCTTCGCCATCCATGGTGCTAAGTATCATAGCTCCACTTTGAAAATCTGTCTTGACTACAAATGGTCCCTCATGGGTGGGAGTCCATTTGCCCCAGCATCACCTTGTGGAAGAATGATGCGCTTGACTACTAGATCACCGACTTGGTAAACTCGATTGCTTGACCTTTGTTAAATGCTCGATCATTCGCACGATAGATCATCCATGGCGGATGGATGCGAGTCGTTTCTCATGAATTAAGTTAATCTGGTCCAGGCGAGTCTGAATCAATCGTCTTCACCTAACTCTGCGTCCTGGAGGACTCTGGTCGAGGGTATCTGAACCTCAATGGGTATGACTGCTTCCATACCGTATACAAGAGAAAAGGGGGTTGCCCCTATTGATGTCCGTGCTGTAGTGCGATAACCATAAAGAGACAATGGTAACATCTCATGCCAATCTTTGTATGTCACTGTCATCTTCTGTATAATCTTCTTAATGTTCTTGTTGGCGGCTTCCACTGCGCCATTCATCTTAGGCCGATCAGGAGAAGAGTTGGTTTCTCAAATTTGTATTTTATCGGATCCATCCTGGAAATCAACAAGGTAGTGTGAGTCAACATATCATCTTAGTCGTGACGATGACCAGCGCTGCAAGTTTTCTCATTTGTGAGTATCTTGTTTCACGATCGGTAAACTTTTGATAAGGTAGTATATTGCATACTCTTTTCGACCGGACTCGTCATGTTGCTACACACACCCATTGAGTTCTCTAATATTGTCAAGTACATGATAAGAGGTCTTCCTTTGATGACATCGGGATAGGAGGATTTTGTAGGTACTCCTTGATTTTGTCAAAGCGATCGGAAATCGTCGTTCCATTCCACTACGATCTTTCTTTAGTAACTTGAAGATTGGCTCACAAGTAGCGGTTAGATCGCAATAAATATGGCAATGTAGTTCAATCGGCCCAGAAACCTCGACTTCCTTCTCGGTGCGGGGGGCATTTCTTGAATAGCTTTAACCTTGGCGGGATCAACTTCAATACCTTTACCGCGACAACAAACCCTAGGAGTTTTCGGATCGACTCAAAGGTGCACTTGTTAGGATTAAGTCTCGATCATACTTCTTCAACTTTGTCAAATAGTTTACGCAAATGATCAAGATGCTCTTCTTGATCGTGATCTAGCTATCATGTCATCGGCGTAGACCTCTATCTCGTGATGAATCATGTCATGAAATAATGTCACCATGGCATGGTAAGTGGCGCTGCGTTCTTGATCCGAGCGGCATAACCTTGTAGAAAGTACCTTTGTGTAACAAAAGTAGTCTTCTCCATGTCTTGGAGCCATTTTGATCGATTGTAGGAGAAACCATCCATGAAGGAAAACTTTGTGTTGGCGGTGTTGTCAACGAACATCAATATGAGGAAGTGGAAAATCATCTTTCGGACTTGCTTTATTGGATCTACGTAATCCACACACATTCGTACTTTGCCATTCTTCTTAGATACGGGTACCACATTTGCAACCTGCGGATAAAAGTAGCTAAGAAACTGCGTTGAAGCTTCATAACCGGCTTTGATTTTCTCGACATCTCGGGACGCATCGCGAACCTACATTTCCTTTGGAGAAAACCTTCTTTTGTTGGCAATCGGTGTACTACAATATCAACGTCTAGACCTGGCATGTCTTCGTATGACCAAGCAAAAACCTCAATATAGTCTCGTAGCATCTGGACCAACCTTTCTTTGACACTATTCTCAAGACCCGCTCCTATCTTGATCTCTTTTTTGTCTTCGTTAGTACCCAAATTCACAACCTCAACTTGCTCTTCGTGTGGCTGTATAACTCGATCTTCTTGTTGTAGCGATCGACAAGTTCTCCTGGAACTTCACAATCTTCCTCACTTTCGTCTTGACTTGGTAGATCGGATTATCGAAGTCATATTTAGCAATAGCATAGTATTATCGAGATTCGGAGTGATTACTGCGATGTATCACGTGGGTGTGTGTAAGAAACACATAGCTTTTTGAAGGGTGATAAAGTAAAGAAAGAAAAACACAATTGAATGCAAAAGTCAATGAATTCTTGAATGAAAATATGCAAATGACAGATAATAACCCTCACAAACGAGCCACGGTGCCCCGGGCAAGGCACTAGGCTTTAGAGTTTATTGTTCAAAACATAGAAAATATGAAAAAAAAAAAAAAAACAAAGCAATTACTCTGTCTAAAGGAGATTGGTATAGCGTCTTGATCTTGAATTCTTGAGTCGTTGTCGGGACTTGGAAAGATCCACTTGCTGATGTCGAAGTCGCTGTCGTTGTCCTCTATAGCATGGAGTCCACTCTGGCTGATGCGGAAAGGAAGTTGGCCGGCACGTTCGCGACGTATCATCTGCTGTCCTTTGATGGTGAAACCTAAACCAGTCTTGTCAAATTTGAAAGGAAGATCAGGAAGCTGACCCCAAATAGCACTACCACCTTCTTCAACTGCAGCTTGAGCATCTTTCAGTGAGGCCATCCTAGGCGGAGCTTTAGTAACTTCAGGAATGATAGGAGAGTCAACAGGCATGACTCTGGGGACTGTTTCAAAAGCTTGACAGGGAGTCTCAAAGAATTCTCCTTCCATCTCGAGATAACGGAAAGACTGTAGATGACTGACCATATACTCTTCTTCACCACACACTAACAACTTCCCCTTCACCGGGTACTTCAACCTCTGATGTAGGGTAGAGGTATGGCCTTTGCCCATGTATCAACGTCGTCAAGTAGGCAAGAGTAAGGTGGACGGATGTCCATGACAAAGAATGTGGAATCAAAAGTCAGGAACCGACTTTAACGGGAAGAATGAGCTCTCATTCACTTAGAACCATCAAAGCTCTCACAATAATGTCCTTTGGGTTTGAACCAACCCTTCAACATCAAGTCGATCAAAAGCGGTCTTGGTGGGATATTGAGCGAACCGGTATCCACCAAAACATGAGATAATGCCCTTGGATTCCACGAGAGATGTGCAAGGCTTTGTTGTGTTTCCTTAAGCGAGTCAAATCGACATCGGAGAAGCCTAGGCCGTTGTTGGCGCCGGCTAGCAATAAAAACTTCAAATTGATCGGTAGTAGTGTCTTGCGATGCGTGAGCCTTCTTGAAACTTTACCAAGGCGTTAGCATGAGCCTCGAACAAGAAGCGAGCAAGCAAATCTTGAATGATCATCCCATTGTTCCACAACATTGAAGTCACTCTTCTTGATAATCTTGAATTTCCTCCATTTCTCGTTTGGAGGTGTCTTGACAACTTCCTTTGGTATACATTTGAGGGATGAGTCTTGGTTCTTTCCCTCTAGATTGGGGAATGGATTGAACGGCTGGAATGCGAGCTGGAGTCGCAGTGTCTTTTGGAGGAGAGATATCTAGAGAGAACACTCTTTCGGTTCTAGTCACCTTACTTGATCCGGTGATGTTGTCGATGTCAGGAATGGTAGCTTCAACGATAAGATCTTCAATGGTCAGAGGGTCTTGTTTGACGCCATGATAGTAAACATCGGATCCATAATCCCAAGTGTCATACCCCAAAATTTGCCCTCATGTTTCTCAAGACATTCCATACATCCATGCTCAAGGATTCCTCAAGAGTTGATCAGATGAACACTCTCCTGACAATCACCCAAACTAGGGTTTGGTGTTTCTCGATCGGATGTACTTCCAACCTCTCCAATGGTCTTCATACCTCCTCATATGCTTCAAAGATTCTCCATGTCAAGTTTCAAGCCTCCAAGTCAAGTTTCCTCGGACAATTGCTCGGATGGTGGAAAATCGGTTGTATTGGACAAAAAGTCAATGTGGTCAACATACTGATCAAAACTTCGATTTTTGGTCAACTTCCTCATTTTGAAGTTAAATTCATCATTTGATCAAGGGTTGATCATGATTCATCAAGAAAACTCAAGATTTGCTCAAAAGTCAAACTTTCTAAATTAGGGTTTCTAGATGAAAAGTCAAGCTGAACTTTGGTGGTCATAACTTTCTCATACTTTCTCGAAATTTTCCACCACCTCTTGTTTTGAAGGAAATTCAATTCTCTACAACTTCATGTCTCACAAGAATGTCCAAAAAATGCTTCATTTGAGAGGTATAGCTCAAAACATTACAGGTCCTTTTCAAAGTCAACAAAAAGTCAACTTTTTGTTTTGAAGATATATTGAGCATGGTAACTCCAATTGAAGTGAAACCAAAGACATTGTTTAGAGGACTCTTAGAGCTTTCCAAAAAGTCCAAGAACTCTCAAAAATGTTGAAAATTGAGCAAGTTACACTATTTAGAAGTTGGGCAATTTTGGACAATTGCACAAAAGGACATTTTGGTCAAAACGCAAAATTTTCCAAATGGGCCTATAATCTTTTGATCCATGAATGCTTGGTATTGTTGATTTTCTATTTTCATGATTTATATTTGAATTTTACAACATTTAATTCAAAAATAAATTTTGTAAAATATGAAAATTAAGTTTCTTTTTCAAATAAGTTGGATTTATATCTTTATTAATGTCCAAGAAAGCCCACACCAATTGCCAAATTCGTGACCCATGCACATGGAAAGAAAAAATCAAGTTTTAAAGGAAATTTGATTTTATTTATTGGAAAATATTTGCACATTCAATTTCCAATCTTTTTTCCTTGATTTTTCTCTTCCAATCTCTTCTATAAATTGCCAGCATTGTGTACAAACCAAAGAGGACGAACCCTAACCCTAAAACAAACCCAAATTCTTGCAAAATTTTTCTCAATTCTTGAAAATTCGAATTTTAAAAACCAGCCGTTCTCAGCCCGATCTAGCCATCCAGTCTTGCTCAGGAGGTTCCCAGGAGTCGAACCATACTCTTACTCAAGCCTACAACTGCCCAGATCGCGTGCTTGAACCTTCACCGGTTTGTAATTTTTCTGAAATTCGATTTTAATATTTCATGCATTGTTAACGTTTTTCGTGTGTTTGTATGGACTCAGGATGTTCATTAGGTCAGGAATAACTCATCTCATGCAAGCTTGAACGCGTGAAACTCTAAATGCCATGGTTAGGGCATTCTGAGCTGTTTGAATCGAACAGCCTTGTACAAGTGTTTTTAGCCAAAACCAGTTGCACCATTGAATTCGCAAGCATCGATTTAGGGGGACAAGGTCCTTCTTTCCTTTTTATTTCATGTGTTTTTGCAGATTGAAGAATCACGCGGCCGGAGAAGACGACCGGAGCTAGGGCTCCGGCGTCGTGGACCGTTTGACTCAGGCGAGGGTCTGCGTGGCGATTTCGTGTTCTCTGATTTGTCCAATCATTCAAACCAGGGCCCACTTGCTGACTGCGTTTGAATTTCAAATTCCAGGGACACGTAATCACTCAAAAGCGTTTGATTTTCACTTTTAAAACACCAAAGACACGTTGTCCCAGTGGTTAAGGCTTGGCTTTTGGAAAGATGCTCTAACAGGTCATGGGTTCGAATCAGCTTGGGACTGGTTTGGCTTTTCTTTTACAAAACTGCATATTTTTCAATTATTTCATATTTTCTTTTTGTTTTCAATATTTGCATGCTATTTTAATTTATTTTCTTAATTTTTATTCTGCATTTTAAAATTATCAAAAAATATTTTCTTTTTTGCATTTATATTCTAAAAATCTTTATTTAATTTAATAAATTTAAAATATAATTTTTGCATGCATATTTATTTTTATTTATATTTTAGCATTCAAATCATTGAAAATTAGTTTTTAATTACCAAAATGCATCTAAAAAATCCCAAAAAATTATCTTAGTATATTTATCTTATTTCCAGCATATATTAATTTTCTCATATTAAAATTTGCATTTTTCTAACATTTTTCCCTTGTTCGATTAGTATTGCATTTTAGATTTCTCGTTTGTTTCACGAGTTCTTAGATTGAGACGATTCTTAGTTTTATTTTTATTTATCAATAATGTAGCGTACGGGTTGTAATAGTTTAAATTAGGGTTTTACTTTCCGCATTTTAAATTATGTATACGCCCCAAAGTCATGTAATAGCGTGGGACATTTACTTTCCGCACTTTTATATTCGCATTTTACTTTCGCACCCTTATCAATTGCTAGTAATTAGGCATGTATGGCAAGATAAAATCAACTTAGCCCACTAATTCTTCAAGATAACATATTCTAAAATCAACACACTCTTTCACACATGCACCCCTTAGGGTAATTCTCTCTCGACACCTTTCGATTTCAAACAATGGTCATGTCCCTCGAACGTAGAGGTATTCTAGCACCGTTGCCTTCAAAACAAATCATCATAGTCCCTTCGATACAAAGATCATAAGACCCACGATGTCGCCTCCGAATACATGATCTTGACCCTCGATTGTAAGCCTGAAAAATGATGATAGTCCCTTGAATGTGCTAGGATATTTCCTACAAGTTGCCTTCTATGACCATCCGATGTCCTTGAATGTCCGCTTACATCCAACGAATAGGGTTACCTACCAACTAATGGTATGGATAGCGCTATTCTAAAGGAACGTAAAATAACATGAAAACGACCATTCTGAGTAGGTAATAAGACTTTTAGTTGCTTGCTCTATCAAAATACTTTTCACCCCACACACTTTTTGTCAAAGTTCAAACTCTTTTCAAAACAAAACATTTTCGAACACTTTGTATACATTCCTACATGAATCATTACAAAGTCAAAGCGAAATGCCTTTTCAAAACATTCTTTTCAAACACACAGAAAGCATAAATTCTCAAAGTGATCTATAAAGCAACTAAGAGCCCGTAAATAACTACGGATGGAAAGGGGTGCTAATACCTTCCCTTTTCATAACCTTCTCCCTTACTCAGAATCTAACGAAGGTCTTTTTCTGTACTTTTACCTTTCCTTAATTGGATAAAAATAAAAGTCGGTGGCGACTCTTGCTATCCGCACATTTGGATACAAAAAATCCTACAAAAGTCAGTTCACCGTATTACAGAACTGGCGACTCTGCTGGGGATACACCCTAAAGAGAGAATTGCCTTAGGGATTTCTAGATAACCTTTATTGCTTTCTGTTTGACTTGTTTGCTTTACTTTTAAGGGTTGCTTGGGTATTATACTGTTGGGGGATCCTACACCCGGATACGGGTTTCCTTTTAGGTAAGTAGCATTAGATCATCGCGACCGCTAGACGTATAACTAAACGGTCAACATGATGGCTACGTTAGCGTGACACTTTGGTTGTCCCGATGCTCCTCATTTCCAAGTTGAGGATAGTATTTGGCTTCTGAGTTGTGTCATCAAGCGCTAACTAAACTTTTAGAACCTTAATTGACCCATCTTGGCCATTAGAAGGTAGTGAGATGGACGGCTTTGGTGTAGACCGAGGTTGGTTGATACTCGATGCTACGCTCATTGAGATCAGACTTTTGGGACATTTTGATCGACCACTTGGTAGTCGTATTGAAATAAGCGCCTCGAGAAAGATCGATGATGTGAGATTCCTAGAACCCGGTTACTATTATAGGACAGGATGAACCAACTCAAACTTTTGGTGGGGTAATCACCTAGACCTCATGCGAGCCTTAAACCATAGGCTCATTGTGTGAATTGTTTGTGTGTGCCAAACATGACATCATGACATCATTTGCATTGCATCTCATTTCTAACCATTTCAAGGACCTAGGGATTTATCTTTGCTCTGTTTTGTAGGGATTATGACTTCTAGAAAGACTATCCGAATCAACTTCATGGGTATACCTTCTCAACTCAAAGAATTGGTTTCAGATATTCCCGACCATGCTCAGTTTATCAAAAGACATGGTTATCTACTTGATTTGGTTATCTCGGTTTTGAAGAAGATATGATGCATGTCTATTCGGTTCTTGATCAAAGCACCATTGCTTTACATTTCAGTTATCGATTGGTTCCTACCTTGGAAGAGTTCTCTAAGCTACTTGGGATACTGTTCTTGACCAAATGCCATTCACGGTCTAGAAAAGGTGCCTAAATCGAACATTACATCATTTACATCTTAAGCGCTCAGACATTGAAGCCAATTGGGAAACTAGAAGCGGCGTTAAGGGTTTACTTTCTAAGTTCCTAATTAAGAAAGCCCGAGAATTCCTCAAGGTTATGAGTTTCCATGCATTTGAAAATATTGTGGCCTTGCTAATTTATGGTTTGGTTCTATTCCCTAACTCGGATCAGTTCATAGATGTCAACGCCATCAAGTTGTTCCTTACCCGTAATCCAGTGCCTACTTTACTTGGGGATATCCTACATTCTCTCCATACTCGTACCATCAAGCGACAAGGAACTCTCATGTGTTGTATACCGTTACTTTCCAGGTGGTTTATTTCGCACCTTCCTCCATCAGTTTTGAAGAACGAACAAAGGATGAAGTGGTCTCAAAGGTTAATGTCACTCTCTCATTCAGATATCCGTTGGAGTCTTTTCTCTCAAAAGGACTTCACATTCATTGAGCGTTGTGGAGAATTCCCTAATGTACCACTCCTTGGTATAAGGGGAGGTATTACTTACAACCCTTCTCTAGCTCTACGTCTGTTTGGTTTTGCTCGAAGAGATGGTCCTCATGATATGCTTCTCCAAGATATTGTGTTCGACTACAACCACGATCTCCAGAATTACCGTCGAAGGTTCATACATGCTTGGGGCATGGTAAAGAAGACTGATACCAAGACTTTGGGGCACCAAAACCCCACTCCTTGGGAACCTTACCTCAAATGGGTGCGAGCTCGAGCTCAAAACCTCATGATGCCATTCGGCGCTGTTCGGTAATTATGGAACTGTTGCTATAGGTGGCGTACCTATGTTGTTCCCCATCGACATGCCTCACGATTACGAAGACTTGAAGAGATCCTGGATTCAACTAAAAGAAGAAAGGGATACGTTCGAAGCTCAGTGTTATGCAAGTGAGAAGAAAGTGCTAGAGTTGACAAAGCTACTTCGCGAGGAGCGCAATATCAACGCCTACCTCGGCACCAAGAGGAAGCGCCCATGGGAGACCTAGAAGCTTTATGATTTATATGTTTTCTTTTATTGTATTGAACTATCTTTTGTACTTAAAAAGAAAAAGAATAAAAGGAGAACTAATATTTGTTTGCTCATTGCTTGTTTAACAAATTTAAATCCTAGAGGTCCTTGAAAACATTGCATAGCATTCGCATTACATATCATAGCATAACATTGCATCACAGGTACATTGGAGATTGGTTTTCTCATCCTCTTGCTATTTATTTTAGCAGCAATGGCTCTCGAACAGACTGTCAAAGATCTCGAGTTGAGAATGCTCGGTTTAGATGTTCACTAGCTTGGCCAAGAAGATCTGAAGAAGCTCATCGAAGAAGAAGGTTGTGGGTCTACTCAACATGGGCGAGGCTACAAAGGTGGTCCTAAAAGGTCGATCGGATCGAGCTCTCTGAAGGAAGTGTCAAAATTGAGGGTGTGGTGTGAAGATGACCAGCGTGAGCACGAAAAAGAGAGAGGCGTTCGACTATAGCCATACTACGATGAAGATGATAAGTACAAGCAACTTGAAGACCGTCGAATGTTGTGGAAAACACGAAGATGTCCGGGTTGAATTTTGATGATCTGAGTCTTGTCCCTGGTGTTGTGATTCCTCCCAAGTTCAAAGTTCCTACTTTTGCCAAATATGATGGCATTTCTTGTCCTAAGTTGCATTTGAAGTCCTATGTTGGAAGATTAACCCCACTTGATGAGAAAGTTGTGGATGCACTATTTTCAAGAGAGTTTGTCGGAACTCGGTTGGGTGGTATTATCGGCTAGAGAATGATCGTATCCGTACTTGGGTGATTTAGCGGATGCTTTTACAAGCGGTATAAACGTGGTGACACCCACTCGCATGCAACTACGAGCATGTCTATGGGTCGTGACGAGAAGTTCAAGGGTATGCTCGAAATGGAGAGATCTAGCGGTGAGTTCAACCACCCTTGTCGATAGGGAGTTGGTTGATATGTTTATGGGAACATTGCAGGCCCATTCTTTAATCATCGATTGGAAACTCTTGATGAATTCACGGTGATATTAATGACGGCGTATCGAATTTGGTATCAAGAGCGGAAAGATTCGGTGGATTCATCATCAAATCTTTGCGAAGAGATCTTTTGGTGGTAAGAAAGAAACTAATCTGTGTGTATCGGAAAAGCGAGCCAAGAACGACCGCGCTCAATCCGTGGGGGCGGTTGTGATCTCGATCCTACATCGGCACAACCTCGGTGAGACAGCGGCGAGCAGCAACGAGGGCGGTTCTGAAGATCAACATGCCATTGTCGCAAGCCTTGCAACACATGTTGAGCGGTGATTACTTTGAGGATCCTCCTCGAATGTTAACACTTCCTCTCGAAATACAATCCTAATGCTAAGTGTGCTTACCATTCCAATAGCCGGACATAATCTTGATGATTGTTGGGCTCACGAAGTACAAGATTCAAGATATGATTGAAGCTAAGTTGAGTTTGACCCTCTGTTGAGACTCGAATGTGATCAACGCTCCTATGCCTAACCATGACAAAGTTCCAATCTTTGTTGGTGATGATACTTATGTTTTCAACATAGATGACTTGACCATTCCTTTGATGGTATTAAAAAGGATTTTGCAAGCGGTGTCAATCCGGGATGCCCGATTGCCGTTGGTGCTATCTACACGATGGTTGTGCTTGGTTGAGAAGGCGTGTTCGATGCATGATGGACAACCGTGAGATCTTGTTCTTGAAACCACACATGCGGGGCGTGTGAAGGCATGTCTAAACTAAAGATCGAAGATCGAATGAAAGCGTACGGATGTGTGGGATACCTTGGGGCAGCCAAGTGGAAAGTATGACTACATGGTGAAGTACAACATCACGAGAGCTACAAGATTCCTATTGAAGATGTTAAAGCGACCGGATGGGGTGGCGATTTCCCAGAAGACTATCTTGATGTTAACACAATAAGGATTTCCTCTGCGATCCTGTGCCTAGGGTGGCACCTCTCATTATTACTTCTCAAGACCGGTTCCATATTCCTCGACAAAGCTATCCCTTGGAATTATGGGAGGTTTACTATCATGGCGTCAAGCAAGACCCTCGACCATTGAAGACCGTGCAGTTGAAGCTACCATTCGACATTGACAACATCACGGATCAAGTAAGGTGACGAGAGCGGAAGAGTGTTCTCTCCAATCTCTCCTCCAAAGACACGCGACTCCATTTCGCATTCCAGCTACTCAACCAATGTCCCGGCCGGAGGAAAGAACCGATGACTCATCTGCTCGACAGTACCAAAGGAAATTCTGAAGCCACCTCAAACAAGAAATGGAGGAAGTGCGAAGATTATCAAGAAAAGTGACTACAATGTTGTGGAGCAGTTGGGACGAGACTCCGTCCAAGATCTCCATACTTGCTCTGCTCTTGTGCTCGAGGCTCATACTAACGCCTTGGTGAAGTTTCTAAAGAATGCTCACGTGCCGCAAGATACTACTCTGACCAATTTGAAGTTTGTATTGCTAGGCTGCCAACAACGGCCTAGGCTTCTCGATCTTGATTTGACTCTATGGGAAAACACAACAAAGCATTGCACATCTGTTGAATGCAAGGCGTGACATTATCTCATGTTTTGGTGGATCTTGGTTACGCTCGAACATCCTACCAAGGCGCTTTTGATCGACTTGATGTCGAAGGGTTGGTTCGAGACCGGTGACATAATTGTGAGAGCTTTTGATGGTTCTAGCGAGCGATGCTTGGAAACTCACTCTTCTGTTAAAGTCGGTTCCCGGACTTTTGACTCCATTTTCTTTGTCATGGACATCCGTCCGGCTTATTCTTACCTACTTGGGCCCTTGGATACATGGGGCGGTATTACCTCTACCTTACAGTGAAGTACCGGTGAAAGGAAGGTTGTTACGTGTGTGGTGAAGAAGAGTACATGGTCGGTCATCTCGGTCTTTACATTATCTCGAGATGGAGGGTGAACTCTTTGAAACTCCTGTCAAGCTTTTGAAGCAGTCCCAGTCATACTGTGACTCTCCTGTCCTCTGAAGTTACACAAGCCCCTCCGGGATGGCCTCCATGAAAGATGCTCAAGCTGCTGTTGAAGAAGGGGGTAGTACTATTTGGGGACAGCTCCCTGATCTTCCTTTCAAATCTGACAAAACTGGTTTAGGCTTCACTATCAAGGGTCAAAAGATGATACGCCGCGAACGTGCCGACCAACTTCCTTTCCGCATCGGCCAAAGTGGAATCCATGCTATAGAGGCGGCGACACGACTTCGACATCGACAAGTGGATCTTTCAACTCGGATCATGGGCTCAGCAATTGGAAGACTGAAGACGTCATACCAATCTCCTTTAGTCAGGAGTAATTATTCTTGTTTTGTTTTGCTTTTCGTATTTTCTATGTTTAAACAATAAACTCTAAAGCCTAGTGCCTTGCCCGGGGCATCATGGCTCGTTTGCGAGGGTTTTTTATTTATCGTTTGCGTATTTTCATTCAATAAATTCGTTGGACTTTTGCATTCAATTGTGTTTTCTTTCTTTTACTTTATCACCTTCAAAAGGCTATGTGTTTCACACACCCGTGATACAACTGCGAATCACGAATCTAGTTAATAATGACTATGCTAGTGCTAAATATGACTTGATAATCCGATCTACCAAGCCGAAGGCGAAAGTGAGGAAGATTGTGAAGTGCCGGAGAACTTGTCGATTACTACTGACAAGAGGATCGAGTTATCTGACCACGAAGAAGCGATTGAGGTTGTGAATTTGAGTCTTGTGAAGGCAGAAAAGAGATCAAGATAGGAGGCGGGTCTTGAGCAGTGTTAAAGAAAGGTTGATTCGGATGCTACGAGACTACATTGAGGTTTTGCTTGGTCATACGAAGACGTGCAGTCTAGACACGATATTGTGGTCCACGATTACCAACAAAGAAGGTTTTCTCAGTAAAGCAGAAGGTCCGTCGTATCGTCACGAGATGTCGAGAGAAAATCAAAGCCGAAGTTATGAAGCGATTCAACGCGGTTTTCTAGCTGTCACTTCTTATCCCGATGGGTTGCAAATGTGGTACCCGTACCTAAGAAGGATGGCAAAACGCGTGTGTGTGGATTACGAGAGATCTTAACAAAGCGAGTCAAAAGCGATTTTCCACTTCCTCATATTGATGTTACGGTTGACAACACCGCTCGGCATAAAGTTTTCTCCTTCATGGATGGTTTCTCGGTTACAATCGGATCAAAATGGCTCCAGAAGACATGGAAGACTACTTTTGTTACGGTGGGGTACTACATTACAAGGTTATGATTCGGATGAAAGCGCGCCACTTACCGCGTGCCATGGTGGCACTATTTCATGACATGATTCATCACGAGATAGAGGTCTATGTCGACGACATGATAGCTCGATCACAGACAGAAGAAGAGCACCTTGATCATTTGCAGAAATTATTTGACATTGAAAAAGTCATGAGACTTAATCTAACAAGTGCACCTTTGGAGTCGGATCCGGTAAACTCCTAGGGTTTGTTGTCGATGGTAAAGGTATTGAAGTTGATCCGCCAAGGTTAAAGCCATACAAGAGATGCGGCTCCCGTCTTGAGAAGGAAGTTAGAGGTTTCTTGGGCGTTTGAACTACATTGCGATTCATTGCACACTAAGCTGCTACTTGCGAGCCAATCTTCAAGTTACTAAAGAAGGATCAAGTAGTGGAATGGAATAGCGATTGCGGATCGCTTTTGACAAAATCAAGGAGTACCTACGAGAATCCTGCTATCCTAATGCCTTTGCCAAAGGAAGACCTCTTATCATGTACTTGCGGTTAGAGAACTCAATGGGGTGCGTGTTGGGGCAACATGGCAGTGCAGTCGAAAAGAGCATGCAATATACTACCTTAGCAAAAGTTTACCGTGAAACAAGATACTCACGGCTTGAGAAAACTTGCAACGCTTTAGCTTGGCTGCTTTCGCCGACTAAGGCGGTATATGTTGACTCACACTACCTTGTTGATTTCAAGATGGATCCGATAAAATACATATTTGAGAAACCACTCTCTCGGAAGAATAGCAAGATGGCAAATGATCTTGACCGAATATGACATCCAGTACACCTCGAGCGATCAAAGGAAGTGTAGTAGCCGATCATTTGGCTCATCAAGCGTGATGACTATCGAGTCTATGCGGTTAATTTCGAGATGAAGATGTTTTGCTAATTCTGATTGTGAAGAACGAGGCCGGACGAAGGACACGAACAAGGATCCGATGGACCATGGTCTTTGATGGAGCCTCAGCGCATAGCAATGGCATTGGCGCCATCATCACATCCCTAACGGACATACACCTTTCACGCTTGATTATGTTTCAATTGTACCAACAACATGGCGGTCAGGCGTGCATCATGGGTATTAAAGCGGCCATTGACTTAAGAATCAAGTTCTTGCAAGTGTATGGAGACTATTGGTCCACCATGGGCGATTGTCACCGCTACGCTCGATCTTGTCACAAATGCGGTTATGCGGACAAAGTACACGTACCTCCGGTACCTCAGGTGTTCTAACGACTCCTTGGCCTTCGCGATGTGGGGCATTGACATGATTGGAGAAATCAAGCCTGACTTCCAGCGGACATCGTTTCATCCTTGTGGCAATTGACTATTTCACCAAGTGGGTAGGCGGGCTCGTTCGCATCATTACCAAGAATGTTGTGGCTCGGTTCATCAAACATAATCTTATCATCGATATGGCACTCCGAAAGGATTATCACGGATAACGGCTCTAATCTCAACAACAAAATGATCACCGAACTACGCAGTTCAAAATCAAGCATCACAACTCTTCTCCTTATCGGCCTAAGATGAATGGCGCGATGGAAGCCGCCAACAAGAACATTAAGAAGATTATCTGAGAAGATGCGGTGACTTACAAGATTGGCATGAGATGTTACCATTTGCTCTTCATGGTTATCGCACTCCGGTCACGAACATCAGAGGGCAACCCCCTTCTCTTGTATGCGGTATGGAAGCCCTACCCATCGAGTTCGAGATACCCTCAACGAGTCCTCGGGATGTAGAGTTAAGCAAAGGCAGTGGGTCGGACTCGCCTTGACGGATCAATTTGATTGATGAGAAGCGACTCGCGTCCATACGCCATGGACAGTTATCGAAGCGAATGATCGAGCATTTAACAAGAAGGTCAAGCACCGAGTTTACCAAGTCGGTGATCTAGTAGTCAGCGCATCATTCTTCCACAAGGTGATCCGGGGCAAATGGACTCCCACCTATGAGGGACCATTTGTAGTCAAGACATATTTTCGGTGGAGCTATGATACTTAGAACCATGGATGGCGAAGACTTCCACACCCGTGAGCGGACATAGTCAAAAATACTACGCATAAAGAGACTCGCTAGGTCAGCGAACCTAGGCAAAAATAAGGGCATCTGGCGAGCCAAAGGGTTCGGGCAAAGTTAAGGATATATACAAAACATGTACACCGGCAAGTCGAAAACACGAAAAGCGACTTGGGCAAAAAGGTATCGGTGGGCGAAAACCGAAAGGCGGTCTAGGCAAAAGTTAGGGATTTAAGCGCGACTATGTCTCTTCGGATCACCTATCTCTGACTACTATCGTCATCAAGATTCAAATGGCGAAGATCAATTCATTCACTTTCTACTAACGACAGAAATGAGATAGTTGAAATATGAGTACTAGCATAGTTGGAACTTAACGAGATTGTTTCCATAGCCTTTTACCTTTCTCTTGTATAAACTACTCGGCCATCGCCATCTTTCAAATAAGCATAAGTTTTCCTTCTCTTTACAATTCTTTTTGTTGTTGTTGTTTGCATAAAGTCCAAGCGTATGCTTTGAATGATTATATGTATCGACAATAAGAACTTGTTCAAACATCTGGCGAACATACAAAAATACTTACTAGGGCTTGAGGAATTGTGATGACGAAAGTCTGTCGTTCCCCACAGAACACAATATTATGAGTTACCACTTGTTACAAATTCTCCCCGGAGTACAAATCCTCTTTCACTAGTCCTAAGCTTCATCATCATGAGTCTTGGCTCGTGACATTTATCTAACAATTCTCCTTTCCCGGTGGTAGTGTCTAGACTGAAACTTGGTCGGATAGTGCATCGGGGCTTACATCTTTATTCCCCAACGGAGATTCAAGCGGGCCCGGATCCTTCAACTCGGTCTCGAGCGATTGTCGAATACTCCTCAGCGGAATCTATACACAAAATTCTCCAGTAGTGTACCTCCCAGCCTCTCCCAACAGAGGGCCTCCTGAGCTATCCCCAACAGGGCCTATAAACGAGATCTTTGGCGACATGCTCTTCAGTCTCCCCCATCCACAGCAGTATCTAGGCTCGGGACTTGGTCAGATAGTGCATCGGAGGATTCAAAGCTACCTTCCTTCTCAAGGTCTCCGATCCATCCCATCCCCAAGCGGAAGTCAGAAATCCTCGAACAGAATATTCACAACTTCTTCAAGATGGATATGTTTTGAAATACCACGACATCCATCATTCATACATTACTCATAAATATCATAATTAGTGCATATGTCATTCATATGCATCGTCATGCATCATACTTTGCATAAAGCTAACAATATTCTGTCAAAATTTCTCTTGTTTTCTCCAAAACAGGTACAAGTTCATTTAGCGTAAGCAGGTCCGGATTAATACGAATCGAGGCGGAAAACTATCGAGCGACCAACCTCGTTGTTCTCAACGGATCCGATTAATACCGAAGCTGGGCGGAAACCTTATCCGAACGATAACAAGTTATCCTCCGATAACAGGCAGTGGATCAACACCCGATGCACAACAGGGAAATATCCACATTTCTCCAACTACTATCCCCTCAGAGTAATCAGCACGAAGAACTATTCTGACTCCTTCTTATTATCAGCGGCAACTACAGTGCGGCGTGCGACTCGGTTGCCTTGGATGGCATCTTAAGCCCATCTCCGACTACTTGTCAACGTTTCTCCTCTTTCAGAATGCTGCATATTTGGTTAAAAATCAATACAAACCAATAACTTCATTCAAAGACAAGCGCGAAGTCTAACGTACGACTTTCCCTGGATGGCATCCTAAGCCCATCTCCCTCCAGAGACATCTACAGAACCTAGCGTACGGTTCCTCCCAGTAGCCGACCTTTCGGATGGCATCTTAAGCCCATCAACATCGAGTTCTCCTATCTATACAACAATCTCGAGTCTAGCGTATGGCTCATTCCCCAGCGAATTCTTCAGCTTCTCCAAATGGCATCTATAAGCCCATTCCCGCATTATCAACCAGCAGCGAGTGCAAATTTTCAGGTGTACTCGAGTGTTCAATCATCTTCTACCTCCGGTCACGAAAGGCTAACATGCCAATCTAACCCTTCGGTACAAGAAGATTGAGCAGGGGATCATACCCAAAATTTGCCCTCATGTTTCTCAAGACATTCCATACATCCATGCTCGAGGATTCCTCAAGAGTTGATCGGATGAACACTCTCCTAGACAATCCCCAAACTAGGGTTTGGTGTTTCTCGAATCGGATGGACTTCCAACCTCTCAATGGTCTTCATACCTCCTCATATGCTTCAAAGATTCTCCATGTCAAGTTTCAAGCCTCCTGAGTCAAGTTTCCTCGAGACAATTGCTCGGATGGTGGAAAATCGGTTGTATTGGACAAAAAGTCAAGCTGTGGTCAACATACGATCAAAACTTCGATTTTGGTCAACTTCCTCATTTTGAAGTTACATTCATCATTTGATCAAGGGTTGATCATGATTCATCAAGAAAACTCAAGATTTGCTCAAAGTCGAACTTTCTAAATTAGGGTTTCTAGATGAAAAGTCAATGAACTTTGTTGGTCATAACTTTCTCATACTTTCTCAGAAATTTTCCACCACCTCTTGTTTTGAAGGAAATTCAATTCTCTACAACTTCATGTCTCACAAGAATGTCCAAAAATGCTTCATTTGAGAGGTATAGCTCAAAACATTACAGGTCCTTTTCAAAGTCAACAAAAAGTCAACTTTTTGTTTTGAAGATATATTGAGCATGGTAACTCCAATTGAAGTGAAACCAAAGACATTGTTTATAGGACTCTTAGAGCTTTCCAAAAAGTCCAAGAACTCTCAAAAATGTGGAAAATTGAGCAAGTTACACTATTCAGAAGTTGGGCAATTTTGGACAATTGCACAAAAGGACATTTTGGTCAAAATGCAAAATTTTCCAAATGGGCCTATAATCTTTTGATCCAAACTTGTTCATGATGTTATCCTTGACCCATGAATGCTTGGTATTGTTGATTTTCTATTTTCATGATTTATATTTGAATTTTACAACATTTAATTCAAAAATAAATTTTGTAAAATATGAAAATTAAGTTTCTTTTTCAAATAAGTTGGATTTATATCTTTATTAATGTCAAGAAAGCCCACCAATTGCCAAATTCGTGACCCATGCACATGGAAAGAAAAAATCAAGTTTTAAAGGAAATTTGATTTGATTTATTGGAAAATATTTGCACATTCAATTTCAATCTTTTTCCTTGATTTTCTCTTCCAATCTCTTCTATAAATTGCCCATTGTGTACAAACCAAAGAACGAACCTAACCTAAAACAAACCCAAATTCTTGCAAAATTTTCTCAATTCTTGAAAATTGAATTTTAAAACCAGCCGTTCTCATTGATCTAGCCATCGGTCTTGCTCGGAGGTTCCGAGTCGAACCATACTCTTACTCAAGCCTATTGCCCGGATCGCGTGCTTGAACCTTCAGGTTTGTAATTTTACGAAGTCGATTTTAATATTTCATGCATTATTAACGTTTTTCGTGTGTTTGTATGGACTCGGGATGTTCATTAGGTCGAGAATAACTCATCTCATGCAAGCTTGAGCGTGAAACTCTAAATGCCATGGTTAGGGCATTCTAAGTTGTTTGAATCGAAACGACCTTGTACAAGTGTTTTAGCAAAACCGGTTGCACCATTGAATTCATAGCATCGATTTAGGGGACAAGGTCCTTCTTTCCTTTTTATTTCATGTGTTTTGCAGTTGAAGAATCACGGCGGAGAAGGCGGCCGGAGCTAGGGCTCGGCGTCGTGGACCGTTGACTCGGCGGTGCGTGGCGATTCGTGTTCTCGATTGATCAATCGTTCAAACCGGGCCCACTTCTTTGCGTTTGAATTTCAAATTCCAGGGACACGTAATCACTCAAAAGCGTTTGATTTTCACTTTTAAAACACCAAAGACACGTTGTCCCAGTGGTTAAGGCTTGGCTTTTGGAAAGATGCTCTAACAGGTCATGGGTTCTGTTAGTGTTTTAAGTTGGCATCAATTTTGGTAAAACTAGACTTTAGAAATGTCATGATAGATGTCATTGACATTCGATTGAAGATAAATCTCTTGGACAAGGATGGTAAAAGTACAACTCGAGCGGGAAGCTAAAGGCGGAAATTAGAAAGCAGTCGATGTCATAACGGATGTTATGACATTCGGTGTGTGATACGATACGAGAATCGGTTTTCTGATTTTCGGGAAGTTTGTTGAGCATTTATTTATGCTTTTACATTATTAGAAAGCATGCTCACGTGGCTGCTAGGTTAAACTTAATTAAATCTAAATTGGTTGTTGAAAAGACCATATTTTTAGGAGAAAATTAAGTGAACCTAGCTATCTTTATGGAAGCCCAAAAGAAGATTTGGTGCTTCTATATAAAGAATTCAACCATACTCTACCACGCCTCTGGATTCCATTGAAGACATTGAAGGCTTTTATTTTGTGTCTTTATTAGGTTAGTGTGATTGACTTTAATGTCTTGTTAAAGGTTTTATGATTGGTTTTTAATTCTAGTTTCTCTTGTGAGCCATGCAACTATCAATTGATAAGTGCATTGGACTAGGATTTATTATGAGGTAGTTTATCACTCAAAGCTTTGAAGCAGTGTTTGTCTCTTGATTGTAAGCTTTGAGCGAGATCAAGATAGTGTATTGAGTGTGTCTTCACAATTCAATTAAACAATAGGTTGATATCAACTGCGGTGATTGAGGGGAGTAGTAGGAACTCATATCTAAGTAGGGCTTAGGTAAAAGTGTCATTGGGTAGTGATTAAGTGAGAAGGTGTCAACTATGAGTTGGTGTAGGGTCTTTAATTGATACTACTAATAGTGAACTTTATCCACGGCTTGGTAGCCTCAGACGTGGGTTTGTTAGAACGACTGGGTGAACAACTTATTGTGTTATTCTTGCTTTATATATTTCTTTGTGTGAATTGTCAAGCGATGTCGAATCTTGTGTCATAACATTCTCTGTGACATTAAGTATCTGCAATTCGAGTTCGAATCAGGACTGGTTTGGCTTTTCTTTTACAAAGCGCATATTTTTCAATTATTTCATATTTTCTTTTTATTTTCAATATTTGCATGCTATTTTAATTTATTTTCTTAATTTTTATTCTTCATTTAAAATTATCAAAAATATTTTCTTTTTGCATTTATATTCTAAAATCTTTATTTAATTTAATAAATTTAAAATATAATTTTGCATGCATATTTATTTTATTTATATTTTAGCATTCAAATCATTGAAAATTAGTTTTAATTACCAAAATGCATCTAAAAATCCCAAAAATTATCTTAGTATATTTATCTTATTTCCAGCATATATTAATTTTCTCATATTAAAATTTGCATTTTCTAACATTTTTCCTTATTCGATTCGTATTGCATTTCAGATTTCTCGTTTGTTTGGAGTTCTTCGATTCGAACGATTCTTCCGTTTTATTTTTATTTATCAATAATGTAGCTGTACACGGGTTGTAATAGTTTAAATTAGGGTTTTACTTTCCGCATTTTAAATTATGTATACGCCCCAAAGCCATGTAATAGCGTGGGACATTTACTTTCGCACTTTTATATTCGCATTTTACTTTCCGCCCTTATCAATTGCTAGTAATTAGGCATGTGGCAAGATAAAATCAACTTAGCCCACTAATTCTTCAAGATAACATATTCGAAATCAACACACTCTTTCATACACCCTTAGGGTAATTCTCTCGACACCTTTCGATTTCAAACAATGGTCATGTCCCTCGAGCGTGAGGTATTCTAGCACCGTTGCCTTCAAAACAAATCATCATAGTCCCTTCGATACAAAGATCATAAGACCCACGATGTCGCCTCCGAATACATAATCTTGACCCTCGATTGTAGCCTACGAAAAATGATGATAGTCCTTCGAATGTGCTAGGATATTTCCTACAAGTTGCCTTCTATGACCATCCGATGTCCCCAGATGTCCGCTTACATCCGAATAGGGTTACCTACCAACTAATGGTATGGATGGCGCTATTCTAAAGGAGCGTAAAATAACATGAAAGCGACCATTACGAGTAGGTAATAAGACTTTTAGTTGCTTGCTCTATCAAAATACTTTTCACCCACACACTTTTGTCAAAGTTCAAACTCTTTCAAAACAAAACATTTCCGAACACTTTGTATACATTCCTACATGAATCATTACAAAGTCAAAGCGAAATGCCTTTTCAAAACATCCTTTTCAAACACACAGAAAGCACAAATTCTCAAAGTGATCTATAAAGCAACTAAGAGCCGTAGATAACTACGGATGGAAAGGGTGCTAATACCTTCCCTTTTCATAACCTTCTCCTTACTCGAGAATCTAACGAAGGTCTTTTTCTGTACTTTTACCTTCCCTTAATTGGATAAAAATAAAAGTCGGTGGCGACTCTTGCTATCCGCACATTTGGATACAAAAAATCCTACAAAAGTCAGTTCACCGTATTACACCAAGGAATAGCTTTGTCGGAGGAATACGGGCTGATGCGGGAGAAGTAATGATGAGAGGTGCCACCCAGGCACAAGATCATGAGAGGAAATCCTTATCGTGTTAACATCAGCATAGTTTTCTGGGAAATCGTCACCCCTTCCGGTTACGTTAACATCTTCAATAGGAATCTTATAGCTTTCAGGAACAGAGTACTTCACCATGTAATCATACTTTCCACTTGGCTTCCCCAAGGTATCCCACACATCTGGTACAGTTTCATTCACATCTTCGATCTTCAATTTCTTAGACATGTCTTCACACAGACTCTCCACAGGTGGTTTCAGGAATAGTATTTCACGGTTGTCCATCATGCACTGAACACGTCTTCTCAACCAAGCACAACCATCAGGTGCAGATGGGCACCAACCGTTTTGGGCATCTGGATTAACACGGACTGACAAATCTCTCAGTCATCAGAGGAATGGTCAAGTCATCTACGTTGAAAACATAAGTATCCTCACCCACAGCATTGGAACTTTTGTCATGGTTAGGCATAGGCGCGTTGATCACCTTCGGAGTCTCAACGGGAGGGTCAAACTCAATGCTTAGCTTGATCATATCTTGAATTTTGTTCTTGAGCCCAACAATCATCAGTACTATGTCCAGGGCTATTGGAGTGATAAACACACTTAGCATTAGGATTATATCTCGGAGAGGAAGTGTTGAAATTCTGAGGAGGATCTCTCAAAGTAATCATCTCTGCCTTCAACATGTGTTGCAAGGCTTGCGATAACGGCATGTTGATCTTAAATGCTGTCTTCGTGGCGCGTTACGGCTCAGCGTTGTCTCATTGAAGTTGTCTTGATGTAGGATTGGAGATCTGCTGCCCCACAGTTGGTAGCGGTCGTTCTTGGCTCGGCTTTTCGACCATACAGCATTAGTTTCTTTCTTACCACCAAAGATTTCTTGCGACATTTGATGATGACTCTACGAATCTTTCCCTCTTGATACCGACTTGATCGCTCTTTGTAAGTATCATTTCGGTGAAACCGGTGAAGAGTTTCAATTAGATGATTGAAGAGCGGGCTGTCGGCGTTCCCATAAACATATCAACCAATTCCCTATTGGACAAGGGTGGTTGAACTCTACTGCTAGGTCTCTCCTTTACGAGCATACTCTTTGAACTTCTCATCACGACCCATAGACATGCTCTGTGGTTGCATGCGGTGGGTGTCAATTCACATTGTACTCATCTTGCAGAAAGCATCGCTAAATCACTCCAAATACGAATCGATCATTCTCTAGGTGATAATACCACTCCAAGCGAGTTCGGACAAACTCTCTTGAAAATAATGCATCCTGACTTTCTGTCATCGGTGTGGGGGTTGATCTTACGAACATAGGACTTCAAATGCAACTTCGAACAAGAAATGCCATCATACTTGGCAAAAGTAGGAACTTTGAACTTGGGAGGAATCACCACACCAGGGACAAGACTCAGATCATCAAAATTCAGCCCGAACATCTTTAGGTTTTCCACAGCATTCAGACGGTCTTCAAGTTGCTTGTACTTGTCATCTTCATCAGAGTACTGGCTATAGTCAGAGCGATCTTCTCTCTCTTTCTCAGGCTCACGCTGGTCTTCTTCGTTACCCTTGACACTCCCCTCATTCTTGACACTTCCTTCAGAGAGCTCTATCCGACTAACCATTTTAGGACCACCCTTGTAGCGTCTGCCCATGTTGAGAAGACCCACAACCTTCTTCTTTTTGTTGATGAGCTTCTTCAGATCTTCCTGGCCTTGGACCAAGCTGGTGAACATCTGCTGACGAGCATTCGAGCTTGAAGATCTTTGACGATCTGTTGAGAGCCATTTATGCTAAAATAAATAGCGAGAAAATGAGAAAACCAATCTTGATGTACATTATGCAATGTTATGCCATGCTATGTGATGTTTATGCGAATACAATGCAATGTTTTCAAGGACTCTAAGGATTTAAATTTGTTAAACAAGCACGAACAAACATTTATTAGTTCTCTTTTTATTCTTTTTCTTTTTAAGTACAAAAGATAGTTCAAAATAAAAGAAAAACATATAAATCTTAAAGCTTCTAGGTCTCCCATGGGCGCTTCCTCTTGATGCCGAGGTAGGCGTTGATGTTGCGCTCCTCGTGAAGTAGCTTGGTCAACTCTAATACTTTTTTCTCGCTTGCATAGCACTGAGCTTCGAATGTATCCCTTTCTTCTTTGAGCTGAATCCAGGATCTCTTTAAGTCTTCAAAATCAGTAGGCATGTCAGGATGGAGAACGATTATAGGGTATGTCACCTATAGCAGGTTCCATAATTCTTGGTAGAGCAGTGAAAGGCATCATGAGGTTTTGAGCTCGAGCTCGCACCCATTTGAGGTAAGGTTCCCAAGGAATGGAGTTTTGGTGCCCCAAAGTCTTGGTATCGATCTTCTTTACCATGCCCCAAGCATGTATGAACCTTAAATCGGTAATTCGGAGATCGTGGTTGTGTCGAACACAATATCTTGGAGAAGCATATCATGAGGACCATCTCTTGAGCAAAACTAAAGCGGCGTAGAGCTAGAGAAGGGTTGTAAGTAATACTTCCCTTATACCAAGGAGTGGCACATTAGGAATTCTCCACAACGCTCAATGAATGTGAAGTCCTTTTGAGAGAAAAGACTCCAACGGATATCTGAATGAGAGAGTGACATTAGTCTTTAAGACCACTTCAACCTTTGTTCGTTCTTCAAAACTGATGGAGGAAAGTGCGAAATAAACCACCTGGAAAGTAACGGTATGCAACACATGAGAGTTCCTTGTCTTTTTGTAGTACGAGTATGGAGAGAATGTAGGATGTTTCCAAGTAAGGTAGGCACGGGATTGCGGGTAAGAAACAACTTGATGGCGTTGACATCTATGAATTGATCCGAGTTAGGAAATAGAACCAAACCATAGATTAGCAAGGCCACAATGTCTTCAAATGCATGGAAACTCATAGCTTTGAGGAATTCTCGGGCTTTCTTAATTAGGAACTTAGTAAGTAAACCCTTAACTCCGCTTCTTGTTTCCCAATTGGCTTCAATGTCTGAGCGCTCTAGGTGTCATGCTGATGCAATGTCTTCGTACCTAGGAACCTTTTCTAAACCGGTGAATGGCATTTGGTCGAGAATAGGTATCCCAGTAGCTTAGATAACTCTTCAACGTAGGAACCAAGCGATAATCAGGAATGTAAAGCAATGGTGCTTTGGATCAAAGAAGCTGGAATAGGACATGCATCATATCTTCTTCAAAACCGGAACAACCAAATCAAGCGAGATAACCATGTCTTTTGATGGCTGGGCATGATCGGAATTTACGAAACCAATTCTTTGAGTGAGAAGATATACCCATGAAGTTGATTCGGATAGTCTTTCTAGAAGCCATAATACCTACAAGCGAGCAAAGATAAATCCCTAGGTCCTTGAAATAGTTAGAAATGATATGCAATGCGAGATGATGTCATGATGTCATGTTTGGCACACACAAACAATCACACAATGAGCCTAGGTTTAAGGCTTGCATGAGGTATAGGTGAATACCCACCAAAAGTTTGAGTTGGTTCATCTGTCCTATAATAGTAGGGTTCTAGGAATCTCACATCATTGATCTTTCTCGTAGGAGTTTATTTCAATACGACTACCAAGTGGTCGACGAAAATATCCCAAAGTCTAATCTTAATGGCGTAGCATCGGTATCAACCAACCTTAGTGCGCAAAGTCGGCCTTCTCACCACCTTCTAATGGCCAAGATGGGTCAATTAAGGTTCTAAAAGTTTAGTTAGTGCTTGATGACACCGAAGCCAAATACTATCCTCAACTTGGAAATGAAGAGTATCGGGACATCCAAAGTGTCACACTAACGTAGCCATCATGTTGACCATTTTGATATCGTCTAGCAGTCATGACGATTTATTGCTACTTACCTAAAGGAAACCGGATTGGTGTAGGATCCCCCAAATATAATAACAACCCTTAATGATAAAGCATACAAATCAAGCGAAGCGGTAAAAGTAATCTATAAATCCCTAAGGCATTCTCTCTTTAGGGTTTTCCCAGTAGTCGCCGATTACATGTCGGTGAAGCCGACTTTGTAGGTTTTGTATCGCAAATGTGCGGATAGTAAGAGTCGCCACCGACTTTTCTTTTATCCAATTAAGGGAAGGTAAAAAGTAGAAAAAGACCTTCGTTAGATTACGAGTAAGGAGAAGGTTATGAAAAGGAAGGTATTAGCACCCTTTCCATCCGTAGTTATCTGGGCTCTTAGTTTCTCTTAGATCACTTTAAAATTGTGCTCTCGTGTGTTTGAAAAAATGTTTTGAAAAGGCATTTCGCTTTGACTTTGTAATGATTCATGTAGGAATGTATACAAAGTGTTGGAAATGTTTCGTTTTGAAAAGCGTTTGAACTTTGACAAAAGTGTGTGGTGTGAAAAGCATTTTGATAGAGCAAGCAACTAAAAGTCTTATTACCTACTCGAATTGGCCGTTTCGTGTTTTACGTTCCTTTAGAATAGCGCTATCCATACCATTAGTTGGTAGGTAACTCCATTCGTTAGATGTAGAGGGACATTCGAAGGGACATCGGATGGTCATAGAAGGCAACTTGTAGGAAGTATCCTAGCACATTCGAAGGACTATCATCATTTTCGTGGCGACAATCGAGGTCAAGATCATGTATTCGAGGCGACAACGTGGGTCTTATGATCTTTGTATCGAAGGACTACGATGATTTGTTTTGAAGGCAACGGTGCTAGAAAACCTCTCGTTCGAGGACTTGACCATTTGAATTAAGTAAAGGCGAGAGAATTACCTAAGGGGTGCATGTGTGAAAAGAGTGTGTTGATTCAGATATTTTTATCTTGGAAATTAGAGTGAGCTATGTTGATTTTATCTTGCCATACACGCCTAGTTACTAGCGATTATAAGTGCGGAAATTAAAATGGGAATGTAAAGTGTGGAAAGATAAATCCTACGCTATTACATGGCTTTGGGGCAGATACATAATTGAAAATCACGGAAAATAAAAGCCTAATTAAAAAGCGATAAAAAACGTCCGAAACGGTATAACCTGTGAACAGATCAAAAATCAGAAATACGAGAAAATTGCAATAAGAAGAAAATGTTAGTAAAAATAAGTATTTTTGAATGAGGAAAAATTTTTGTGTTAGGAAAGATATTAATATGATAAAATAAATTTTTGGTAATTTTTGGAATTGATTTGATAATTTAAAAACAATTAAAAGTCATTTAAACAATTAATTAGCAATTAAATTAAATATGCATGCAAAAATAATAATTTTAATTTTAAAACTTAAATAAGTATTTTTCTGATGATTATGCAAAAAATAAATATTTTTGGGGTTGTTTAGATGCATGATAAAAAATATTGAAAGGAAATTAAAATAGCATGAAAATATTAAAGAAAAATAGAAAATAGAAAAAAAAATATGTTAGTTTGTAAAGAAGCAAAAATAATTGGGCTTGCCAGGGATCGAACTGGTGACCTCTTGGATGAAAACACGTGCCCTCTGCCTTAACCACTGGACCAAAGCGTTTTTGGTGTTTAATAAATGAAACGAAGCGTTTTTATACGAACTCGCCTCCTGGGAATTCAATTCACGCGCAAAGAACATCATCTTCTTTGTTTGAATTTCTGGGAATTTTGCGTCGGCCAAACTCGACGCTAAGGCCCCTGCAAACATCAAAAATCCAGCACAAGCAATATAAATGAAATCTAAAGCCATGGTTTGATTAGAAATTTCATTCTGAGCACGATGGTGGTATCGGTTTCGTCCAATTTATCCTATGTAGAGAATCCCCAATTCGAACCAGGAAACCCTAAACATGGTGTATTTCGATTCAGGCCATGGAAATGCAATTAAATCATCCAGAAAGCTTGCAAACTTTGTTCTAAACACAAAACAAACATCAAAACACGTTAATAATGCATGAATAACAGAATTCGAATTTTGAAAAAGTAAGAACAAACCAAAACTGGATTTCGTGATTCTTGATGTTTTTGAATGTTGTAAAGGTCTGGATCGACTCTAAAGACACCAAGGAATGTGATGGAATGCTCAAAATCGATTGAAACAAGCTAGAACCAAGGTTGCAAGTGGCTTGAAGTGCATGGTTTTTTGACTTTAGGTTAGGGTTCTTTTGAGCAATTTTTCTGTTCTTGTTCATATGATATGCATTGTACATTTATAGTAGATGGATTTTGGGCTGAATTCAAGAGCAAATAATGATCAATCAATGTAAAAAACATTTGATTTTGTATGAAATCAAATTTTCCTTTTTTGATCCAATTTCATCAATTTCTTGCAAAATCAAATCCAATTTCGAAATTGCCAGCTTTTTGTGAGTTGGTTGGACCTCAAGGATGAGAGAAAAATCAATCTTGCATTTAATTTTGATTTTATACCTTATTTTTGAATTTAATTTGTTTTTAAATGAATAAAATCCAAATTAAATAGAAAAATAAAGACAAAAATCATGGAATTGGGCTTGAAGGTTCCAAATAAGATAAGGAACAAGTTTAAACCAAGAAAAACTAGGCCCATTTGCAAAAATTTTGATTTTGGTAAGTATCTCTCTTTGTGCAATTCTTCAAAAATGCCCAACTTGTGCAAGGTGTATTTTGCTCAATTTTCCACATTTTTGAGTGTTCTTGGACTTTTTAGAAAGCTCTAGGTGTCCTCTAAACAACCTCTTCGATTTCATCTCAATTGGAGTTACCATGCTTAATAAAACTTCAAAACAAAAAGTTGACTTTGAAAAGGACCTGTAATGTTTTGATCCATACCTTCCAAATGAAGCATTTTTTGAACATTCTTGTGAGACATGAAGTTGTAGAGAATTGAATTTTCTTCAAAATGAGAGGTGGTGGAAAAATTTCTGAGAAAGTATGAAGAAGTTATGCTCAGTCAAAGTTTAGTTGACTTTTCCTTGAAAAACCCTAATTTGGAAAGTTTGACTTTTGAGCAAATCTTGAGTTTTCTTGATGAATCATGATCAACCCTTGATCAAATGATGAATGTGACTTCAAAATGAGGATGTTGACCAAAAACCATGAAGTTTGACTGTATGTTAACCATAGTTGACTTTTGTCAATACTGTGATTTTCAACCATCGAGCAATTATGCGAGGAAACTTGACTTGTGAGGCTTGAAACTTGACATGGAGAATCTTTGAAGCATATGAGGAGGCATGATGATCACTGGAGATGTTGGAAGTCCATCTGGATCTGAGAATTGCCAAACCCTAGTTTGGGTTGATTGTCTAGGAGAGAGTTTGTCTAGTCAACTCTTGAGGAATCCTTGGTATAGATGTATGAAAATAAGAGGGCAAATTTTGGGGTATGAAAGATGGCCTCGCTAAAGGATGCTCAAGCTGCAGTTGAGGAGGAGGTAATACTATTTGGGGTTAGCTCTCGATCTTCCTTTCAAATCGATAAGATGGTTTAGGCTTCACCATCAAAGGTCGAACATGATCGCTTGTGACGTGCGGCCAATTTCCTTTCGCATCGGCAAAGATGGAGTTCATGCTATAGAAGGCGGCGACAACGACATCAACATCACAAATGGATCTTCAACTCCGGCAAGTCGACAATTGGAAGGCGAAGGCGTCATACCAATCTCCTTTAGCAGGAGTAATTGCTTTTGTTTTACGTGTTGCTTTTAAGCTTTTCTATGCTTTGAACAATAAACTTTAAAGCCTAGTGCCTTGCAGGAATTATAGCTCGTTTATGAGGGTTATTATCATCATTTGCATATTTTCATTCAATAAAATCGTTAGACTTTTGCATTTAATTTTGTTTTCTTTCTTTTACTTTATCACCCTTCAAAAGCTATGTGTTTCTTACACACCACGTGAACTGCGAATCACTCGAATCTAGTTGATAATAGCTATGCTATTGCTAAATATATGACTTCGATCGATCTACCAAAGGCGAAGGTGAGGAAGATTGTGAAGTTCGGAGAACTTGTCGAGGCTACTGACAACAAGCGAGTTATCTGACCACGAAGAGTTAGTTGAGGTTGTGAATTTGGGTACTAACGAAGATAAAGAGATCAAAATAGGAGCGGTCTTGAGAGCGATGTCAAAGAGATTGGTTCGGATGCTACAAGACTATATCAAAGTTTTGCTTGGTAAATGCGAAGACATGCAGTCTGACATTGACATTGTGGTACAGGATTCTGAGAAAAGAAGGTTTTCTCGGTGAAACGAAGGTTAAATCGCATCGTCACGAGATGTTATAGAAAATCAAAACCGAAGTTATGAAGCAGTTCAATGCCGGTTTCTTAGCCGTTACTTCTTATCCGCAGTGGGTTGCTAACGTGGTACCCGTACCTAAGAAGGATGGTAAAGTGCGAATGTGTGTGGATTACAGAGATTTGAACAAAGCAAGTCCGAAAGTTGATTTCCCACTACCTCATATTGATGTTCTAGTTGACAACACTGCTCAATACAACGTTTTCTCCTTCATGGATGGTTTCTCCGGTTACAATCAGATCAAAATGGCTCTTGAAGACATGGAGAAGACTACTTTCGTTACACAGTGGGGCACTTTCTATTACAAGGTCATTCCGTTCGGACTGAAGAACGCGGGCGCCACTTATCAGCGTGCCATAGTGGCATTATTTCATGACATGATTCATTACGAAATAGAGGTCTACGTCGAAGACATGATAGCTCGATCACAGACTGAAGAAGAACATCTCGATCATTTGCAGAAACTATTTGTGATGGAAATGCAGTTAAGACTCAATCCTAGGGTTTGTTGTCGATGGTAAAGGTATTGAAGTTGACCCCAAGGTTAAAGCTATTCAAGAAATGCCAACTCCCGCGAGAAGGAAGTGATAGGTTTTCAGGGACGATTGAACTACATTGCGATTCATTGCACATCTAAGCTACTTGTGAGCCAATCTTGACTCTTGAAGAAATATCAAGTAGTGGAATGGAGCGAAATTGCGGATCGCTTTGAAAGATCAGGAGTACCTAGAATCTTCCTATCACGATGCCTTCTTTGAAGGAAGACCTCTTATCATGTACTTGCGGTGTTAGAAAACTCAATAGGGTGTGTGTTGGGGCAACATGGCGAGTGCGGTCGAAAAGAGTATGCAATATACTACCTTAGCAAAAGTTTACCGGTGAAACAAGATACTCACAGCTCGAGAAAACTTGCGGCGCTTTAACAGGCTACTAATCGACTAAGGCATATGTTGACTCACACTACCTTGTTGATCTCAAGATGGATCCGATAAAATACATATTAGAAACCATCTCTCGGGAAGAATAGCAAGATGGCAAATGATCTTGACGAATATGATATCCGGTATATTTCTCGAGCGATCAAAGGAAGTGTAGTAGCCGATCATTTGGCTCATCAAGCCGTAGATGACTATCAGTCTATGCAGTTTGAATTTCCGGACGAAGATGTTTTGTTAGTTACTGATTACGAAGAACGAGGACGAGACGAAGGACACGAAAAAGATCCCGATGGACCATGGTCTTTGATGGAGCCTCAAGCGCGCTTGCAATGGCATTGGCGCCATCATTACATCCCTATGATGGGCACACTCCTTTCACGGCCAGATTATGTTTGATTGTACCAATAACATGGCCGAATACGAAGCGTGCTTCATGGGTATCAAGGCTGCTATTGACTTAAGAATCAAATTCTTGCAAGTATACGGAGACTCAGCTTTAGTGATCAGTCAGATAAAAGGTGAGTGGGATACGAAGCATCCGAATCTCATTCGTATCGAGCATGTTCGAGTTTGATCCCCTATTTCAAAGAGATCACTTTTTACCATATTCCATGAGAGGAGAATCAATTGGCAGACGCATTAGCTACTATGTCGTCTATGTTTAAGGTCAGATGGGACAACGAGGCTCCCTAGATCATCATCGAGAAGTTCGATGAACCAGCATATTGTTGTGAACTTGATACAGAAGAGAAGCCTTGGTTCTCTGTGAAGAGTATCTTGAGACTCGGGAATATGCCGAGGGCATCATCAATGACAAGAAGTTCTTGAGAAGGTTTGCGTCCAAATTCTTCCTCGGACAACATCCTATACAGCGACCACGACTTGTGCTTACTTGTAGACGAAAAGCAGCGGGCGTATCATGGAAGAGTTACGAGGCGCATTCGGTACCCACTCTAGTGGACATACAATGGAAGCTGATTGCCACCGCTATGCTCGATCTTGTCATAAATGCGAGATATATGCAGACAAAGTGCACGTACCTCGATCGTTGAATGTTTTAACCGCTCCTTGGCCTTTCGCAATGTGGGGCATTGACATGATCGGAGAAATCAAACCTATCACTTCCAACGGACATCGTTTCATCCTTGTGGCAATTGATTATTTCACCAAGTGGGTAGAAGCAGCCTCGTTCGCATCTGTTACCAAGAGTGTTGTGGCTCGATTCATCAAACATAATCTTATCATCGGTATGGCACTCCGAAAGGATTATCACATATAACGGCTCTAATCTCAACAACAAAATGATCACGAACTCGCACGCGATATAAGATCAAGCATCACAATTCTTCTCCATATCGGCCTAAGATGAATGGCGCAGTGGAAGCCGCCAATAAAAATATCAAGAAGATTATACAGAAGATGACAGTGACTTACAAGGATTGGCATGAGATGTTGCCATTTGCTCTCCACGGTTACCGCTTTCTGATCGAACATCAGGGCAACCCCTTCTCTCTGTATACGGTATGGGCAGTCCTACCCATCGAGGTTTAGATACCCTCGACGAGTCCTCGGGGCCTTGAGTTAAGCGAGGATGATTGAATCGAGACTCGCCTTGACGAATAACTTGATTGATGAGAAACGACTCGCATCCATCTGCCATGGACAGATATATCAGAAACGAATGATCAGAGCATTCAACAAGAAGGTCAAGCACCGAGTTTACCAAGTCGGTGACCAAGTAGTCAAGCGCGTCATCCTTCCACAAGTTGATCCAAGGGGAAAATGGACTCCCACCTATGAGGGACCATTTGTAGTCAAGACAGTATTTTCTGGCGGAGCTATGATACTTAGCACCATGGATGGCGAAGACTTACACCTTGTGAGCATAAATAGTCAAAAAATACTACGCATAAATGAGACCCGCTAGGTCGACTGACCTAGGCAAAAATAAGGGCATCCTGGCGAACCAAAAGGGTTCGGGAAAAAGTTAAGGATATATACAAAACATGTACACCCGGCAAGTCGAAAACACAAAGCGGCTTGGGCAAAAAGGGTATCTGGTAGGTGAAAACCGAAAGGCGGTCTAGGCAAAAGTTAGGGATTTAAGCGTACGACTATGTCTCGCCCAAATCACCTATCTACAGACTGCTATCAGCATTCAAGATTTAAGTGGCGAAAATTAATTCACTCACTTTCTACTGACAGTAAGGAGATGAGATAGTCGAAATATATGAGTACTAGCATAGTTGAAACTTAACGAGATTGTTTTCGCATAGCTTTTTACTTTTCTTGTGTACAAACTACTTGGCCATACGCCACCTTTCAAATTAATACAAGTTCTTTCTTTTTACAATTTTCACTATTGTTGTTTGCATAAAGTTCAACGTTTGCTTTGAATGATTATATGCATTTGACAATAAACATCTGTTTACAAACATACGAAAAGCGGACGTACAAAAGTAATTACTACAAGCTTTAGGAATTGAGATGACGACGAAAGTCACCAAAACGTTCCCCTGCAAAGTACAATCCCCACAGAGGCATCACTCACTACAAATCTTTCCCAGCGAAGCACAAATCTCTGTCAACTAGTTCCAACATCGCGTTAGTCCCTGAGCAAAGATCCTAGCCAGCTTAGCCGGATTACATCAGCCTCCGAGCAGTAACATTTCATCTCCAGCAGAGATATTTATCCCCAGCAGAATATCTCTCAACAATTATCACTTCCCCGGCAGCGGCAATATCCAGACTCGAAACTTGGTCAGATAGTGCATCGGAGGAAACCTACATTTTTTTTATTCCCCATCCAGAGGTTTCAACGGGCTCCAGATCCTTCTAGCCCGGTCTCCCAGCAACAATCAAATATTCTCCAGCAAGATCTACGCACAAGATCCCCAACAGAATGTTTCCCAATTCCCGTTTTCCCTAGTAGGGTCTACGCACAAGATCCTCAGTAGTGTACCTCTCGGTCTTTACCGTCCTCAGCAACATAGATATCTCGGCTCGATAGTGCATCGGAGGAATCAAGGATATCTTTCTTCTCTTTCAAAAGTAGGGTTTTCATCCGTTTCGTCCCCAAACAGAAGCCAGAAATCCCCAAGCAGAGCGTCCACATCTTCTTCAAGATGGATATGTTTTGAAATACCACAACATCTATCATTCATACATTATTCATAAAAGTCATAACTTGTGCATATATCATTCATACCCATTGTCATGCATCATAATCCGCATGAGACTAACGATGTTCTATCAAAGTTTCTTTTGTTTTTCCCAAACAGGTGAAAATCACTTATAAACGACAGGTCCAGGATTAATACCCGAAAAAAGACGGGAAAACTATCTGAACGACCACCCCATGTTGTCCTCCGACAACAGATCCAGGATCAATATCCAAAGGAAAGTCGGATTAATTTTAATGTTGTTTGTGTGCGAAGTGTACAATGGTGAATAAATGCGGAACAAACAGATAATCATCACACAATATAATCAGAAATTTAAATAATTATTAGAAACGATTTTTTCTGTTTGATGAAAAAAAAATTGACTAATAATTTAATCAATAAATCATCAAATAGAAACTATCAGAGCTAATTATTACTTAGTACATCGCACAAAAAATATTATTTACGTAAGAATAAATTAATTGAAAAGGTGAAGGTTTAGAAATAGCCTGTATGAAGCGAGTCTGGGCGGTGCGAAAAGAAATCCAGAGATGATACTCTTGAGCCCAAGTAAAGGCCCCAATGAGCCTTCAGAAAACCCCATGTAGAGTGTCAGAGGGTGATGCACCATCGATCAGAAAAAACGAAAACTCGAGGCACACGGAAGCGGTGATAGCACAGGTATATTGAGGATAAAATAGTACAAATAAAAATAACTGAGAGGAAAAATGCTAAAAATTCTCCCTACTAGAGATGGTGACAAATGTCACCACCAAGCAAAATGGTCTAATTAACATTATTATTATTATTTTTATATTTTTTTTAAAAAAGATATACTAATCATTGGTTTTTTTTATTTATAAAATAGTAATAATAATTATGAGGAGGGATCAAATAACACCCGAAGACTTACACCATGAGTTACACTCGCTCAAAAACGTTACTTCGGATTAATATTTTTTAAAATCAACCGTTGGATTGAAACATACCATCATATAGATCATACCTATAAAGTTTGAGACTAATCTATAATGATTTACTATACGATCAAGATATCCAAAAACTAACGTCAAAATAAACTTTCACATAACGTTAATTTTGATGTAGTTCATTAACATAGTAAATC